>VZRQ01000984.1:981440-1093037 GCA_013397975.1 Machaerirhynchus nigripectus | reverse complement strand
ATGCTCCCAGTTATATCAGTTATTTACACGTGCTACAGTGGAAGCTGTAGTGGCAGTTCAAAGAAGGAAATGAAAGTACAGTATCATATAAAGCTTTACTGGGAGGGTTTCATCTGAACTTCGTCTCCTCTTTCGTAAACTTCGATACTAAGTACATAATTTGGAAAAAAAACCTCAGTGCTACCTCTTTCAGATAGTACTGTAAGGCCATGCGTTAAGGGAACTCAGAAACTGGTTAAAAGATGGAGTGCTGGAAATACCCTAACATCGAAATGAATCCTTGTTAGGACTTGTGCTGTGTTTTTAACCACATCCTTTCCTGTTGCTGATCTGCTATGCTGCATGCAGAGCCTGATTGTTTTTTTCTTTTCTCTGTATTTGCTTTTAAATATTCTGAAACTCATCTGAGAGAGTTTGTAAGGAGAAGTATTTGCCTTTCAGGGGAGGAGAGTTTGGAAGTCACTCAGTTTTGGCAGTGCACTCTCTTAAGTGACTGAAATCAATTGAAACTCGACCAGTGATTTGCAGTGTTAGTCAAAGTATTTAAATTAAGAATTCATATTAGAATCTTTTTAAATTTTGAGAAGTAACATTAAGTCTGACAATCAATGCCTTACCCACTCAACTTGCCAAGTTTTGTTATCTTCTGATACCTGGCTGTTCCATGTGAGAAGGCAATAAAATTTTCTTCTGATTTGATGTTACCAATGGTGAAAATTGTGTGCTGGAACTTTAGATAGTGAAGCTGGTGAAGATCCATGATTCAGAACAGAACCCAGATCAGCCAGCATACATGGAGATAACAAACTAGTGGTGTAAAATCTTAGCAGGGATAGAAGCCTCTTGGAAAGAGTAGCCATAATTTCCAATATTTTTTAAGGAATAATTACTCTTTGAAAAGACAATTTTCTGCAAATGAAAGCCTCAAATAGGAAGGCTTAGATTTAGGCTTGTAGCTCTCTGAGGTGTGGGAAATTAAATTTTGATTTATGACCATTGTGTTTGGCACAGAGATGACCAACCAAACTGTCAAGGAACAGCAGCTGAGTTGGCTGCAGGTTTAACTAAACAACAGTGTTATCTAAGATATTTATTTAATTAAATGTGCAATAGTCCTCTTATTTAAAAGAAAAAATAACTGAGATGCACTTAGTCACAAATTTATGAGGTTATGTGGCTTTTGAATGACTGTGGGATTTTTATGAGAGCTTTATTAGGTGGTATGTGCAAACTTAAATATTTGTAGTTGGCCATTGAACTAACTCTAAGGAGATAGAGTTGTTAAAGTCGAGGGAGCAACTGAACAGTGGTCTGGGGACAAGGAGAGAATGATAAGGTCCATAAGAAGATGCAAATAAGGAAGATAAGCATATAGGCTGGCTGAGTGCAGTGACACCAGTTGGCATTTTGTCTGATCTCGTGATAATGAGAGATGCCCTGTTTTAAGCAGTCAGGTAAATAAGTTGCTGGGGTTTTTGTTTTAATTTGTTTGGGTTTTTTTCCCAACAAACATCTCTGCCAGTGGTGTCTCAGAAAGTGAAGTGTAGGAGGCACAAGCACTGTGGAGTCGGAAACTGTCCCTTTATACAGTTGGGACTTTCTTCCCCCCTCTTTGGGCAGCTTTAGCAGTGCTTCTAATGGTGACTAAAGAGCTTGAAACCAAAAGGTTTGTACTGAGAGCCCAAGATTGTTTAATTTAGGAAGGGTTGCAATTTTATTTATGTATCCTGACCTAGCAAGGTGCTCTGGAGAGGTGCTGGCTGACCTTTACTTTCCCCTGATTTTAACGTTAGAAATTGCAATGCAATTACTGCTTGTCTGTAAGTCAGGAAAGTCTTGCAAGGCATGTTTCTGCCCCACAGAGCTTTCAGAATAAAAAAAACGTGTTTTTAAAAATTCTTGCTCATCTTTTTAAAGTCCTGGTCCCTGAAGATAGTTTTCAGTGCTTGGCTGGAGATTTCTTCCTGCTGAAAGTGTATTAATGAGGGCCTTTGATAAATCTAGAATTGGATTTGCCATGCCATGATAGTGTTGATTGCTTGAAAGCACAGGTGCAGACATGTACGCACATGTAGAGGGTGGCAGGGTGAAAGAGCTGGGCTCTTGATGTGGACAGCTGCGTCATCACTTGTGTGTTATTTCACTTGGAATTTTTTTATCCTGCTTGCCTAATTACTGGAACAGAAATAACAGGGGCACACGAGCTTGCATCTAAGCACTGGGTGTGATGCAGTACTTTGCTGCAAATCAACATGTTTCTTTCCCTGAAGATTTTGAAAACCAGATTCTTGGGAAATTCATTACTAAAAATAGAACATTTCTGCCCTGCAGCGAAGCACATTTGAAGTTTCACTCAGGGCAAAAAAGACAGGTGGATCTGTGAAGAAATCCAGATTTACCTGTTGAGTGGAGATTGGTGAGTGAAATTAAGGCTTTAGCTGTTGGAGTTGTTGGTGGGCTGTAGGAATTCGGTCAGCCCCTAATTTCTGTTGTAATAGCTTGGATTTTCCTCAAATGCTGTCTGGCAGCTTTGGGTGGAGAAGATCCCAGCTGCTTTGTGTTGTGGTGTCAACATTTTTTAGGTGGTGGGTTCATCTCAGCAAGGCAGCTGTGTCACCAGAGAGATATGTGACAGCTATCTATCACTTTTCCTGCCTGCCAGGTCCCTGCTGGCTCTTTTACAGGAGGTGAAGATAGGGCTGTGCCTCCACTTCATGCTCTTCAGAAACGAACTGCCCCCAGGAATGCCAGCCCTGAATAAAATGTGGTTTGCTCAGGCTTGCCAAACGCAGCCATGGCACAAGGGCAGAGGAAGGGAACCTGACCTGGGCTTAGGCAGACTGTAATCGGTGGGACACCAGCTGTTGGGCTTTGCTGGTGATCCCTTTGCTTACTGGTAATCTCTGAAACAAGCAAGACTATGTTTAAGAAAGTTGGGCGTTGTTTGGTTCTCAGTAGGGGCACCTAGCTATTAAACAAGTTAAATTTAGTAGCAAGAGTCAGCAGTGTTTGGTTTCCCCACTTAGATTTTAAAACAAGATAAACGGTTTTTCAAATGATTCTGTTGTAAATGAGTGGTTTCCTTTGCCTGTATCCTCGTCAAGTGTATATCCCAACCTGATCATGCATGAAGGACAGTGTTGATTTTTGGAGACTTGCAGTACTGGCTGAATGCTCTGCATAAAAAATGTGTGTTAATCTTCAAAGTGGAACTGCTGTGTTTCAAGCTTGTGTTGCTGATGGATTTATGTGTACCAGGTTAATGAGTTTCTCTGCAGACATACTTTAAAGAAATTTTTTCCGATGGCTGTGTGTCACTTCCTGGTATGAAATTAGCATGTGGCGACACTGCATAGACTGCCTTCAGTGTTACAGTTGCAGCTGTGCCATAATACCTACAAGAATAAGCAAATATTTGCCCCATTTAACTTCCAAAATAAAACTTCCTGTAAGAAATGATGTGGAGGTTTATGCAGGCGTGTAAATGTTTTCATGTTGGCTTGTTCTAGTTCTTCTAATTGATAATAGACTGCTTTTCTATCAAAACATTTAGCAAACAGGAATGTGTGTTAGGAATACAGCTGATAACACTGTGTTCCTAACAGTGTATTTGTGTTAAAATCCCGTTATAAAAATGCACAGTAATAGGTTTTTACATTTCAGTGGCAGCTGTCATGGTTTGTGGTACCGTTGATCTGTCACTTTTAATTTAGACCACGTGACAGGAACAGCCACGTTATGAGTGCCCGCTCCTTGTGGTTTCTAGCAAATGGCATGAATACCAGAAGGTTTGAGATGTGCATCTGTTTAAATTAAAATTTTAGAATCTTACTTAGAGGTGCATTTTTCCACTGTTTTCTAGGCAATGTAGGAATCTGACAGCCTTAGTGACATTGCCTGACTTGATGACAGAGGAAGAAGCTGGGTGGTAGGAGAGTTAGAGTGACCCCAGAGTGGTGTATTTTTGATTAGTGCCTTGCCTGCAGAGTGAAGTGCTGCAGCATGCTGGGCCAATCAGTTCCTTCCAGCATCTCATAACCTTTGGGCCTGACTTGAGGGCTTTCCCCTTGCTCATCAAAACGGTTTGTCAGAAATTGTAAGAATGGGATTGTCATTTTAAAATTTAAGTGGGGCTTTTTTGTGGTTACTTTTATTAACTGATGACTTAAGGGATTGCATCTTCATGCGCTTGTGTTGCTGGCCCCACGCCTGCTGAACTTGTCACTTGATCTGTCTCCTGACCCTTCCTTTCCTCTGTGTTCCTAGAAGAGTCATGAATGTGTACCAACCAGACGACTTCTTTAAATGTTTGGGTGTATAGTGAGGTTTGAAGCTTTCCTTCTGTTTATTTGGCTTGGGTGGGTTTTTACTGGTTTGTGGAGTACCTCCCTAAGTCACACCTCAGCCATGCAGTCTGAGTCTTATTTAGATAACCTTTTTGATCTTGAGGGAGTAGGTGGATTGCAAGAAAAGGAAATGTAGTTTTCATTGTATTTGTGTGTAAGGGAAAGACCAAACATCAAAGGACTGAAAAGGCATCTGAGGTGGTGTTCATGGATTTTTCAGATGTATCCAGACATTAATTTGTTTGGGTTACCTGGTTAGTGTTGCAAAAAAAAAAATCTCTTTAATTTTCAATGTGATCGTTGGAAAGAGTTCCTTTCTATTAAATTCTTGATAAACAAGTTTCACCATACAAGCAGGTGGTATAATGTACAAAGTGTGGTACCAACAGCTCTGTCTTCTCTAGGATAGGGTTGTCTTTAAGCACAGAAAGAAGGAATGGGATCTTGCTTGTTGAGAAGGAATTGTTTTGTTTTCCTGCGAAGACAATCCCTGAGGCAGTTTGAACTGTAGGCTGTGGTGGACTTCATCTTGTGCAGAGGGTCCTCTCTGAAGTGAGCTGAGGTGCTGTGTGAAGCTGGTTATACAACATGTTCAGAAAACTAAACCACTGGGTTTTGGAGCTACCTTCTATTTTCAGAAAAGCTTTTAACTTCCTTGTGATGGAGAAGTGGCAGGAGTGCCAGAGCTACACTGTGCTGCAGCTTGGCTGCAGGTTAAGAGGACCCTGAGGTCAGTGGCATTAAGGGCTCTTGGAGCAATCAATTACCCTTAACGAAGATGATAGGATAAAAGCTCTGGAATTGCTTCTGAGGGCCTGGTCCTGCTAGTGCTTATGTTCTTGTAACACTATCTCCACTGTGCAAAAGTGAGCAGATCTTGTCTTAGGAAGTAGTTGTTCTGTGCCTTATGTGCCTTTGAAAACCTCACCCAAGTCCTGCAGTTCCACTGCAGCAGCTGTTGTAGAAATAGCCTCTCATTTCCTGTGGCTCGTCAGTGTGTTTTGTGGATTTTTGTCCCATTTTGTGCAGTTCTGGGAAGGATTGTGGAGTAGTGACTGCTATCCAGTCAAAGATCTCAATTCCTGGCCACAAACCTGGGACACTGCCAGACAGTGGCATGGCAGCATGCTGCCTCCATGAGCTTTCACATGGAAATGAGAACTGTAGGCTGACCCTTCTGTTTGGCCAGCTTCTCTTTACTGAATGTTTCTTCCCTTTTAGCTTCCTTGTTTGTTGTCATGGCCTTGCCTAAAAAAGCTGTGTCCAGCTTCCTTTGAGGTTTAGCGTCTGCTCAGACAGTACTGAAGGCAGGGTGCTGTCTGAGCTCAAGCCCAGGTGGCATTTATGCTTCTCCCTCAGTGTTGCTGAGGACCCATCCTGTCAAACTGTTGCAAGTATGGCTTCTGCACTCCTGTATCTGAGCATCAGTAAAATGGAATACTTACTACAGATTTTACTTTAAAAGCTTGTTGCAGTTGCCTCTTTTTGTTGTTTCTTTCATAATTTATTACAGTACTAATCCGTATACAAAATCCTTTGCTGCTGGAAAGGCTGTGTAGTGTCTTGCTAGTATTGGTCATCTGTGCTTCACATTGCTTAAACCCTTGTACATAAATACTGTGTCTGATGTTATCTGCTGTCAAGGCAGTTTTCTCTCATCTGTGGAATATCTATGGTTTTTTTCATACTTACTCACATAGCACTGCTTTCACTGAAGAGGTGCTCTGGAATGGTTGTGCATTTAAAAAAAAAGTAAAAGCTCTTTGACATACTTATGTAAACGTTGGCAGATATATTTTAAAAATAAATATTGGATCAGTTCCTCCTTTATTTCCTTGTCAACGCCCGAGTTCAATAGTTGGCCCTGGAAGAGCTGTGAATGGCTTAATTAACAGCCAGAGCAGAGCTCTGGGAGGCAGGTGTTTGGATTGTGTAGGAGTCTGCTGATAAAGAGTCATTATTAGAGGGCAAACACGAAGCTTTGATCTGTGCTATTGGCAGATAAATATGTTAGGGTTCCTTTTTTTGCATCTTAGAGTGTACAGAGAGGAGCTGAAGGTGTACATTTGTATGAAATTATTTACAACTTTTTTCCCGTGTCTTATTTTTAATTTTAGAAATAAAATTGCTTCAGGTACAGTTTTGATTTGTTTTCTTTAAAATGAAACAAAAAAACATAGCATGTATATGAGAGATCTAGTTAGAGTATATGGGTGTAATAAGTGCAGTATTCTTCTTTTCCCTTCAGTTTATAATACATCTGGTCTTCGCAGTTTTTTTTTTACATCACTGATGAAGTGTTAATACCCTCTTCTTGTCATAAAACTCCAAAGCCAAGTAAGCCATGATAGTATTTCCTAGACTTGCCTTTATTTGAATAAGGAAAACCCCCTGTTATCAGAGACTGCTTTGATCTAGCTTCTGCAAACTAGATACGCTCTTTTTTCAGGGGAATATGGGTAAGAAGGGAAGCTGCCCTGAACTGCTGTGTGGGTTGCAGTAGGGTACTTTGTGATATGCAGAAAATAGTGCCAGCTTACACATAGGTGCAGAGGTAACGAGCTTATTCTGTCATGAATTAATGTATATGTACCCTGTATAACTGTCAGTGTATTTAATGCATAAACTTAAATGTGTTACTGAGATGTTAAGTCTTAACACTAGTTTAATTAGTAATATTTTATTTTCTTCCTTTTTAATAGAGATCCTCGACCAACCAACCAACGCGTCAACAAGCACGTAAACAACGATACCTATCTTCGGGTTCAAAACCTGACCATCTTGATCAGAAACATTAAGACTTACTATCAGGTGAGATTTCTGCTCCCTGCTCATTGATCTGTGGTGACTGCTGTACTGTTTTAGCTAGTGCAGGGGATGGGGGCTCAAAGAAGCTTGCTACAGGAAATGGAGGGGAAATTGTGTTTGTGTAAAAGTACTTCCAGCCATGCTTTCTCTTCTGAAAATGACAATACGGTTATCTTCTCTGTCTATTCCTCATGGCCAGAGGCTGCTTCCTTGCCTTCCTCTTTTTTTTCTTTTTAAAGAAATTTCTGTGCTCAAAGACTGCCATAGTATTTGGAGATGCATGTACTAAAAGGTCTGTTTTGTGGTAGGGTTGTGGGTTGTGTATGTGAAGGGGTTTGCTGAAATGGAAGTAGTGTTTCTAGACATAAGACTTTTTGAAACAGGAAACCTTTTCTTAAAGGGGCTGCTAGAAAATAAAATCTTGATGAAGAAACGTTTTTAACGCTAGAGTATCAACCTTAAATTGATAGGAAAAAGAAATCTGTGCTTAGCCTGAAGGCAGACTTCTTGCACTCTGTACTTTGGTGTTCAGGTAGTTGTTTGTTCAGAACTCCTCTAAGAGAGCAAAATGCAGAAATGACTGCAGAGTCTCACAGGGCACTTGCTGGGTGTCTTTCTTGAACTGTCAGTGTTCCTCTACTGTAACAGTGCTCCCCTAAAACCAAGGTGGTGACAGCTGAGCACTTTTGCAGAGTTAGGACCATGTTGGCTGCTATTGGAGAGCTGTAGCACAGATTCAGTTACTTTAAATAGAATTTCTGTATGCACACTGTTGTGTATATTTGGACCTCTTAGTTAAGAGGTAACTGTTCTACTGTTTCCTTCTACACATCTTTTGCCAGATTTGAGTGCTGTGCAGTATAAACCAGGCTGAAACCACTTAGGATTTTTAAAATGCTTCTCTGTGTGTCTCAGTCATATAATGAACAAGCCAACTGAACTGTAGGGGTTGATGACAGTTTACCCTGGCCACTTCATCTTTTCTGTATATATAGAAGAGACTGTGTATTGGTTTTCTCTTCAAAATACAGAAGAGATGTAGAGTAGCGCCTTTTCATGCCATTCTCTTCCAAAGCTTGCCTACTGCTTTTCCATGTGATTGCCACAACTCTGCTCCTGGACTTGCTTAGGAAAGCCAGAAAGACAGGCACTTGTGAAAAATGACAAAGTCAGATGGGGCATATGAGTCATCTGTGCAAGTTCCAGCAGCCTGCTAGGAAAATGAAGTAACTTGGGTTTGAGATGGTGTAGGGGAGGGTATCATGTATTTCTGATGATAACTGATCTGTGTCTCTTGTTGAGATCTGATGCAATGTGATGTCAGTCGTGAGACTTGTGATTTCTAAGGGGAAATTTCCTTTGGTCATAACTAGAGGCTGAACTTTGGGGTTTAGTGTGTTGGTTTTTTGTTTTGTCTTGTTGCTGTTTGTTTCTGTTATTCAGTAAGTAGTTTAAATGTATATGAAGTCTACAAGAGAGACTAGTCCTAACCTTCTTTCTCCTTGCCCTCACAAGATTTACTGTCTGAGAGTCTGGTCCTTCACATGTTGAGACTTTCATTCACATGCCTTTTCTTCTTTTCTTTGAAGCTGATACTTTGACCTCTTTTAAGAGTACCTGGAGAGAGATCAGAGTCTGGAAAAAAAGAAAAGTGATTCAGAGTCATGTGTTATGTTGCTTGTTGACCTAGCTGTTGAGCTAATCCAATAAAGCTAGCAACAACTATAATAGGTTAAGACACAGACTTTTCAATGGGAAACAGTAGCTGAGGCTTGCAGTAACAGCTGTAACAGTCATGTTCCTATTGTAGTCCAGAAAGTACTATGAATCTTGCTGCCTAAGGACTATACATACTGTATGTAAACAGCGCAGTCATGAGAGCTCATCAGCCTTTGCATTTGGTCCTGAAAATGTAATTACAACAAAGTTTAAAATAAAATAACTCTTTTTTTTTGTGGTAATAACATTATATACGAAACTTACTTTTCCTTGACACAATCACACCTTCAGAGAAAATCCAAGGTCTTGATGCTAATCTGAGATTCCCTTTCATGCGGTGTGTGCAGCCATCTACTCTTCATAGTCTGGGGGTAGCTGAGGCCATCTATGTTGTAACTGAGCTCTGTGTGAGATTGATGCAGAGTATAATGTTGCATCTGTATTCGTGTCTCCGTTAGATGTTTGGAGGTTTTCTTGTCATTTAGGATATGGTTTAAGTAGGTTTTACTAGGGTTTTTTTTAACATGCAACCAAATAGATGCTTTGGAATATTAGATATTCTTAATAATTAAATATTGTTAGGCTGCTTCTCTCCTGAATATTAGAGATGTTTTTAATAAGCTGAGGTTGAGGGCACTGTTTGATAAAGTAGTATTATTATAGCCTAAGCTAAAGTGAGGGTAGTGTCTTACTGACCGAAAACATGTTTGCAGACTGTGAGGGAAATGATCCTGACAGACAATAGGAACACAAATTTTCTGCCTCGAGGAACAAAAGCTGTTGGAAATAAAATACTGGCCTTGACATTTTACATTCCTTTTGGCTTAATGGACCAAGGTCAAGTTTACTGCGTAAGTGCTGAGTTTGGTAGACCAGGTCATCGAGAATGAAGTGGTATTTTTCTCCTTCTTTTTCGAAGGACATTGGTAGGTGTGAAAGAGTACTTGTCCTTCTCTGTACTGCGCAGGAGCAATCAAGAATATGATATAAATTCCTGGTACTGTAAACAGTATCTGAGGAAGGTGACGTAAGTGCCTACTAAAATTAATGCTGATATTCAGAAGGTAGTTCACATTTCAGATCATGTAATTGTCTAGTCTATCTGTATCTAATACCAGATTTCTCGTATAGCTGATCTCTTTCTTAAAGCAGAATTCTTATTAATACAGATAATACTACTTCAGAAAACAAGGACAGATCTGATCAAGAAGCACAGTTCCAAGTATTAGTGTTGGCACTTTCCCCGTCTCATAAACTGAGGGTTTCTGCTGGAAATAAGTATGAACAAGACTAAGTTATTGGTGGAATGTGGGTTTGATTTAAGCGTTAAAGATCAGCCCCTATATGTGCTTCATCAGACATAACTTGAGAGGAGTAAGTGCGATGAAGAGGCCTTTTTTCTGTTTGAATAACCTCTCTATTTTAGAAATTTGCTAACTGAATTCGTTCATTTGCAGTTTTCTTAAGAGTTGCTGTCTTGCAACTCTTAGCTGCGTAAGACTTTATTGCTGGTGGCTACTTAGAAAAACAGTGTCAAGACTCTTAAAACAGAGGACAACACTGGTTGCTGCAGGCTTTGGTGGTTTTTATTTATTTGTTGGCTGTGTAATACTTGTTACCAGTGGTACCATCTTTGCATTTCCCACTCTCTCAACAGTTGTACCTTTGCAGGTTTTTATTGACTTAAGAGGCCCCTCTTTTGAAACCAAGCATATGACTCATCTTGCTGTGGGATTTTATAAGCATTCAAGATAATGTCATTAATTGCGTTTAATAATGGTTACACCACTGGTTCACTGGAGAAAGGGCTGATCATAAAAATTCTGGAATTGGTGCCATATCTTGGAAAAGGCTGAACACAGCAGGAAGTTTTCTTTGGTCATAGTGTGAATTTTATGTGACTCTTCTTGCTCTGACTGAATTCCAGTGCTTGGCTGTCTTTAAACTGAAAGAAGAAAGGTAGAAAATTTGAAGGGTGTTAGCCTCTTCCTTTGCTGTATTGTACAGAATATTTAAATCCTGTAGGTGCTGCTACTTGAAGATTCCATGTAAGAGCAGCTGTCCTGATATCCACAATGCTTGGACAATATGCTCATACCTGTAGAGTTTTGGAAGAAGCCTAAGTAAGGCAGGCTGGCAAGGGAAGCTTGAACTGGCTTTACGGTGCTTTCTCTGCTCATGTGTCAATCTTTGGGTTTAGTGTTTTTTCTAAGGCACTAAAAATCACTTTGATACTGGTTTATAAAAAAAGGAGTTTAATAGAAGGGTCTGTTTTGATAAGAGATAGTTTCCTAACCTTCAAAAATGTCAGCAAGCACTCCAACACTATATACTGGAGTCTCAAGCAAAAATTCCTAGCATTTACATGAAAAACTTGAAGCTGATGGAAGAAAAGAATGTGAACATTGCTTGGCTATGCCTGGATGGGGTATTATGGTCACATCTGGAGTACGTGGATGAGAAATGCTGTTTCATAACATAGTGTGGTCATAACTGTATTTTTGTTGCCTCTATTCCCTGCAGTTGTGGCCACTAAATACCTAGCAGACTACCTTGTGTTTCTAAAAGATTGGAAATATCTCTCAATTTAAAAAAAAGTTGCCCTGAGACACAGTTCTGAGAAGACTTGTGACTGTGTGGCATGTGCAACCTCAGTAAGGAACTCATAATAACCCTTAGTGCTCTCATTAAAGTGAAAGGGGGTGGGTAAAGAGGAAGCAATTAGCTGAATTTTTAGAGACTATATCACCACAAATCCTACTGTCGCCACCTAAATCACTTAGCTGGGCTCAGATCATGGAGGGCAAGGATGCTTTACTTTTAAGGCATATTTCTTCAGACCTGTGTCCTCCTATTACTTCACTGCTCTATGCTTGTGTAAAACAAGTACAAGCAGTAGAGTTTTTGTCAGGCATGTTAAAGGGTGAGTTGTGAGTTGCTGAGGCTGTTTCTAACCTCTGGAATAGAGACGAGTTTGTCTTCAGGCTGAGGCAAATGCTGGTTTTCCCTGTGGATCAGCGAGGGTCTTGCAAGACCTAGCTTGGACCTAGCTTCCAGATCAGTAAACAACTCCCACTTCTGTAGTTGAAGCACTGGGTCAGGTTTAGAGCTCTTAACTGAACTGCAAAGAGGAATTCAAGCTTGGAGCTCCAGATTTGGGCACAGCTTGGGGACTGGCAACTGTACTTAAGCTATAAATAAAGTTCTGGAAGTTGTGGTGTCCTCTTGTATGAGCTGGAATCTTTCCCTACTAGGCAGGCTACTTCTAGTGGGCTAGTAATCCAGTCCTTAGCAAAGTAAACACCAAAATGCTAGAAATGAACATAAATGCACACACCCTGATGTTAAAAAAGGAATTTTCTGCTCTTAGGGGGCAAGTTTGTACCTCCAGTGGCCTACTGAAATTAGGTAAAACTAAGATTGTTTTTTTGCTAGCTTTGTCAGTTTGATGGGTTAAGCTACACTGTGCCTGAGTGACTGGTTTCCTTTGACTCCTGTTCCCTAGGGAACAGTTCTGGCTTAGGGACAACCTTTCTTCATCTTGAGCTTTAAATTCCAAAATTATTAACTGAGAGTGTCAGCTTTCTCATGAGCAAGATGTCCGAAGCTTCAACAGAAACTTTTTAATTCAAATGCTTTACTGATCTCCTGCACTCCTAAGTGCAGTTCTCTCCCTTTTCTGTACAGTTGAGTGGGCTGTACTCATAGAGTCTCCCAGATTTTCTGCTTTGGCAGTAGTACTGTTGCACCTACCAGAGGTAGTGTGCGTGTTCTCGTGGCCTGAAGTTAGAGCTGCACAAAGCAACAACAGTGAGCAGCTGTGAAGCCTCTCTGTCTTTTTCACAGTCTACAAGAAATAAACAAACTCTTAGGATAAATAAGTTATTTGTAAGGTACTGTTGTAGGGATGGGCTGTGTTTCAGTTAGGCAGTGGGCCTTTCAGGACTCAAAATTCTGCCACTGGCTCAACCTGGAGTAGAACCTTATTAGCTGTGTATTTGCTTCCGCCTCTATTCTTTGTTTGACTTCTAGTTAGTTTAAACTTGCTACAGGCACAGACTGTCTATATGTATTTATGCAGTACTTAGCTTGAAGAAGCTTTCTTAGTTCTGCAGTGACAAAAATATTTTGAGTTAGGCTTTCTCTTCTGCAGGAGCATGATCATGAGACATGAAGGTTGTATGTAAGACTGGTATTGTCCACAGTGAATTGTGAAGACATTCACTTACTATAATGGTGGGTGCAGGGCAAGGGAACGACTGACCTCGTTGCAGCCATTCTGGGAAATGCTGAACCAGTGATGTTAGTCTCTGATTTAGTTCTTCAGCTGAAAATGGGTACCACTCTGCTGCAGTGGAACAAACATAAGAATAACAAAAATCATGATAATTTTGTATAGGTCCCATTATCAGGTGTTTCAGTGGAAAAGAGACAGGTGACTCATCACTAGCAGCCAGACTGTCTGATGCTTTGTTAGTGAAAATTGTCTTGATCATTTCCAGAGGAACTAAACAAACATTTCTGCTTCAGAATTGAAATAAGTTTCTGCAGAGGTCAGTTTTAAAAGCATTCCCAGGTTGGTGAGAGGTACCCATTCCAGATGACTTAGTAGTGTGATGTTAAGACACCCGATTGAGATTACTGGCTGTGATTCTAGGATGCATTTTGGCTGATAGATTGAATTCTATTTGGAAGTTTAAGGGAGGGCTCATTTTAGAGGCATGTTTTTTTCCCTTGAGGCTCTGTATGCATTTTAATGCAGAATGAAACAGTGACCTCAAACAGATGGAAGAGAATGGGTTGACTTTTAAACTACTTTTTTCCTGGAGTTAGAATATGGGAAAGGGCAGAGTAGCCTGACATATGTCTGCAGTCTTGTCTTTGTTTTGCTTAATAGGCTTGAGGGCTGTGAATATATTGTGCAGACAAATGAAGAAACTGAGCCAAGGAAAGAGAGGAGCAGTGTCCTAAAACAGAGAGGCAAATGGAGGTGACCTGTAAAATTTTACAGTATGGAATAGCTGTTTGATTCCCACACAGCAGCATTTACTTAACCTCTGACATGTTAATGAAGAGCAATTCTTGGGATGTCTGAACTGCAGAACGCATCCACAGTGTCCTTTATGTGGCTTAAAAAAGAGTAATGTGAGAGTGTGTGTGACTTTCCTTAAGGAAAGCCAAGGCCTAATGTTAATCTCCTTGACTGTTGCTGTGATTACCAATGCTAAAGCCACAGAGTATTTCAGTCCTCTACTACATATGTATTTTTAGATATTAGGTTTGAGATGCAAGTAGCTGTTCAGACAGTCTCATCAGACAGCTATGCTCAGTCCTGCTGCCTCAATTGTGGGCGAATGTCCTATTTTTGTCAGCTGAAATTTTGCAAAGGAGGGAATTAAGTTTTGTAGAGCCTACCAATTTTGGGTAAGTTAGAAAACAGCCTTCATGCCACTTATAGCTGAAAATAGAGTTGAGGTTTATTTTTTGCTAGAAGGTAGTAAAAAGTGAAAGCTAAAGATTGCTTTATTGCCTGTGTTTCTGTAGTGAATTCCATGTTATTTAGTACTTTTCATTAAAAAGTCTTTAAAGAGAGAAGATGAATTCTACAAATGTATAAAGCATGATAGCCAAGCAGTCCCTTAATTGCATACCCAAAGCAAATAACTTCTGCTTTTTAATGGCAGGTAGTAAAGGAAAGTGATCTATATTCTTAATTTTATAGGCATGTTCTGCCTGTGAAAGTGTTATTTAATCCAGTGTCACTTTTATTGAGGTGGTTGTTGCATTCTGTATTGTGACACACAGGGTTCAGTCCACAGTCTTGCGTTCACACAGCTCTGACTCTGGATTAAGGTTTGTCCAGGCTTGTTCCTGTCAGTTCCAGGCAGTGATCTGAGGCCCTGTGGTGTGGAACAAGCAAAGGTGTCTCTGTGCCTGTAACTCAGCTGGCCTTGGCTTTCCACTCAACAGCATCCTAGTTCAGCTTGTGATACAAGGTTCTGTCATGAACTTTCACCTTTTTGTACACTGCTCTTTTTAATGGCTTATTAGACCCATAAGCAATTCTTCCACAGTGTATTTTCATCTGAGACAAGTATTTGAGATGTCTTTTAAAGCAGTGCTTCACTATCCTTTTGAAGGAGTATCAGGTTTCAGAAATACGTGGGAGATGTTGGATCTAATGCAGAGTTTTATTTACTTCTGAAAACTTCTGTGGTTTGTGTTGTAAAGGTGTGCTTGAATTTATGTTGACCCTCCAGAACTTTTGGCAAATGTGAGTGCGCTTGGGCCAAGAAATGGGTGTGGAGGTTGTGGAGACACCTACCCTGGTTAAGAATGATGGGATTTACCCTGCTGAGCAGGTCACTGGACCTGAGAAAGTCACAGACCTTGGGACAGGAGGGAGTTTTAGTGTGCTGATTTCTTTGCTGAAGACAGCTCGCAGGAAAGGGTATATTTCCTACTTTACATAGTCAATGGACTTTACACCAATGCAAATTGAGTAAGGTACCTGCTCATGAATACACAGAAATTTAAATGCTATCGTTTCCCCATGGATGCATGCAATCTCCCATTTGCACTCAGGTTGGTTTTTGAAGAGAAGGATTTATAAAATGAGCAAATTCTAAGGAGCAAATAAAGCAGCAAATTAAAGCGTGTGCATGTTGTACTTCGTATTTCAAAAAGAATGACTTTTTGAAATAGCTGTTTAGATGGGCTGTTTGTATATAAGCTGTGTGTGAGATTAAGAGATGGAGTTAGAGTTAAGTGTTTAAATTCTGCTGGGTCCTCATATGGCCAGTAAAAGTGCCTAAATAAAAGTCTGCGCAGCAGACAGAAATGGCCCCTGTGGAGCTGCTGCTGTCTGTTCTCTTTCATAATTAGCATTATTAAAAGTCTCTAGATGTTTATTTAATTTGTGTTTTAGACTTAGAATGACATCAGTTGTGTGTGTTAGGTGATCAAGATAATGGCGATAGACATCTGCTCCTTTGGGGGCTGGTAGGAAGGACTTATCTTTGCACAAAGGAAAAATAATGTATGAATGCCATTTAATCATTTTCACAGGGCAGGAAGATATTTATTTAGTGGGTAATTAATATTTTTAAACTACAGTAGGTTATGCTCCTCCTCTAAAAATGTCACCTTTATTTACCTTACATTAAAGAACTGACTTCAAAAACATTGAAGTTGTTTGCTGTATGTTTAAGAAGCAAAAGAAGATAAGTTCCCTGTGGAACCTTAGAATTCTTGTGTGTCTTGGTTTTTTTCTTTTTTTAATGGTGCTCCTACCTGTAATATATTTGCTGGAAAGGTATTTGCAAGGGAGTGGAGCATCAAATTTGTATCACAGGAAGACCTGCTGGTGTGCAGTGTGTTTTATAGGAGGGGAGGTTGGTACTGAGTTTGATGCCTGGTTCACTTTGGAGCAGCTGTATTACAGTAAAGCTAAATTACTCGAGTCCCAAGGGAGACATGAGCATTTACTGGTAGAAATTGGAAGGAGGTTAATTTCTTCTCAAAGTTTTTTATACTATAGGCAGAACTACTAAGTATGTTAAAATGCTCATTTGTCAGGATGAAGTTTCTGAAGAAAAGCATCAGTCCCGATAAGCAGTTATTCAAAAAGTAAAATACGTTTCAGTTAAAAAACACAAAACCAGCCAAGCATTCAAAAAAAAATCAAAAAAAGATAAAAAACCCCAAGCAAAACCAATCGACCAAAAACCACCACCAGCAAAAAAAATCTAACAAAAACTGCAGTCCCCAAAAAACCCCCACAGCCTTCTAATTTGACTAGTAACCTGTTTGAGTTGCTTGGAGTCTCTCAAGACTGTGTGGTTACTTTAAAGCAAAACATCAATTCAGCTACAAGGAGTTGCCCCTTTAAGGTGTAAGAAGTGTCTCAAGGTCACTTCTTCAATGTTGATATTTTAAAAAGTGAAAGAAAACCCCCAACAACCAAACAAAAAAAAGCCCCACTCTGTGTGTTCTCTGTGTTCCTGAATATGCAAAAGCTGTGTGTCAGTATTGAAAGCTTTCTCTTTGTTTCCAGAGTTTGTGGCAAATGCTTATCTGAACAGCATGTGGATGTATCCTTACAGTTTTACATGCAGAAGGAATGATTCTGTAGTAGAAGACCACAAAAGCTGCCATTATTAGAAGCCTTGCTTACACTTCAGTGCTCTGGCACTTAATCTAGCTCCCAGCTTCCAGTCATGCAGAAGAAACTAAACCAGAGTGCTCTAATTCTCAAACTTGGTTGAGCTGTCTCACATTTCTTCCACTATGCATTTCCTTTGTAGCCTGAGCCAAGATCTTGATTAGAGAGGTGATTTTCATCCCCCCCCTTTTTTTTTTTTACTTAGCCCATTCTCTTCTTATAAATTGCTAGGTCCAAATCCTGTGCAAGTGAGGGATTCAGATTTCAAATAATTTGGTTTTGCTTGAAGACTTGTCTTCCCTTGACACAGCTGCAGTTTGGCCTTTTGTTTCCTAAAGCATTTCAGTTAACTTGCAATTGTCCTTTCTTTGTATGGCATAGGATCTGATATTAAGTGACACTGACTTGATAGACTAGGGGTGCTGAGCATCTTGCATAGCAGGGTCTTCAAGCAGTTTTGATACCCTTGGTTATTATGTGACCAGAGCTGTCTGCCAGATCATGATTTGTTTTGGTTCTTCTTGACACATTGCTAGCATATTGCAGCTTTTACCAGTGTCAAGGTACGTATCACACTTCATCAGGGCTTAAAGGTTTTGCAGTGTTTATGGCAGCCGCTTGAGTATCTGCAGAATATACACTGGCTTGCTTTCCCAATCTTGAGCTTAATAGGACACCTAGTTTTGGAGGCTTTGAGTGCTCTGCCAAACCTGTTGTAGGAGAGACACACTCAGATGAGAGAGCTGAGTTGGCATGAGAGAGTAAAAAGCAGTAGTTTTTATAACACAGTAAACTGTGCTCTTCTAGCACACAGACTTTGCAGTCAGGCTTGTACTGTCACCCATTTATAAAGGACAGCTCATTTAAAGCTTCTTTTCAGTATGCTTTTAAACAAGTAGAAATACACTTATAGTCAAGTAGATCTGGAGGTATTCCCAATAACTCTTGAGACTCTAAAGGAATAATCTTAAATACCAAATACAATAAAAAAACCCCAACTTCAACAACAAAAAAAACCCAAACCCACAAGCCACTTTGATCTTACTGATACTCATGCAAGTCTCTCCCTTCAGGTTGCATTAATCTTAATTCCCCTAAGTGTTTTGTAAATTAAGAAAGTTAATGGTGAAGAGTGATTTATATTTAGTGGGTTAAATGCCACTGAATGGTGCTTAAAACACAACCAAGTTCCTAATTAGCTGTTTCTTCTGTAATAGGTAGCATATAATACCCAGCTTAAAACTTCAGCAGTAACTCAACTATATTTAATATGCAAAGGAGGTGACAAGCAGATTGGCCTTCAGCAAATTTGTTTTAAATAAACTCTTCTGTGTGATACTTTTGAATCAGTGAATCTGGGATTTTAATGCAGCTGTCTGACCAGTGTGCCAAAGGAGGTTATCAGGTCAACACTAGATTTAAGTCATTATAGTTGTGGGGGTTTTCTGTTCTGTGTGGGGGTTTTTTGTTTGTTTTTGTTCTGTGTGGGGTGTTTGTTCTATTTGTTTTTAATATATAGTGTTGCAGTTTGAGTGCTTTGTCTTTGTGTAGCTGGTAAAGAGGTGCTGAAAGATATATCTGCCTAAGCAGAGAAGAGGCTGGGAAATACTCAGTCCTTGTGTTTTTCATCCCCAAAACAAAGCCTTATTAAAAATAAAATCTCTCACACACACAAGCTCCTCTCCCCCCACCCCAGCCCCCATAAATTTATATCAAAGACTAGCTTTCTGAGCTGTAGGTTTCATTGCATTTGTGTGTGTAGCTTTTGGAGTAGTGGTTGGTTTTTTGTTCTTTCCTGAAGAAAGAGTAAATGCACTCTGCAGGTATATGCTGCGACCTTGCAGTTGTTTCTCTGTTTACCCTCTTCGTCTGGTGCCTATGATGGGGAGTGTTTGCCACAGTGTTCTTTTGTTGGGGTGTCCTTTCCTTCGCTGGGATGATAAGGACTGGGTTCTGCCTAACACAGTACCAAAAAATTGTGAAAGGGACAAGTGTACGCAACTGGAGATACATACCTGGAACTCCTTTCTCACCATGCAGATTTCTTGTACTGTCAAGTTAGTTTAAGAGTTACAATGAAAGGGGCTTGAGTGTAAAGAAAGATTAAACTGCAAAAATGTATTGCTTAGTATTTCCTACTGGTTGGCTCAAATATGTTTTTGAGGTGTTTGATGTAACACTTGTTTAATATTTTGAACATGTGTTTGATTCTACAGCAACAAAAATTACATATGAGTACATAGCATGGATTTTTAAACTATTCTTATGCACTTTGATAATTTTGTTTTAATTGTTGTCTTACTCCACTTTCAACTAGGACTAAGGGGTTTTTATAAAAAAAAGTCCTTCTTCCCCTTTCCTACCTTCTTAGCCATCAGATGAAAAGTTTAACTTGCCCTAAATGAAAGATTTTAGGCCACTTTTAAGAAAAGAGGTAGTTGCACAAAATGAGAAAAAGTGGTATCAAAGTACATCTGTGTGACTTACATGAGATAGGTTAAGAACATGATATACATTAAATGGAACAGCTGTCAGAGAAAAAGACTGTGAAGGCCCTGACCCCTGAACATCTGCAATCTAGATGATGATAGATTTACCTGGGAGAAGGGGAAAGTCTGAAATACGATCCCCTTTGCTGGATTTGTGGCAGTTATGGCACCAACAACTTTGAAATTTTTGATTTATTGTCAGGTAGATCTTCTGGTGTTGATGGTGACTTTGACTTCCTTAAAGCATGAGTCTATACAAAATGAAATGTGCAGCTTCCCAAATGCCCAAACCTTGCAGCATAAACCTTCTGTCACATGCGTGCAAGGTTCTAAGGCCTGGTTTTTTGTCTGTTGTGTGTGTTGTGACTGTGGTGGGCACATAGACTTTCCAGGTGGGTTCATGTGGGTAGGGCACAAGATCTCAGGCAGCAGACTGTGCCTGGAAGCAGAGACCCCTGGTGAGGTACAGGGAGCTCAGTTTGTGTGTGTGTTCCCTTGGAGTGCCGACACCCACCTTCCTGGAGAGACCAGAGCTTTGTTGCCTTGTGATACAAAAGGAAGCTCTCATTGAATAGACTTTCCTCCCCCAAGTACGACAGTTGAGAACTGCAGGCATGGGGAACTGCTTCAACAAGGCAGCTCCTCCCCACATACACTTATGAGCCTCTGAGTTTATTTATTTCAGAGTAATCTGTCCTGTTGGTATCTAGCTGGCTGGCATAAGGCATGTCATTTGATTACTTCTTGTATATGTGAAGAAGCATTCAAGTGTCATTATGGAAGTGCAGTGCTTTATGCTTGGTGTTCCAGGAAGTCTCCTAGAAGGGTATTCTGGTGTCCTTTTGCTAGTCTTAAGTTAGGAAAGGATTTTAAAGGACTTCGAAATTTTTGTAAGCTGTGATGCAAATCTTAAGGCCTTAAGGAAGCTGTGTGTTCATAAAAAGGATGAATTTGGCTCTTAATGTTAACTGAGATCAGCTCACTGCACTTAACCGGGGGGAGGTTTTTGCACTGTTAAGTCAGTTTAAGCACTCCCAGTTTGTTTAATAATCCTTCTGTCTGTGTGATACAGGCCCTTTCGAGTTCCGCATATTTGGCACACACTGCTGCTGTATCAGAGAAGTTATGAATGGAGCGAACTGGTTTCCTGGCACTTGGGAAGCCATTGAAGTTTGTGCTTAACAGAACAACTGTACTGAGTAATGTAGTACAATATTAAATACACAGCAGCCTAAAATAATTTCTGTTTGCAGAGTGGGGACAAGCCTTTTTTGTTTGTTTTAGCATATCATCAAAACAACTATTAAAAGTGGAAAATAATATTTTAAAAAATTACTGTCCTTCCAAGGAACCAGCTAGAAGAGGGTAGAGTTTAACTACTACCTCTCACCTTTTTAATGACAAGTCATTAATTTTTCTTTGATATTCAGAGCAAGTCTGTTCCAGTTCCCAAGACATATGCCATATGCCCTTGAGGAGTAAAGCAATTAAGAATTACAAGGAGTATTATGCATTGCAGAAATAAGCAACCTGCTGAAATAGTAACCTGCCATGTGCTCCTAAGTCCCTCTGTATGAATCAGGGCTTTGAAGTGGTGACTGATACATGAAGAATATGTCATCTGTGAGATTAACAGGACAGCTGCACTTGAGAGGATGAACACATTTATTTTCATGTTCCGTAACACTGACCTTCCTTCATGGAAGAAGATTCAGGCTTGAGTAACCGCTTAAACTGCTGTCTCAGTCCTTGGGATAATATTGCTCTTCTGCTGAGACAAAGCAGGGTACAGGTTTAGCTGAACATACTTCATTACACTGTAGCTCTAATAGCACAAACTCTCATTTCCTGACTGTATTAACTGCCTGGGATTCTTTCTGGGACTTCCTCCATTGTAGAAATAGGCCAGTTAAACTAGTCTTGCTTTCTTGGGTAACTGGTCTCTGTAATAATTTCTCTAGCTTTCTCTTAGTTGGATAAGTAACCCTGGTTCTTAGGATGTTTTAATACCCTGTGGTATAGCAGTACCTCCTGGTATGGAGTAGTGTCTCATTCTTGACCACGGGATTTTATGCAGACTGGTTTGGGAAGAGCTTGGGAATGCAGTAATTCACTTTGAAGAACTGCTGTGGATCTGTGTTTCATGTCTGTCTGGACTCAGGAATTCAAACACTGTCTTCTGTATTAACCACTGGACTGCTGTCTTCCTCAATTATATACATGTGAAGAGCAGAGCACTTGACGAGGCAGATGTACTGGAAACACATCAAAGTTTATTAAAACACACAGCAACATTTAATAAAAAAGTTGCCTAGTGAAAAAAGTTAGTGTTAATTAAAGAATCTGTGAGTATTAAGAGCTCAGAATTTAAAGTTCATGTTGCTTGGCTGCCAAATGTTATAAAAATAAATTCTATGAGATGTCCAAAGAGCAAGAGCTTACACTTCTGTCTCTATATAACTGAGATATTTTTAATACATTAGGAGGAGTGGTGTATTACAAAGTAGTGGAAACCACTTTGCATTGTGTGCATTCATAAAGAGGTGCTCATTAAAAATGCATTTTTAGTCACCACCTGTTATTTGTTTAATTTGGTGCTTTACTGCAGCGCTGTATTATTTTTGTCATCCTTCTTTTCCAAAGCACATTATTCATCACTTTGAACCATATGGCCAGAGATACATTCTGAACATCTGATTTCTGTACTGGCCATTCCCTGAGGAAACACCCTTGTGTCCGTGTTTATGACCGACCAGCAAAGCCTTTCGTGTCATATTTTCATGAAGATTTCTTACCTTCTGCATACCAAAGATGCAATTAGGAGATTCACAGCTGTGGTGCTACAAGGCAACAAGGGGGTTGCACTTGATTAGGCAGGAAAAGCCTCTTTGCTCAAATTCATTAAAAAAACCCAAGTATTGTGGGAACAGGGGAGAGCTTCCTGCAGGTCCTGTGTCTTCTACCTACCTCTCTTTCTTTTGCTCTTTCTTTGCCTGGAGTGTTAACCAAGAGTCTCCGCTGGCAAAATTTCACAGAAACTTGTAAAAGTTTGATTCCTCTGGATTGGTCTCCTCTCTCATAAAAATGAGTATGAAAGATGTCTGTGGAGTTGCTATAATTCATTTTCCTTTTCTACTCCATATCTTCTGTAATGTACAAGCATAACTGGGGATAAAGAACCCCATTAAATGTGCCACAGCCCTGCATTTCAGCACTCTGGCTTTACTGACTGTGCATATCTGCTCTGTTTGGAGATAAGATGTGGGCATGGTGTTGTCTCCCACTTATCTTTTGTGATAGTAGTGTGCCTAGTAATGTTTGCATGAGTTGTGCACTCTGAACAGAGCATGAGTACGGTGTACTACAGTGAATTTTCTCTTTAATGGGGGGCAAGGGAATGAATAGATGGCAAAGTATCTTTTTCTTTCAGTCTGGTGTGAAACCTGTTATTTAACATGACTAGTGGGCAGGTTTCATTCTTATTCTTCTGGCCTGTGCACATATCAAAAACCTGCCATACAACCTGGTGTAATCACCAGTCTGCTCACAGGAGCCCCCTGAGTTTGAAACAGCAGGAGTTTTGCAGCTTGGAGCTGAATGGTGTTGGCAGAGCTGTTTAAAGAAGTTTGCTTAGTTCCTGCCTGCATTGTGCTGAGCCAATTTCAAAGGGACTGTTGCCTCTACCTCGTGAGAATGACTTCTAGTCAAAATTCACAAGGAATCATGTATCTACTAGCCTGAAACGCAGCAAATACTCTTTTTATTTTCAGTTTTTAGTGCCTCTTTTTGTATTGCTGCTTAGAAAGTAACATCAGTGACTACACATTTAGTTTGGGGGAAATTCTGGTCTTTACTAATGTGTGTTAATGTTTGGCTTAGCAGGATCTTCTGCATATTTTCACAATCAAAAGAAATTGCTTCGTTTGGAGGTTCGAACTAAAATGCCTGATTTTAGCACCCTATATTTACCATGTATCTTAATGTTGTGGAAGTACAAACTTTGCCTTATGCTAAGATTTAGAGAAACTGTGGATTTGGGTGCTGCTGCTGAGGTGCCAGAATACCTAGACTTGTGTGAAGGTACTGTGTTATAACTGCTGGATTTTCTCTGATTACTTCCTCCAGGTAGTAAGCATCTATTTCTCCCTTTATAATTTGTGGGAACTGCGTGTTTTCTGAACACTGTGAATGAAGACCATCAGTTTGGATGCCCAGCTTCAAAATGCAGACTATTACTATAGGTTTGAAGAGCATAATTTGTTTTACTGTAACATTCTTTTGGTGAGTGACTGCGCCAGTTCCCATAGAGCTCCAGTTTCTGATCGGCCATTCATCACTGAACGAATTCATGATACTCTGAGACAAACAGGTTTGTCAGAGTAATTCGATGCCTCCACCAAAGTATGTTTAAATAATGATGCAGAGCCATTTTAATAAGCTATGTGAAAAGCTGCTGCTAAACCAGAATAAGGTTGTCCTTACTCCAGCGTTTAACATCACTGTCATTCCCGAGTTTGCAGTTGAGCTCGCATGGCCCCTTTTCATGTTTTACAGTGGAACTCCTTGCCAAGGTTTTGTGCTTTACTGAGATGAAGGGTGTAAACACTGTGTCTGTAGATAAAATATGCTTGTGCTACATTTCTCTGATTGTAGTGTCCCTTAAAATTTCTTTGAGGGCTGCTTCTAGGAATCAGACCTCGTCCAGACCACCGAGGAGGTTGAGCGTGCTTTGAGTGCTGCTAGGCTTAGATCTGGTGCTCAGTAGATGCAACAACAGTACAAACTTTTGTATAACCTGTATTTTCTGAAATACTAATAATCTTTATTTCTGCAGAGCAACGCAGCCTAGATGTGCTGGATGGGAGGTGTTGCTTCTCTCTGCAGCCTGAGGCTTGAATTTCTCTTGCCTGGAGCAATTTTTCTGGGTATTTACCCTCCCCTCTGCTGCTTCCAGCTCATCATGGTTGCACTGCTGTTGTTTAGTGATCTGGTTGATAGGGAGCTCAAAGTCACTTGATACTTCATATTGGGTTTCCCTCCATTATGTTGCTTAAATAATAAACCTGAGCTCTGCTGATGGAGGTAAGGAATATGAGCCACGTGTGAGGCAGCTTGGAAATTGCTGAGAACCGTACATGCCTACCACCTTCGTGTGCCCTTCAAGGACACTGAAAATTAAGTAGTATGGTTGAAAAAATGACACCAGTAATGAAAAAGGATTGGTAGTGTGCATAGTTCTGCTTTTTCTACCTATAGCCAAGGCAGCTCCTTGTGTTTGGGGGCTCTTGCTGACTTTGAATCTTTTGTGACCATTTTTTTAAGGTTTTCCTCAGTAAATACAAGGTCTCGAAAGTTGCTCTTTCCTTCAGCTATAAATGAGGCTTTTGTCTGAGCATATGATAAATGACATCCGCTTTCAGGAAAACATTAAACATCACAGCTTAGAAGGAAATTGTGTTTTGTTGACATAAAAAAATGTAGTGGTTGGAAGCCTTAAAACCGGCATAGTACCGTTAGAAGCTAATCTGTCCTAAATGTTAATAATAACATAGTGATACAGCTTCTGTTTCTCTCACAGATGGCATAAAGAAAGTATTTTTCTAGGATGCAACAGTATCCTTCACATTTTTTCTCTTATCATGCGTATTTCCAGGGTGTTGTGTAGAGTGTGCTGTGACTACTGGTCAGTACTGATGAAGAGAAGTATAAAATGTGGAGAAAAGTCTTCTCTTAAAGCATAATAATTACTTAACTGAGTTTTCTGTATCAGAAGCTCACCATTGCTGCTTACCTCTGTGGAAGCCATCTGCTAGGGCTGTCATGGAAGAACACTTAAACTGAGCTCTGTGGTATGAGGCTGGTGGGGGAGCAAGAACGGTAAAGCTCTGCTGAGTTAATTAATGTTAACTTAATGGTAGAGTTATCTGAAAGATTCTCAGTAGATTACACAGATTGTATTAAGCAGTTAATCAGTCTTTTCAGATACTTAAAGGAGCACTGTTAAGAACTGGCAAGACTGAAAGTTCTTTAGAGAATGTTTGCATGTGCAAGTATGCATAACTGTGTGAATGCATAGCCTGGATTACCATTGATAAGTAAATTTTGCCTAGCAGCTACCACACAGGGATATTGGCTATTTCCTGTTCTCTGTATAGGCAAAACTGTGGTAGCTATTGGATGGGACTTTTTCCTTTTATCTATTTTTGGTCATAACTCTCTTTTTGTGAAATATTTCCCCTGCTGTGCAATAAGGAGGTCTTTGTTATCCTGTGATACTAACTGCTATTTGAATTGTGGACTCAGTGAGGCTTCATGGCTTTTCAGCATTAATTTTTAATGGTTTTGTCTTGCCTGTCTGTGGAATAGAATGTGGAAGGTGCCTGGGGTTTGTAAGTGTCTACAGCATGAATTCATCACAAAGAAGAATTTGGTGTTTGCAGATGTAAAATCTTGATGTACCACAGCACCTTGTGTTACGATTTTTCATGTTTATTCAAAATGCCTGTGTGTTCATTTTTTAAGCAAGTGTTACAGCAACTATTTTTTGGTGTAAGTTCTCAGACTCAAAATAAGTTGGATAACTGACCTGACCCTGAAAGACTAACCTTAAATTTTATCAAGTATATGATGTATCACAGTTTTTCTTTCATCACTTTAGCAGACTTTTCAGTGTTGTGTGTTTGAGAAGCCACCTTGTTGCTGTGTGATGTGGGGTAAGACTCCTGATGCTCTTGCTGCTTAGCTGTGAGGACTCCAAATGTGTGAATGTGGGGGGCAAACACAGATGGGGGATTACAGCAAATCAGATGGGGATTCCAGAAGGATTTTGCTTGTTACAGGTTTGAGCAGTTATAATGATCCCAGAGTAATAGGGAGGACAAATAGCAGAAACACATATACACAAAACTCAGTATGTGTAGATGTATATAGATACATACGTGTATCCATATCTTGTTAGAGGACAGTATTTCTGTTACTGGGGGATGCCCAGAAGGCAGGGGCAACAAGTGAACTTCCATGAGATGGGAATGGCACAGGAGGGGGTGGAGGAGGAGGGTCCTGGGGTGGAGGATGTCAGGGGGCTGCCCCAGGTCCCCTCCTGGACCCGCTTGCTTTGGGTAGGTGCTGAGCACTAAGCATCCTGAAGCACCATCCCCTTTTGTCCTGGTAGCTCCAGGCTGGCAGTTTACAAAGGGATCAGATGCCAGTGAGAGGTCTCCGTGGGGTGGGACCGAGGAGGAGGCTCCTCTGTCACCTCCCCGGTGGCAACAAGTTGTGCAAATCAGGGAGGCTGTTCTTGGCAGCTTGACCTGGTAATTGCCTGTGGGTTTCGCCTGACCTGGCTTTGCCACGGTGCAAATTACTGGCAGTAAACTCTGTGAATAGCCGAGTGTCAACTGCAAATAACTCTGTCTCCTCTCCGTGGGTACCTGTGCCCTCTTCCAGAGGGGACACAGGTGTAAAGGTGGTTTGCCTTTGAAAACAATTAAGCATAGAAAATCCAGAAAGGGAACGATGAGCGCCCAGAGGCTATTTTGAGGACGTGGCTTCCTTTTCCTGCCCTCTCATTTTATTCACTGCTAGATTCTGGGGTCATCTTTCTTCTTTTTTTCTTCTATTGTAAATGCAAGTCAGTGCTGATGGCAAAACTGATGATTGTTGCAGTAAAAGCTGGGAGTGTTTTCTTTCCCAAGGGTGCTTGGGTTACCTTGAGGAAGTCGCGTGAAGTTTACTGCAGCTTCTCCACCTGTACAGTGCAAGAAGTGTTGACGGTCTTGAAAATTCCCTGCATGTTCCCTGCCTGGAGCAATCTGCTAGCTATAAAGAGAAACACCAGTGTACATTTGTGCATTGGAAAACCATCTGATCTGACTTGAAGCTTCTCCCTTTACTCACCTTAAGAAAAAATTTGAGACTGTTGTTACAGTGGCTAAGCACCTGGCTAGGGATGTATGGGTATTTGTTGAACGTGTTAACATTGGGTAAATTAGATGATAGTGATAATGCAGTGATACAGTGAAGTAATGATGTTGGATATAAATTCTGCTTCAGAATAGTTGGAAAGCTCATAACATTAACCTGCAATGATACCCGATAAGAGTTTTTTCAGGAGTGTGTGAGAGGGGCATGCCTGAACTGCAAGGACTCTCTACTTTACTGGTATATGAGTTTTTAGTGCCCGTGGTAACTGGTTGGTAATGGGAGTTTGCCTCCGAAAGCATCAGGTGGTTGTAGCAGAAAGCACCTAACATAATCAAATGGTTAGCAAATACAGATTCCTTTGGTGTTGTTTTAACCTACAGACCTTACCAGTAAAATTTTCTGTTCCCTCTACTTCCCGAGTCACCTCATTTGTCCTATAGCATCATACTGTTAGGTCAGGCATCCTTATAGGATGGCACAGCTTGTTCCCTGTACCTTCTCTTCTTCCCTTCAGACCAGCTAAAAACTTCCCTCCTCTGTAAATCCAACGTGGATTTTTGCATGGTTATCTGCAAATGCCTCAAGGATCTTTCTTGCCCAGGCTGCATTCTCTATTGCAGAGATAATAAGCTGATGGTATAGTGACTGTGTGCACACTTCCTGAAACATTAATTTGCTGTCCAATACTAGGTTGCCTGTAAGCTGCCCAAGCACAGGTTTTAAGCTTGTTGGAAACTCATGGTTAAAAATCTTTAAAATTAGCTTTCGGAAATCAGTTGGTTTAATTTAAATGTAATTGATTTATCCTCCCCGCCCCCCCCGCCTTTCACATTTAGAAACATGCTAGGGGGAGAAAGTAGGACGAGTACTGACAGACCAGTTGTTCAGTTCTCTAACAGGTATTCACCCTTTTCTTCACTGGGGGGAAAAAGTTGTCCTGGAAATACGGTTTTTCCTGAGTTAGAGACAAGGATTTTTATGCATTTCAAAGCAAGCAACGCTATCCCATAAAATTCCTGTTGGTCATCGCTGCTTGAATACTGACCATGTGTTTACAGTTTCTGAGTTTCTAGGTGTCGTTTTCTGTGTTTCTCCAGTGCTACCCATTCGGGTTTCTCAAAATGGTTTACCAGTGTAATGTGAATTAAATCTTGTTTGTTTAGGGAGTATTATTCTAGAAAGACCAAGCACATTTGTGCTTGTTTCTGAGCCTTTAACTACCTTATTTTTGAGCAGCTCTGAGCATGTTTGGAAGGCAAGGCATTGCACCTTTTCCTAACGAGAATTATTTTTCTCTGTGAGCTGACCCCATGGCAGTCAAGATGGCTGAGACAGTAGGATGTTACTCAGCATTATTAAGAGTGGCAGGGTAAAGCAGCTTGTTCCTTTTGGGGATTGAGAGGTAGATCAAAAGTTTTTTCATGCGTTCCTGCTTCAAACAGGACGTTAGAGTATCAGATTGGTAACAGGCAACTTGGATGTTTGTTTTACTTCTATTACCCTTAGTCACTGATGAAATTTGACTCATACATTCACATTAAAGTCGTTTGCATCTGTTAGGCCTTCTGTTTGGTACTAAAATATTTTTCATAATACTAAAATCACAAAATTATCCCATTTTTGTCCCCTCCCCGCTCTATTCATTTTTTTTTTAGTTCGACAGATTTGTTTTACTTAAACTTCAGGTTTGGCTTGGCTTTTCAATATTTGTACTAGAGAAACCTCAAAATTATTCCTGTCACACAAGCCCCTGTGCCCTCACAGGATTAGCAGTTTGTTTTAGAGTTTTCCCCAAGAAAACACATTATTTTTCAAGAAACATTTGTACTAATAAGTTACTTGATACTGTCAAAAATGCAAAAAGTATGCATTTGTGCTACCTAGCTCCTGCTCATTATTCATCTTTGGGAAAGTAGTATTGCTATAACATATAACTGGTATTCCTACATCTTCCCATCTTTGACTTCTTTTTTCCTCTACTTTTGGCTGCTGCTTTTTCAGGAATTGTCACAATTGTCACTCCAGTGGTTGTCTGCTTTTTTAGAGTCTTGGCACTTTTTCAGAGCCTGGACCTGTATTACAGGGTATGCAGATGTTTGGTTCTGAACGTCTAAGTAAGCCTCACAACTTGCCGTGTACTTGCCTTGGTTTAATTAATTTTGGTCTTCTTCATGGCACTATAGAAATTGTGTTATGAAATTTAGTGTATTTTATGTGAACTGATGTTGTGTGCCCAGTTAGGTGTTTATTGTGTATGTTTCATATAAACACATAAACCCCCCAAGTTTTAGAGATGCTTATAATAGGAGAAATGGCAGAAAACAGATCTTGCACATAATCTTCCTTAGAGAAGCTTTTACTTTGTTAGTGTTAATTTCTTGTTAACAAGCTGTATTTTAATATTATAATTTTTTTCACTCCAGTGATCCAGGGCAGTGGAGCAGAGTTTGTACCTTGGAGCGCTGCATGGCTAATGTTTTGGTATCAGGCTTCAGTGTTAAGCTTAAATGTAGTTGCTCAGTTTTAGAGTTTGATGTGAAAATTTTTGATTATCCTGGTAAAATATGCCCAGTGTATGGGGAAAACTGACTATGTTTTAAAACAGGTGAGGGTGCTTGGTGCTGAGTTTCAGAGAATTCAGTGGTGCTTTGTGTCTGTTCTGATGGCCTGTGGTGTTTTTTTTACTGGGTGTTAAGGTGAATTATTACAGTCCTTAGAGACCACCGTAGATTAGCTGGAAGTGTGTTCAACAGATGGATTGCATTTTAGCTGGTTAGATTTGTAATGTCAAGTGACAAGCCTTTAACACAGCACATTTCATATTCCCTGTTACTGCATAAACCACCGCAGGACAAATCTAAGATGAAATAAAATAGAAGTCAAGAGTAATTTGTCAGGACACTATTACAAACATGTGTAGTCACTTGCACATGATTTGAAAAGAGAAGTTGAGGTTAAATCAATAGGCTTTTTATTTGTAGCAAAAGTAGGTAAATTAGTCAAAGGTGCTGCTGGCAATAAAAGCAGGAAAACACAGTGCTCCACAATTGGATTTTCTCATCTCTGGGTCAAATCAATATTGCCACTAGGCACAACCAGAGTTGTATGTTTATTAACATAAGTGATTCATCCTGGAGTTAATGAAACTAGGATAAAAAAATCTGCTGCTATACATTTCATTGTTCAGAAGTAAATGTACACTTTTGTACTTAGTTTGATTGAAAAATAAAAGTCCTGTGCAACTGATGTGTCAGCTTCTCCATTATTTATTCCACTGGACTAGAAGTACAGCTAATTGTGTCCTAAAATGCTTTTTACGTATGTGAAAGTACTGTTATTTAAATACACTTAGGTTCTTTTTTTTTGTGATGTGAAAAATGTGTGTTGTGAACAATTTCATCTTAAAGTAAAATATGTTTATCAGGACATTTTTGCTTTCCATGCTCTCCGATATCTGGAGTGATTTAGTTCTCTCCAGCCTGGATGAGTAGATTTAACCAGTTCATAAAGCAGCAAGAGTGCACACTGTGGATCATATTATAACGACAGAACCTTACTTTAATTTCCTTCTTTCGTTGCTTGTTGTTATTTTTTTCATCAGCCTACCAATACATCAGGTATATATAACAAGCTCTTTGTTCCAGGGATGTCCTACTGTTTGTACAGCTCCAGTGCATGAGATTTTGCTCCTGGATGGGACCTCTGCACTACTCTGATAGAAATAACAAAACCTGAGCCATAACAATGAATTGGGTGGATGGTTATGCCTGGGTCCTTCCAGGATTTTGGGGGGGTTTTATATGATAGACTATAATATGCCATCCAAATCTCATCTGTGTAATTTTTTAAAATAAAATCTGGTCTTACATGGTGTATTTCTATGCTGAGTATATTTTTGACATTTAGTGGGTTATCTGCACCCTGCACAGGCTGAGCACAGTTAAGACTAGGTATGGTTCCTTCACATCCCCTCCCACTGAGATTCCAGTCTACGATTGTCAGAACTGATTATTTTCAGCAGATGAGGCAACAGTTATTTTAGTGGCTTTTGGGTTTCCACTTGAAGGGTCTTTAGAAATGTGCTTTGTAATTTGCTGGTTTCAGTAGGAAAAAAAAAATCCCTTTAAAGACAGCTAATCCTCTAGTCCATCACATAACGAGTACAATTGTTGCAGAGATGAGCAAAGTTCTTAATCAAATTTTGTCATGTATATAATGTGTTGGCAGGGAAACAGTGAGCCCTGAGTCACATACATGGTGTCATCAGGCGTGCTTGCATGGTAAGATATACATGGAAAACGTGTCAGTGAAACATTCATGTTTCACTTCCTTGTCATTTCTGTGCAACAGCTTGTTTCATCTTGTCTGATCTTTTGTGAGACCCTGCCATACAGTTCACAGAACCTTGCTATGATTTCTCTGACACCATTAAAAACTCCTCAGATAATTACAGCAACCTCCCCAACCTATATGAAGTTTGTATCTTTTGGAAGACAAATATATTTTTCATCTAAAATACAACCTCTTTGTAGGCTGCAAAATAGCTTTTCACTATTATTTTAGTGCAAAACTGGAAACTTTGAAAAAAAACTTAACCCTTGTGTCTCAATTTGCTGTTTAAAGTGTTTTATTTTAAAGGTTGTTCATTAACACGTTTGCTCTTCCTTAGAATTCTGGTTCCAGAAAAGCTTGTGTTTGATTGTCCCTTGGACTTGGAGTGCACCTTGCCTGGGAAATGCAGCTCCCAGCCTGTCTTTGTGGTAGCATCCAAAGGGGGCTTCAAATGCATAGGTGTAAAGCTGCCACCCCATCCTGCTGCTAGGAGGTGCAGATGGCCAGACTCCTGCTGACACGTTCTCTAAGGATTCAGTGTTTCACCAAATGCTTCCTACTCCAAGGATGCTTGTGAGATCAGATCCATACTGAGGTTATCAGAGTAAGGTATTGGCTGTGCTGCACAGATAGGAAGGATTGTGCCAAGCTTTCCTGCTCCATTGGCCTGAGTTGCAGCTAAAATGTAAGCCAGATTTCCTGGCTGGGTACTGTTTGCTTTTGCTGGTATAAATAAAGCTGATGATGGTTTTTCCTCATGGGCATTTTAAGTAGGAAAGCACCATTTGGCTTCCAGTCAGCTGGGCAATTAGCATTTTATAGCCAAGCAATATACTTAAATGGAATTGCTTGGCTTGAGCATTGAATTACAATGACTGGTAGCCTGCCTCTCTCTTTACATAATTTATTTAGTACTTGTTTCTTGTTTAGGATTCAGGCAGAGGCTAATTTAATTCTGCATGAGAAGCTAGTAGTTACTCTACACTAATGCTGTGCTGTATGGTAATGCAGGGGAAGGTTTTTGTGTAAAGCTTGTATTTGCCTGGTCTCTCAACCGTGGAAAGGACGATTTTACCTACTCCTTTCCTAGCAATTTGTTCTTTGCAAGAGCTGTTGGCACACTTAAATTGGCACTAAAAACGTGCATCTAAGAATAATACCATAAGACCATACTGTTGCACATGTATTTTTAAGAAGCAAATACATATTGAAGTATGGTATGGACCAAGGAGACTTTGTTCCTACAAAATTACAATCCCACTTATCCTGTTACAGGTAAATACAGTGTTAATATGTGACTACGGTGACTTGAGAAGGGAGAGCTTCCAGTGCATCTCTTCTGAGGATCTAAGGCAACGAGCAGACATCTGGTGTTGTGTGATCTTGGAGGGATAAAAAGAGGATGTAAAATATGCCTCAGCACTCCAGGAATTATTAGAAACTTTCAGATGGAGGGAGTGAATTTGTTTGTTCATGCATTTAGTGAGCCTAAATGCTTAATTTGGTGCTTAGAATTTTATCTTTAATCTTGTATGTGTCTTGATTTTTCCTAAGGCCCTTGACTGTTAGAATCAATGTGGGGGAGTTCTGGCTTTATTTTGTCTTAAGCTTCTTTTTTAAAAAGTGATTGCAAAGAGCTTGCAAATGTCAAGCAAGTTCACAGCAGGGGCTTAGACACCAGAAAGCTGCTGATAAGAACACATTATTTATATTTATGTTTAACCTTGTAATTTCTGGGTAATTCACTGAAGTTTCTTGGTGTACTAGTCCTCGAGTGACTGGGTGCTTTCAGCAAAACTTGGCTCTGGCTTAGGCAGTATCCTTCTCATTGCTGCAGTGTCACAATTGTCCCAGCTGGCTTCAGGCACCATGTGTGTGTGAGCAAGCACCCAGTGTGACCTTCACTTGAAAAGCCCTCTCTGCCAATACAGGGTCATGTAATTGCTTGCTCAAACCTTCGTGGGCTTTTTCTACTGAGTTTGGGTGTCTGGCTCAAGGAGTGTAAGACTTGGCTGCTGATCCTTATATTTTGTGATCATGGTGTTGATGTACTATCTAGAAGCATCCGTTCTTGCAACCACTGCTGCTGTCAAAAGACTTTGGACAAATCTCTTCAAATTTAAAATACCCTGATCTTTGGGCAAGGAGCATTTCAGAAACCTACAGGCACTGCACTGAGGCCTGGCAGGGATTTGTTTTCATTCCTTAAATAACACCTGATACCGTGGGTTTGTTTTATTTTTTTAAATGGAAATCTGATTAGCAACAAAAAATAAAAAAGACAAACCATATTCTGAGGGAGATGATTGCTGACTTGCAGTAGCTGGCTTCTGAGTTGCTTAGTGGTTTATCTGTAAATCTGGCAATTTAGATCCTAATGGTTCTAATAATCCGGGAAATTGTTACCATGTGTTGTTGTTGTAACCTTTACGATTTTAACCAAGCTTTAGTTGTGCTGTAAAAATAATTAAGAGGCTTTTCACAGGCGGAATTAGACTTTTTGCTTGTACAGTTGCTCTCCAGGGTACTCGGGGTTGCTGTGGGCTATTTAAAATGTTTGAAAACCCTGTTTCCCTCTCCAGCAGCTCCTGCCTGGATGTGTTGCCCCTAGCCCTGCTGGTTGCCTGAGGCAGAAGGACACACACACACACACCATCTCTGCCTCTGCTGTGGAGTCTCACAGCTGTGTTTGATTTCAAGCATAACAGCATCCTTTATATATAATGCAGTAACATAATTGCTGCCCCTGTGGGAAAATGCTGCATTTTATCTACCATTTCTTTCTCTGTCTGGGCTTCAGTGGTGTGTCCAGGTTCACCCAATGCCCAGAGTAGCTGTACCCTGGAGATGGTTGGGTACATGGGGCCCTTTTGTCCCCGTGCCAGTTCACAGGCTGGAACAGCACAGTTCCCTGCCTGAAGCCTAAGTTTGACTTCACAGGGTCTTCAAGGAGGAACGATAAGATGTTAGGGGAGCTGAGAGGCCAGGCTGAGGTGCACAGCATTTTACTTGTCATTCTGTGTTATTGAAAACAAGAAAATATTGATAAATTATAGAAGTTGAAGAATTCCTGATTTGCTCTTAGGTGAGGGGGATGGTAGTTCTGTTTCCAGATGTGGCATTTTGAGCAATGGATCTGAGACCTGGTTACATTATCCCAGATACTGAGTCAGTCACTGAGTGTCAGCTGAGCTTCACTAACTTTCTGGGGTTTCAGTCTGGACAAAATCTGAGCTAAATTCATCAGTGTAGGAGCTTTCCCTTAACATGTTTCATCTCACAATTGCAGCTGTCTGAGTGGATGGTTCATTGGTACATTGGTTCACAGAGGATAGTTTATTAAACCTAAGTAACTGTTTCTCTGACTTGCTTTCCTGAGCTTGAGAAAGGAGAGCAGTGGCATTGACCTTCCTTTATAAAGTGTTGAGATCTGCTGGTGAGCTGTGCTGCCTAAGTCAGGTGTTATCACAAGCAGTAATCTGAAGGTGAAGGCTTTTAGAATAATACAGATGATCATCTGTTTAAATATTTTACTTTAAAAATGGACGGGTCAAAGTATCACCTCTTGCAACAATTGGAATCTTTCAATTTGAATTAACAAATCACTATTCCAGGCTTGGGGCCATTTCAGCTTCTATTCAGTGACTGTCAGATTCTTGCCAGAAGATACTGAGCTCAGACAATTATGAGGGAGTTCAGTCATGGTTGTGTTGGATGGTATACTCAAACAATTTTGCAGGAGGAGCTCATGAGAATGTTAACAGCATAAAGGTTAGCTGTAATGTCTTTTGTGTCTGCCAGTTAAATAGCTAGCGATCTGATGATTACACAAAGACAACGCAAATTCCTTATGCATTCCTGCCTCAGTGCTGCTCCACATGCTGGGTGACTGGAAGCAGAATTCTTTCTCCTCTTTTTTGCCATGGAAATTGCTGGTTAAAGCTCAATACTTCAGCATATGCAAAGTCTGATTTTTTGTTTTGTTTAGTTTAAAGCCTCAGTGCCATGCTGTATTGTCATAGCACATATTGCAGCCCAGCCACGTGCTCTTACATCCAATAGGTTTCACACCTGTTTTGGTAACAGATGCAAACAAACTTTGTTTAATGTGGCTCAGATGCCCAAAATACAAAATGCATTTGGCTAATGAGTCAGCAAATGTTTGGTCTGCAATAGCCAAGCTTCATATTACATAAAGTACTATAGAACCTTTTTCCTTTACAGCTCCAAAAACCCTGTGAGCTGTGACACTGAGATATTTTTACTTTATCCAATAGCAGAACTGCCAAGAAGTGTGTTTTGGTGTGGATCAGAGGAAAAAAATTAAATGTGTTGTGTCCAAAACACTTTGTTAGAATATGCACTCTGATTGCTTATCAAAGGCTGCAGGCTCTCTGAATTATTTCCTCTTTCAATCAGGCTTAATTTTCCTCCTGTGGTGTAACTTTGAAAGCAGAGAAATAACAATGGGTAGCTTGGAGGGGAAGTGTTTGGGTGAATGGGTGATTGTTTCAGGAAGTGTGTTTCTCTGCTGGGCTGTGGTGCTTTTTCCCCTGGCCTGAATGCTTTGCAAGTATCAATGCATGTGCCCTTCCAGTGGCCTAAGGGGTAGTCTGGGAAGTGGAAACAAGCCGGAAAAAGGCCACCTGCCAAACATGTGGTAGGGTTGTATCTGTGAAATTTTGTTTCCTGAATCTCAGCACAGCATTTCAGTCATACAGCCATTTTCCTCCCAGGCTTTTTATGTGAAATAAAAATGTGCCTGCAAAATGTTTTATCCAGATCATCACAAGTGGGTGCCGCTAACTGCAGGTCAAAGCTAACAACTGTATTGCTCTGCTCTTTGTTTTTGGGGTGCATGGCTGATCGTATTACTGTGCAGAGTCCCCTTTGCAATGTATTCATTTGAACAACTTTAAGCATTTTGCCTGCCCCAAGGTTTGTAGCCTTTCTTCTCCCTTAAGCCATTCTGTGATTTTGGAGCAGCTTCAGACAGCTGGCATTTAAATGTTGAACCTGATCCATCTCCCTTCTGTCATCTCCCCCAAAAGAAAATGAACCTTAAATTCTGTTCATGACATACTTAATTCTGTTCTACTCCTAATTAAAAACAATGCATATAAATCTAGAACTTTATACCCAGTTTCTCTGAGCAGTGCCAGATGCCTGATCAAGGGCTTTTCCCCACTCCCACTTCCCCAGCCTATCCTTAAATTTTTGGACCCATGAAATGATTTGATGAATTATTTGAGTTACTCAAACCTCACAAGAGTGGCTTAGGTACCTTTGAACCAGCTGCATTTATATGCCCTGAAACATGACAGCAGCTATATGTTGTACATGAGATGAATACAGGTCATGCCTGGGGTAAAGGCATGAATGATTGGTGTGCCTGGCATGGTCATGCATTTATCCTGAGTAGTGCCATGGGACCCTTTAAGTTCCATATTAGCTGTTGTTTAAAGAGGCGATTAGTGTATGTTAGCTGTGCAACCTGATGCTGTCTTCAAATAGTGATTTCTCTCTCAAGTGGGGCTTCCTCTTGTGACCTCTGACCTGCCAGTATGTTAAAAGCTTTGTAATTGGTGGGGCTTTGTACTGCTTGTGGTGGGATTGATTTGGATTCCTTCACACTGAACTTTGTCTGTTGTTCTCTTTTGTTTAGGAGGTCCTCCAGCAGTTGATTGTCATGAATTTACCAAATGTTTTAATGATTGGCAAAGATCCTCTTTCTGGTGAGTAGTTGATTGGGTTCTTTATCTGTCTCCTCTGTAATACTAAATAAAATCTGTATTTGTTTTGTTTTCTTAAGCGATTCTGTGATTCTGTTCTAATTTAGGTTGGAAAACACCTTAAAGAGTCCAGCTCTTAACACTAAACTATGTCCCTAAGCACCACATCTATGTCTTTTAAATACTTCCAGGGATGGTGACTCAACCACTTCCGCAGCTGTCCTGCTCCAATCCTTGACCACCCTTTCAATGAAGAAATTTTTGCTAGTGTCCATAGAAGTATTCTTAAGCCTCCCCTGGTACAACTTGAGGACATTTCCTCTTGATCTCTGGCATGTCATTTGAGAGAAGAGACCAACCCCCACTGCACTACAACATCCTTCCAGGTGGTTGTAGAGAGCAATAAAGTCCCCCAGAGCTTCCTTTTCTCCAGGCTAATCACCCCCAGCTCCCTCAGCAGCTCTTCATCAGACTTATGTTCCAGACCCTTCCCCAGCTCTGTTGCCCTTCTCTGGACACGCTCCAGCACCTCAATGTCTTTCTTGTCATGAGGGGCCCCGAACTGAACACAGGATTTGAGGTGTGGCCTCACCAGTGCTGAGTACAGGGGGACAATTCCTGTCCTGGTCCTGCTGGCCACACTGTTGCTGACACAGGATGCCATTGGCCTTCTTGGCCACCTGGGCACAGCTGGCTCAGGTTCAGCTGCTGTCAAATGGCACCCCCAGGTCCTTTTCCACAGGGCCACTTTCCAGCCACTCTGTCCCCAGCTGGAACCGATGCCTGGGATTGTTGTTGATCCAAGTGCAGGACCTTTACTGCTTTGAACCTCATACCACTGGCCTCAGCCCATCAATCCAGCCTGTCCAGATCCCTCTACAGAGCCTTCCTACCCTCCAGCAGATCAGCACTCCCACCCAATTCGGTGTCATCTGCAAACTGACTGAAGGTGCCCTCAGTCCCATTGTCCAGATCATGGATGAAGATATTAAATGGGGCTGACCTCAATACTGAGCACTGGGGAACCCCACTTGTGACTGGCCACCAGCTGGATTTAACTGTTTGGACTGAGAGTTGCTCCCGAGGGACTCTGGCAGCCAGTCTCCTAAACAGGCCATAATGGAAACATGCTTTTTAATAAACCATGTGTATTTGTAGGCAAACAACAAATATTTGAGCATCTCTGAATCTTACAACTTTATGTATCTAGAATGTAACACTGAGGTATATAAATACCTGTACAAATAAATATACATGTGTATTAGGATTTGATGCATATATATGTGTGTTGAGTGAGTTCTTGCCAAAGCCAGAACAGCAGCTGTTTGTTTGTTTGTTTGAAAGTTGTGTCTCTTCACCCTTTGCTGCAAGTGACCCAGGGTATAGTCTGCCATAGGACAATGCTGTGTTGCCCTTCAGGTGTTCTGTGTGCCTGTATAATGAGTTTAGTTCTGGCTGTATGTAGACACTCAGGGTCTTGCAGAATTGCCAAAAGGTGTGAAGGAACTGTTGCAAATGAAATGTGGAAAGAAAATTAAGTGAGGATGAAGAGAAAAATACATATATGAAAAAATAGGAAAAAGTGAGGGAAAGAATGGACAAAAAGAAAAATATTTGTCTGGCCATGTTGTTTAGACAATGATATCTGTTGCATGAAGTATCACATCAAAAGTATGGTGGAAGCCAGTGAGCTCATGTCCAGAGTCCAGTGCTTTTGGTGAGACAAAATGAAAACTGTTTAGCCTGAAAATGAAGTTTACTTCTTTGAACCACATTTCTGAAATGGAAAGTTTTGTTGCTGTGTTTCTTACTTATTTTTTTTTCTTTTTGCCTGCCCATTCTGTCTCTGTCTGAGCCCAGTGCTAGTGCCAAGGACATTGTATTTGTTTTTACCAAAGAAGGTAAACTGAATGAACCCTGTCAGCAGTGATGGGGAATGACATGGTAATCAGCATCTCCAGAACAAACAAATGGCAGAAACCTTGGCAGAAGATTCTATTTTGCTGCTCTTAGCAGCTGTAGAGTGCATACATACAAAAAAAGTATTTGTCAGAAAAGAATATTAGCAGATACCGGATCACTGAAGCTGATAGTCTTGGCACTTCTGTGTTAAAATCGAGCTGAGAGTAAGGAATCCACTTCTTCAGCAAGCAGAATAAAGTCTGCAAGTCTTAACTGGGCTGCACAGGCTACGGTTATGGGCAAGGAAGAAAGTCAAAATACAAGAGCTGTTGTTCTTCTTGGTCATATGGGCAGTGGGCTGCTTAGCATCAAGAGTGCTACTGAATAGAAATGTCTGGGCCAGCAAGGCAGCATCTCTGCTGGCAAAGTGTCAATGGGAAAGGCTGGCTGGTTCCTTGTCACAGCCATTCCAGAGTGACAGCTGGCAGGAGACTCATAATGTGGTAAAGACAGTTTTGGTTCCTGGGAAAGCCGCACATTTGGAAGCTGCCCTATATTCAGCTATAATTTGCTATCATTGACCTGCTGGGTTTTGTCAGTACCTTGGATCTCTCTTTGAAGAAAGTACCCGTGTCTCTTGTAGGAAAGACACTGGTCATCCATGTGTTCCTGTCTTCTAGCTCCTTTAATTACAACCAGAAAACTTTGTTTCCTGAGATCTTTTAAAATGTAGTTGTTTGGCTTTTTTTGTTGGGGTTTTTTTGGGGGGGTTTTTTGGTTTTTGTTTTTTTGGTTGTTGGGTTTTTTTTGGGTTTTTTTTGGTTGGTTGGTTTGGTTTTGTTTTTTGTGGTATTTTAAAATTTATTATCCCCATTGCTGACTTATCATTGGAATTATTGGGACAGAACATGAGAAGAAAGGATAAAAAACGCAAAACTGCAATGTCTGGATGTCTAAAATTCATGGGGTATGTGTGCAAAAAAAATTACAAATTTCTCATCTAGCCATATTATATAAAGATTTTTGAGAACCAGTCCCAGCTTAGACACGACAAAAGAAGGTGGTGAGGAAAGGAAGACTCGAGATGTATTTGCTTTCAAGAATGTATTCAAGGAGGAGAGTGTCTGAGGAGCTGATCTTAATCTTACTGTTGGGTAGGCTTTCACTGGTAAGATGTGCAGGAGAAATGGTTAGAGAATTGGAGAACTTGAACTTCCTTCAGGAAGAAGAACCTGGCTGAGGACTAATGGAAAGCTCATAAAGAGGGAACAGGAAGGAGATGGCTGAGGCAAAGGTGGTAAAACCAGTGCAAAAAGCTGAATGAAGGAATAGGCTGTGATGAGCAGTGTAAGTGAGTGATGAACCTGGTGATGATGCCTTTGTTTCTGTCTTGCAGAGAGGAATCAGAGGAAGGCAGGAGCACTTGGGAGGGGAAAAACAAAGATATTCTCTCTCTCTTAGAGACGCAGCAATGAGATCCTGGTTTTGACTTCCCCATCCTGTAGCTAAGTTATTTCACTGAAAGGTCCCTCTTGATCAGAGGAAGAAGAATCAATCCCACGGTCACGTTCCTGGAACAAATCCAGTATTGCTTTGTACTGTTTGAGCTGGGAATGCTCATAATGACTGTATTGACTCCACAGGTCTAAGACCAGAGAGCTGTTAAATCTGATTCACTGTGTACAGTTTCAGTGCCTTATTTCTTGTAACAAGCCCACGTGGTGTTTTGCTATGCACACTTTCAGAAATTTTACTTTTGCCTTCTAAAACACAGCCAAAAGTGGTATTACAGGCATTAAATTATGAATTGAACAGCACTGAGACTGTGAATGCTCTTCTTGCTCTTTAGCTTCTATTTGGCACTCACTAGTTAACTATTGGGGGCTTCTGCAGCTCTGCTTTGAACATGAGATTATTGGAAAAACAGAGCTGCCATCACAAAAAATGCAATAGCACTTGGGCTTTTGCATAGGAAAAGGTACATGTCTGCTGGGTTTATGAGCTTTACTTGCTTTCATGTCCTCTGAATAGTTTGATTCCAGGCTATGGCAAATTTGCCTTCTTCAGTTCATTTATCCATGGGCATAAAAATAGCAGAAATATTTGTTAGAAGATGAAGGCTTGACTGTTTTCTAGAATATAGGGAGCTAAAAATAAACTTGAAAGTTTAATTAAAGGATTTTAAAAATTTTCCCAGGGATTTGACTTGCAGAACAATGCAACTGATATTAGAGGATTTATTCTCTTTACTGCACTGTGTGGTAGACAGCTACTACCATTAAATTTCCTCTTCATTTCTGTCTTTCTCAATTGTTTGTCTTGCTGAACGGCTTTTTCAATTCATTGCTGCACCACAAATCCCTGTTTTCAGTAAGAGAATCATCAACCTGTTTATCATCTATGACATTGCTGTAGTCACTTTTTCATCTTACGTCTGGTTTTAGCATGCCTTGTAAATGGCCACTCATTAATGTGGCCACATGGGGAGTATCAGTACACAGTAATGGCTGTGAACCTCTATTTAGATGTATTTTTTAATTTCTCCATTCCTAGACATTTTTAATTTTACACAGCTTGTGAGTGTACTTGGAACCTTATGGCAATTAATCTTTTGAAACAGTCGTAATCATGAGGGGGGAGAGATTTTAACTTGTTTTCGATCAAGAGTGGAAATGAGGTTTTACTTGCCTAAAATAGGCTCATTTCTGTCCCTTCAAAAAACTTTGCTGTTTATATACGCTTTTCAAATTACATGTTAAGTTTGTGAATGAGAGACCCCAAAGTCCCTGCTAACAAGCGTGTATAGAAAACTGGTTTTCATTAAAGCTGTAAAAGTTGTCTACTCTCACTTGAGTATTTTTCATGTCTGGTTTCCTTCCTCATTTTCTTTCACAGTCTTCCAGAGGCACAAAGGTTCATAAAGTATGAAGTTAATAACAAAACACTGCCTCAATAGTGTAAATTTAGCATTCAAGCTTTTCTCAGTGAGGATGTTGCTGGAGTTGGGAAAAATGGCACTTGCGTGTTTCACTCTCCCCACGTTCTCTGCACACCCTCCAGCTGCCCCCTGTGGCACTCCATGTGCTGGCACTCCCTCTCCTGCGCTGGACAGAGTAACATCAGAGTAGTAATGTGGAGAAACAGGCAGCACAAGCCCAAGATCGCACTTGAACCCACTTGGTCCCATTTCCTCTGAACATCTTTCCACCTCCCCTCTCATTTCTTTCATTGTTTGTGTTCTCTCTGTACCTTGATCCTCCTTTTTTTTGGTGTTGTGTCTCCTAATCCCTCTGCCCGCCTTCTCCCTGAGTCCTGCCATCTGTTTCTCATGCTCCCACCCCCATGAGAGCAGAGGGATCTTCTGGCTCTGGCACAGAGAGGCTCCCAGGATGCACAAGTGGTGTCTGGGCTTTCCCTTCCTTTATTTTCCAGGAAACCTGCTGGCCCTCTCTCACGGCTGGGAGCAGATGGGCTTTCTGCAAATGCTCCAGGTGGCTGGCTGGCACCGTTGCAGCACAAACACAGGGCTTGGGAGCAACTGCCCTGGAATTTTAAGAAAAGGCATAAAAGAAAAGTGTTTATTTCTTAATTAGCACCTTTCTGTTTAGTGATGGTTTACTCTTGTCTGTTCAGCTTATGGGTACCTCTCTGCCAGGAGCTGCCCCAGACCTAAATATTTGCATCCTAGGTCATAGGAGGACAGTGTCTTGGTTAGATCAGCTAATAAGCATGAGTAGACTCAGCAGACTTTCTTCCCAGCTGTTGGGGCAGGACTTGTGAGCCAGCATAGGGCAGCTGGCACATTCCCGCTTATGAGGTTGCACAAGGAACTTCACCACCATATAAATGGGCGCAAATCAAGCTTTTTGAAAAACATGAGAACCATTCACTATTTAGAAGGCGTAATTGAATCAGGGGTGAAGGTCACTTGCTTTTCTTCAGGATGCATTGCAGGACAGAGGCATAGCAGGGCAGAAGCACCGTCTGGAGTGTAGAACTTCACTATGGTGCTCTGTAATAGTCCTAGAAGTGCTTCTGATTCACTTTGTCACCTTGGGCACTCCACTGAAGTGTGTGGTATCTCAGCTCTCCCGTGGGTGAGATGGAAAGGGAGAGGGATAATTAATCCCTTCCTGGCTTGTTTTGAGGTTTAATTGAAAACTCTCTCTGAAGCACTTTAGATTGGTAGAGAGGTTTTTTCATACTCTTACCCTATTTTTTCTAAAAATCTCCTGTAAATAGTGTTATTCCACAAGGCTTTAAAATGTTACTCAAACCTAATTAGAGTATAAGTGATTTGGGAGTGTCTTAATGTCAACAAACTGTCTCCTGCCTACGGGAAACAACCTCTGAATGCAAGCCCAAGGAGTGGGACTCTTTAATCACACATGATCTTCTGAAACACTTGTGTGGCTGGTGTATCTGCTGAGTGGACCTTTAAGCCTTAGAAGTGTTTCTAGTGGGTAGTACAGTCTCACCTCCATTACATGATGTAGCATGTCTGCAAGCATAGAAAAATTTATTGAAAAGGAAACCTTGCAATAATCCTGACAGCTAAATTTTCACTGCAAGCTGCCAGGTGGGAGAGCAGACTGCCAAATGTTATGTTTAAAACAGTAAGAAATTAGTAATTTGTTATTATTTCAGGTCTTAATTTCTCACTCCTTTCTATGAACTCTAGCTTGTCCATCCATGCCACAGCTTGCCATGTCTGCCTCCACTTCCTCATGGGAGGACTGGAGTGGGGTAAGTTCTCACTCAAAGGGCTATTTCCAGGCAAGGTCTGTCCCTGTTGGGAGACCGGGGTTGACCTTGGTAAGTTACTTTGCGGTAATAGCCAAAGGTGTTTCACCTCACAGGGTCATGCAGCATCACCAGTGCCCATCTGTTACCTCGCTGAGAAAATAGCAAAGCATTGGTGCAGAGAGGTAGAGTGTGGTTTGAATGGCTTTAAGTAGCTCACATGTCTTCAGGATGGTATAGATGCTGTCACAGTTGGGAAGTAGCCCTGGTGTTTTTTAAAATGAGTGATTCCAAGCTACTGTGCTCACCGAAAGGATAATTGGGATGCCATGGAGCACAGAATGGAATTTATGGTTGACAGATGAAGGTGCCCAGAGCACACAAGGGTTAGATCTCTTGTCTGGCATGATCCAGAGCAAGCAGCCTGACTCCTTCAGTCTCTCCATGGAGATGTTCTTCTGCCTGAGTAAGTTTGGGTCAATGAGAGACGCACTCAAGTCACTTGCTCTCCATAACTTAATGACTTGCTTTTGTGTCCCACAGAGGCATGCTCTGCATTTAATACTTGGTCTGTATGTGCTTTGAAGCTGATGTAGAATGAAACCCAGTGCTGAAACTAATGAGAACTCAGTTTCTTGAAAAAATACGTTCTGACCAAACTAATAGGCTCCCAGTTGTGCCCTCAGAGGAACTGTTCATGAAGTAACAGATTTTCTTTTGCTGTTGGTGAAGGGTTTTGTGTCACTGTCTATGCTTTTAAGATTGTGTTACTGAGATTCTTACAGAACAATCAGACTTTCACAGGCTGAAATGTAATTTGTACGTTAAATTGTAACTTTTCAGGAAAGAGGAAGCCTTGTATGCTGCTGCATACAGGGAGAAGAGTAAGAATGATTGTATGTTTTTTGAAACCAATTTTTAAATATTCTGCAGGGGAGTAAGCTATATTGTATTTACAGGCTGAAGTGTGAACTAGCATGTTTAAAGATGGCTGTTCCAGTTGAAGAGAAGAATTTCTGCTTGCAAAATCTTAATGGTTACTAATGCAGGACCTGGATATTGAGAATTACAGCGTTCATTCATACAGTCATGATGATTTTTCTAGGGGATTCTTGAGTCGTTACAAAGATGAACATTCCTAAAAATTGTTGAATATTTGTAGGTATGTTTAAAGACTGGTTTAGGACATTTGTGTGCTCTGAAATCAGGAAATAAGTTACTTCCTAAGCTGCCTGCACGTGGCTGTGCTGGCTTGCAAGGTTGTGGGAATGGCAGGAACCCCCGTGGTAATTTAGGTCAGTGTCTTTGTGCAGCTGTGGGGCTGCGGCAGCTTAACTGATGAGTCAGATTAACTCCCCTTCCCTGGCCTTGGGTCCTGCACATGCCTCTGACTTTCTGCCAGGGCAGCCTCACAAGGACATGGTGTTGGTGGAGGAGCACAGTTGCACTCAGAAATTATTACCTTTTTAGTGATAGGAGCAATTGAACACCCAAGTAAAGCAGGGTATAGAATGGAAGTGTTAGTCCCACAGTTATACACTCAGGAAGAATGCAGATGTGTAGCCATGAGAGAAAACTATATGTGGCCTGTTTTGCTTCTTTGTTTCTCTTTCCTCATCTTCCCCCAGTGTGGATGAGGACAGGTCTTTCCTGAACCTAGCTCTGTAAAGATGTTGTATTTCCTCATTAAAACTCCTTGTGTTCCTTTTGCCCTCCCTGCCTTGCCGTTTGTCTCATTTTGATATAATGTCCTTTACCATACAACAATCCACATTAATTTTGTTGAAACAAGCTGGCTCTAAGCTGCACCAGTTTCCTTTGTGAGGCTTTCCCTCTCCTAACCCTAGGAAATGGCAGGCAGGGCTGCTGGTCGCAGCGGGGTTCCCTGCAGCAGCAATGAGGATGTGTCTCCCCTCCCCACGGCTCCCAGCATATGGTCAGCTCTTCAGTATCCCTTACATATCACTCATTCTCTGCCCTCTTACCACATGGGGTTTACGCTTCAAAGTGGGAACAGGCTTTGATGCAGAAGAGAGGCAGAATTTATTTGCTAAAACATCTGTCTCTCAGAGAAAATTTATATGGTATTCAGCTTTGGAAAGTCTGAGTGGCAACTGTTTTACAGAAGGAGAATTTAGGGCAAGTTCTTTGTGAGTAACCCTCCTTTGCTTCTGCCCAGGGTGTTTTTGTTTTATTTTGGTGGGGTTTTTGGAGTGGGGAGAGCTGTTGGTGGTTTGTTGGGCTTTTTTTCCCTCTTGTTAATCACAACCCAAGAGAGAAGCATTGGTCGTATGGATTGAACTATTTAAAGGAATTTTTTTTTTGGTGTATTGATCAGAAAAGCCTTAGAAAATGATAGGTGAGGATAGCACATCAAGGGAAAAATGCCTTGCTGCAGTTGGGTTTTTAAACTAATCCGTAAGAACTGCATTGTTGCATTAAAATATGGTAGCTTTACAACAGGCATATATATATATATTGTTCAGGCAGTTGTTCAAAGGTCATACTTCTCTTTTTAGGCACGTATTATGGGAGAGGATCACTTGCAAGTACTTTATCTGTTATACACATGTACTGATGATGTTTTTCCTCTCTAGGTAAAAGTATGGATGAAATCAAGAAGCTGCTGTTGTTGGTTCTGGGATGTGCTGTGCAGGTGATCATTCATGGAAAATAAGATTTTTTTGAATGTTTTGTTTTCCTGGAATAAGAAAATCTACCCAAAGATCAGTGCTGTATGAACAAATCTTGAGCTCAAGACAACTTGCAAGCTAAATTATGAGAAACACAATAGGTGAAGGAAAGAAATGCAGGGAAGAGGAAGCATGCTGTGTGATAGCAGTAGCCTCAATTTGTTGCTAGTGCTTAATCAAACACAGGATATGTACTTTTGCAACTTTGATAACACAGTGGGACGAGATAAGTTCTAAACAGTGTTCTTGATATCAAGATTGTTGTTGGTTTATTTTCTTACTGTTTTAAAATACAAAGTGGAACAGTACATGTTAATGCCAAAGAAATATTTTAACAAGTCTAAACATTTGTTTAATGAATCATTATTTTATTTGCACAGTATTTTGGTTTAATATTACGTGTCGAAAATACCAGATTAATAGATACTTTGTATATTAGTGTGGGGATCTTTGTGTGACATTTGTTTAAATAAATAGAGAGACAATGCACACGGAAAACTCCGCAGAAATGCACAGCAGTTACCGGATAAAGAAATCAGTGTTCTGCCCACCAAACCTCTGAGGCAGTAAACAATGGCCTCGTTGCAGGCGGGCCTTTGCTGATAATTGACCTTGTTTGTAGGTCTGCCTAGTGTTTTTGTCATGCCTTAGGACACTTACCCTATGTCAGCTTAATTATGTCAGGGTAAAGCTGTCTACGTATTGCCCCTCTGAACTATGTTAGTGTTGCATTACAGCACAAAGAATTGTTTTGGCTGCTGTGCATCCTCAGTCCTCATTTACTGGTCTGAGGTTCTTCCCAGTGAAATAAGTGATTGAGACTTAGAACCAAGACCCAGAAGGACAGCGTAAATGAGTTTAAAAAAACCCTTTTAAATACTGCTTAAGTTCTTCACAGTGCAGTGTTGTTACAAGAAAGCAATAACATTCTTAGTGCACAATCACAGATATACAGATAGCAGATGTCTGCCTCTTCTAAAGCCTTAAGTAAAAGATTTACTAAAATCTGTTTGTCTGAAATGTCACTCATTTTTATCCAAAATGTTTCCTGTTTTTTATCTAAAGCATATGTTGATTTAGTCCAACAAACAACATTGGGCGTTGATGTGAATAGTATCTAAAGTGATGCATCTCTCTTCATTGCCAAAACCAAGCAAAATGCAAACAGCAAAGCAGACAGGTTAAATGATGCAGTGTAAATGAAGGTTTACATTTGTGCAGCTCCATTAATGATGCTGTGATCATTTCCTCCGGCTGTTTCCCCACCTCTTGATCACATTGCATGTTGAACTTGGTTTTTTAAGAGAAAAACCAGCCATTTAACTTAGCCTTAATTGTGCTGACTAAAAAGTTTAAATAATTTAATGCATAATTTGGTTCATGCTCCATATGGAGCAGTGAAGTGTTACACCTTCTAGTGTGACAAAGTGTAGATCTCGAGCAGTTTTTTATTAGCATTGTGGCTTGTTTGAGTTTGGGATTTTTAAAAATTTCAATTAAAAATGGAGCAGTTAGTTTTAGGGTATGTAGCACTATTTCAGGGTGTGCTTTCTTCTAACAGTGTGAAAGAAAGGAAGAGTTTATTGACAGAATAAAACAACTGGATATTGAAACCCAAGCTGCCATTGTGTCACACATTCAGGAGGTAGGATTCTTAGTATTGTCTCTTTTGATGTTGTATCTCTCCCTTCCTTGACTTAACAGAATTTTTATGCTGTAAAATACTAATGCTTAGAATTTCATAATGGATTAGTGAACTTCACAAAAAAAGAAGACTGAATGTTACTACACTCAAATTTTAAGATGAAAATGATAGGTGCCGGGATCATTACTTGGCTCAGTGTCTTTTAGAGATGCAGTGGTAAATGCCTTGCTTGCCACTTAAGGGTTATGTAGAAGGAATTGTTGTAAGGATCCATGTTTGGGTATTGACAAAATTGGCAATATTGACAAAAATTGGCAATATTGACAAAATCCATGTATGTCTTAGAGGGTGCAGAGCCCCTTGCACCAATGGTGGTGTAAGCACTTAGTCCCCAAGCCCTGTGGTAGGTGACACAGCCTGCCCAGTGACCTGCTTCAGAAAGTGGCTTCTGAGCTAGATGGTCTTGAAGAGCTGAAATTGGACATACAGTCTTTTTAAAAAGGTGTTTGATCCAATGACAAGCATTCTTGGATTTCTAAGGCTTCAGAAGAAGGAAAGGCTATGGATAGGCTTGCCAAAGGATACAGAAATTCTCTTACTTTGAAGGGCCAGGTGGAAGTGCCCCTCACTGGGAGTGGCTGCTGACTGTGGCCAAGTGTCAGTGCATGCAGGTGTAGAAAGCCTGGTCCACTCAGCTTTGAGGAACAAATTGGAAAAGACAGGAACTGTTTCTTGACATTTAAAAAAAATAGTTAATTTTTAGGAAAGAAAAAAAAACCATGATGAGCTAAGGACGTGATTATAACAAAAGCTGGAACAGTTACTAACTGAGCTTGAGAGACTTGCCTGATGTTTCTGCTAAATGATTCAGAGTAGATCAATTTAAGTAGGGTAGCAGTTGAAAGATACACTGCTAGCAGCAACCAGAGGTATTTCTGCAGCTGATACAGCTCTTCCCAGCTGTATCGACTGCAAATTGCAAATTCATTGAAATCAGGGATCCTTCTTAGTACTGTTCAGTGTGGGATCAGTCCCTTCTCTGTGGGGATCACCTCAGGGTCAGTAAGAGAGTTGCACACTTCTAATGTGCAAGTGTGCATGCTATTGATCATAGTATTTATCTGATAATTTCTAAAACTCAGACTTAATAATTATAAAAAATGTAAATACCCAAAATTTCTGGGTTCTGTTATAATTAAGGTAGTTGCATTTATTATTTGCGGCCTGGGTTTGGTAAAATTGATACGTTCTTTAATTTATCAATAGAAGAACCTGGGAGATGCTGCATATACGGTGAAAAAGTTTTCAACTCAACCAGTGGAAAGACGTACTTCTCTGTTCCTATTCCTAGGTGACTCACAACCAGGAGAATGTCTTTGACTTGCAGTGGCTGGAGCTCCCAGATATGGCCCCAGAAGAACTAGAGTCGCTCTCCAGGAATATGGTTTTCCACCTCAGGAGGCTCATTGATGAGAGAGATGAATGCACAGAAGTACGAGGACGTATCTCTCCCATATAGAGCTGATGAGAAGCAGCAGATGTGGGCTGCAGTCCTTCTCTTGTGTCTTGTTTTTGCACTAGGTTTCTGTTTCTTCTGCACCTTTCTACTATGCCTCTGAAAATTTGTAGAAAGATTTTGACTTTTCCATTGATTCTTGTGTAAGCACTAAGATGTGGTGAAATGATTGGTGAGGAGGAGTAGAGCAGTCTGTCCATGAAGAGGAGACCAAATGTCGCTTCAGTGTCTGTCCAGTCATTCATGTAGTGCTTCCTAGTCCCCGCTTTGGCATCTACCCCCTGGGCTCCATTGTCTTCTCTAGTTTTTTTGATTCATCAATTCCTTTCCCTTCAGATCTCTGGAGAAGCCTTCTCACCTTCTTTAGGCTGTTAATCTTCTGTCATGCTTTTGACTGCGATTGTGTTAGTTAAAACTGTTACTTGTTACAGGTTTCTATTAATTTTTCAAGGAAAACAGACTACTTATTTTGAGCATTGGAAGGGGAACATTTTAGTGGTCCGAGCATAGTGGAGATTCCTTTTCTTCTTCTGTGTAACCTTTACTCCTGGCTGTCACTAGGATTCTGTATCATGCCAGATGAATAATTTGCTAAATCTAAAAAGAATTTTTAGGTATTTTTAAAACAATGTCTAAATACACTATTTGTCTCTTGGCACTACATAGTCTTCTGTATTTCCAGGTCATTGTAGATCTCACTCAAGAGAGAGATTATCTGCAGTCTCAGCAACCACCAAGCCCTCTGAAAGTACCAAGTCCAGATTCTTCACCAAACCCTGCCAACCCTCTTTCTAATGAAGAGAAGCAGCACCTTGCAGTTGAGCTGGCAGACACCAAGGCTAAATTGAGAAGAATCCGTCAGGAGCTGTAAGTCACCGTTATTTTGTGCTCCTAGAGAGACTTGCATATCAAGTCTTGTACATCTTGAAAATGCAGGAGCCTGTTTGCTCCGATACACTGCCTTCCATAGGAGCTCTCAGAATCAAGTCCAGAGGCCAGTGAAGCAGGCCTTCACTGTCCATGACAGCAGGTGCACCAATGAGATTTAAACAGAGGAACTTAGTATAAAAATAGAGTTACAAACTCAGATCCATGATGTGTATGGTATCATGACAAAATGATGAAGCTGTCGTAACAAAGAATATGGGTGGGAGATACGTATCTTCCTTTGCAGATTGCTGGCAGTGTCCATATAATCAATATTGTTTCAGGAAAGAAAAAAATTAAGATTTTTCTAATCTTTTTCAGGGAAGAGAAGTCTGAGCAGCTTGCAGATTCTAAACATGAAGTTGAGCAGCTCACCCTAGAGCTGCAAAAAATAAAGCAAGAGGTGAGATGGGCTTGTTTTACTGTGACAATCTTCACTATTTAAAAAAAGATCCTGTTTCAGTGTGAGGCTAAAATTACTACTATGCCTGTTTTGTAACGAAGAAATCAACTTAGTCTAGCAAGCTGTTCAAAGGTTATGGTTGTGGTGTAGCAGTGCTATGCTTTCCACTTAACTGTTGAGAGCAGTCTCATCTGTTCGCTTGCAAATAGCCTAGTAGTGCCTGAAGCTTATCAGGCATTAGTAATGTCAGAGGTCCAACGGGCTGAAGAACCTCTGTCATGTAGAGAATTTACTGGCTACGGAGAGAATTCTTACTCCTTAACCAGGGGAATACTATTTGTCTATGCTTAAAATCAGTAAGTAAATACAAAAAAGTAAAGTTTAAAGTACATGCTTAGAAGTATTAACTTAGATTTCTCTCCCTGCTTATCCCTCACAGAACATGCACCTTGCCTCAGATGCTCGCTCTGCCCGAGCATACAGGGATGAGCTCGACTCTCTGAGAGAGAGGGCGAACCGTGTGGAGAGACTCGAGATGGAGCTGGTTCGGTGCAAAGAGAAGCTTCATGATGTGGAGTTTTACAAAGCTCGCATGGAGGCAAGTGAAAATTAGGACAAAGATTTGATGAGTAATCCTTAATTGTTTGGCTTTTGTTGCTTTACTAGTTCATGTGTCATTTATCATTGAGCTGACTGTAGCAGAACATCAGAGCAAGTAGAATTTTCATAACATACAGCATAGCTATTGACTGAGGATCATTAAAACGTCTGTCAGTAGAGGAAGGACTTGGTGCACACAAAATAAATTCCCATTAATTTTAAAAAACTCTGCTTACTTCAGCCTTATGTGGCTAAACAGGACAGACCTTTTCTGGATGCTTTTTTCAAAGGTCCAGATCTTCAGTTTAGCTTTAGGTCAATTCCTTGTGTTCCAGAGTTGTTCTTTTGACCAAGACTTTAAATACCCCATATAAATTAGTTAAATGAATGTCTGGGCACTTTTCCTTAGGGTTTTGTAGCAGATGCATCATGTTAAAATGGCATTTTTAAGGATGACCTCAGATGACAAATTCTTGCCACCCCTTTTTGCAACTGTTACTTGTAGTAGAAAGGAGAAAAAATTTGGATCCTCCCTAGTTTTATGAGTGGGGTATGTTAATGAGAAATGTGTGGTGTTGTTCCAGTAGTAATGTCAGTTACTCAGCTTAGTCACCTGCATCTATGCCCATCCTGGAATTATTAATTGAATTAGGTTCCAAAAGACCTTGGAGATCATCTGGCCAAATTCATTGGCTCAGCATGGCTGATGTTAAATTTAGGTAGGACTGCTCTTAACTCTCTCTTCTTTCAGTTCTTTGAAGCATTCACACCAAAACTCCAAATAATCCACATACGTAACACTTCAGCCAAGGTCAAATCAATCCAGACTGCTGAACAAACAGAGGTTCAGTAATTGACAACCTTGCTATAATTAGATAAAATCCCAGGTCTGAGGTAGAAGAGTGATGTTGCCAGGCCTCTGGCTGAGAGCACAGACCTTATTTTTCTGCTCTATAAACTTTACTTTGTAAGTGATTTTTTTTTTCCCTTCTCTAACCTAAGGGGGCAGCTAGCTGCTGCTTCTTATGAATAGGTTCACTAAAATGGATGGTTATTAAATGTAGTAATAGACTACAAAAGCCTGTCTTGCTTCTTGGTAATTCCCAGTTTGCATTAGGAAGTACAAAGCTCTGTCTCTCCCTGTTTTCCTCCCTCAAGCTGGCAAATCGGTCATGCTCTACCCTGGCACACTGGCTGTCAGTGAGCCATCCTGGTGTTCCCCTTCTGCCTGTGCACTGGTGGTGCTTAGCTTTACCCACTGCTCAGATAATTTAGCTGGAGCTCGGGGAGAAGTTTTTGTGTCCCCTTCATCTGAGATCAAGGGAGTAGCCTCCTTGCTTGTCAGAGAGCCAGCACTTTCCTGCACTGCTGTCTGCATGTCCTGCACTGCTAATCTTGCTTAACATAGCATTCAGTTAAGAGACCTTCACATGAATTTCAAATTTCTTCTAACTCTCCTCACTCTCTCTTCCACCCTGTCAGTTTTGGGTGGAACTGTGGAACATCAGAGATGAGTGCTGGCTCTCCAGGGATACCTCCCTGCAATACTGTCATGATTTAACCCCAGCCAGCAGCCAAGCCCCTTGCAGCCATCACTCACTCCACCCCCCACCAGTGAGATCAGAGAGAGAATTGGAAGAGTAAAAGCTGGAAAGCTCATGGATTGAGATACAGTTAGTTTAATAGGGAAAGCAAAAGCCACACACAGAAGAAAAGCACACCAAGGAATTAATTCACTGCTTTCCATGGGCAGGCAGGTGTTCAGCCATCTCCAGGAGAGCAGGGCCCCATCATGTGTAATGGTGACTTGGAAAGTGAAGCACCATCACTCTAAATGTCCTCCCCTTCCTTCTTCTTCTCCCTACTTTATACACCAAGCATGATGCCACATGGTCTGGAATATCCCTTTGGTCAGTGTGGGTCACCTGTCCTGGCCACATCTCCTCCCAGTCTTCATACACCCCCAACTTGTGGCCAGCGTGGCAGTAAGAAGGCAGAAAAGGCCTTGGCTCTGTGTAAGCCCTGCTCAGCAATAACAAAAACATCTCTTTATTATTATCAACACTGTGTTCAGCCAAATCCAAAACACAGCCCCATACCAGCCATTGTGAAGAGAACTTACTCTACCCCTGCCAAAACCAGCACAAATACAGTAGTGGGACAAGGAATATTTCCCACTGCTCTGGCACGTTTCGAATTCGGAGCCCTAGTGTGGCCTTTAGCAAAAGTTGTCATTATTGTAGGGGCTGAGCTTTTCTAATGTGCAGCAGGACAGCTGTCTGCAGGGTGCTCTGTGGTTTAGAATAGACAGAGTTTTACATTCTTACCACTCCCTCTCCCATGACTGATCAAGGTTTGACACAGCCATGGACTGCCAGCATTGAGTAGCAGGCAAACTCCATTGGTCTCAGGCTGGTGCATTCAGAGGATTCCACAGGGCACTATTCCATGTATTTATGGTCATAGAGTAGTACAAAGGCCAGTATCCAATTTTTCATGGGGCCTCAATTTTCTGTCAAATCTGACTCAAGTCCTCTGCCCCTCTGAAAGAAGAATTAATGTCTGTAGTCAGTACAGTGTCTGGTTAAATTTGTTCTGGGATGTAATATGGTAGAAATTCTTGCCTCTAGACTGTACAGTGATTATTAATTTCATGGCGTTTACTGATTGCTGATGGCTTGCTAAGCTCCAGCCCTTAAGACCTGAAAATATCATACAGAGCACAGCAGTGAAAATGTAGGTGTGTTGAGCATCAGCCACTGTTCTGTGGTAATGTGATACCGTAAGGCTCACAGGGTCTTGACAGGGTTGTTAATAAGCAGTGCGAGATTGATAGGTGAGAAGAAAAAAGTGGATTTAATGTTGTTCATCACTGCAGAAAGCTATTAAATGAATCCTTAAATCCTTTTCCTTCCTGGTATTGCAGGAGAACTGCAAAAGGTTCAAATCTGTATGTCAATGTGAAACATTTAGTGCTTGTGTGTTGTTTTCCTTCTCTGTATGTCTTGACAAATTGTTCAGGAGTGACGTTTTAGTTGAACCATTGTTGAAGGAACACGAATGTGCTCTGGAGCCTTCCTGCTGGGGTGGCTTAGTGAGGTCCCAGCTGTGAATGTGAAGGAGCAGCTCAGTGCAGGGCTTCCTCCACGGAGGTGCTTCTCTGCAGTGCAAAGCTCCCTTCCAGGATTCATCTCCACTCTTTGAGGCATTTAACTCTTTGGCTATTCCGTGAGCTGAGATTGTTTGCTGAGGCCAAGGAGTATGCTTTGCCCAGTTTTCCTCCTTCTCACCATAATCAAATTTCTATGCAGGATGATGGGAGGAATCTCTTGTGAATTAAAAAAGCAAAAGCATCTCTTGTATTCATATGTACATTCTTGTTTTCATATGACTGTTCAGTGTTTGGTTGTCACAAGATACTAACTGTGCCACGGCTCAGTAGCAACAGCTTCTGAACTGCGTGAAGGCAGGGGTTCGAACTGGGTCCGGGTGCATGTGCAAATTCTCTATTTTCAGATTTAAGCAATCCCACTGCTACTTTAGTTTCTGAAAATGTTTCCCACTGGCAACACACCCTGATTGTGCAACCACTTATCCCCAGAGTTAATTGTAACAATCTGAATGCACAATGCACATTCTTTTAAAGCTAATTCAAGTTACAGTTGATAGGGCATCAAACCACAATATGTAATTCATTTTAGAAACTGCAAAAGCTGAATTAAACCCAGTGTATTAGACAAAAAAATCCACAGCCAACTGTTTTTGTTGCTGATTTAAAAATAAACTTATGGTTATAAAATAATGTTGGTGAATTTGTTAATTCAATTTAAAATAAACCTTAATTCCAGGGGAAGCAGCACCACCCCATGACCACCACCTGCTGACTGTCTAAGAAGTGTGATTTGTAGCCAGATAGATTTTTAGGTCAGCTGTGTTATTCCAGTGGCTTCTGGGAGATGTTAGTGCTGACATGTTTTAGTCAGGACAGCTTTGCTTCCCAGGCCTTGAGATGTAACTCTACAAAGCTCCCATGGACTAATTATTTAAATTATATGAACTTCTCAATATTAAGACAACCTCAGATCATGGTGATCTGGGAGTGAGCAATGTCTGCCTCGTCATAGCAGGCATTTCTACCTGGTTGTTAATTTAATATTTCATCAGAACTACTTTGAACTGGCATGACTGCCCATCCTGGGCACTCAGTGGAAAGTGCTTCAGTTTTCCATACACTGCAGCTCCCACTGATGTGTGGTTTGTAGCAGAGCCTGCATATGTGCATGTACTTGGCACATAGGTTGACTCTTGATGAGACACTAAAATAACTAGTTCTTGCTTGGTAGGCAGTTTCAAGGATAGTTATGAGGTCATGTTTTTGAGGTCAGACACCACCTTAGTTCTTAGGGCTGTGGTCCAGATTGAGTGTGGTGATCTAGCAAAGTAAACTCTTGGCACGTTGCTGCTTCATTACAGATATTCTGGCAGCTTCCATAATAGCCCAGCAGTTTTTGTGCCATGTACTTCCTCTGGTCGGTCATCTGTTTAGTGTCAGCCTTTTAAGTTTGCCAACCCTGAAGTGACCCTGTTAGATCAGACTTGGCCCAAAATGCAGGTTCTGTAACCTTAGTGTTTCAGTATTATTGTTATTTTAGTTACTTGCATACTCAGACATTTTAATTGAAGATGAACCTCTTCACAAGCACTGACATACTTGTCCTTTTAATGCTACTGTAATAGGGAAATTTTTTCTCTAATGATTTTCAGGTTGGTAGCTGACCCACTGAGAGATCAAGGGCAGTATGGTACTGCATAACGTAGACTTTCCATATTATGCCATTTCCAGTCAGGCAGCAACAAACAACTAAGATTATGAAAGGCTTTTAAATGATGGCCCCTTGTAGTATCAAAAGGCAGGGAGAGTGGCTGTCACCACACACTCTTAACTTTTTTTTTACATCTATCTTCTTTGTTTTTCTTCTTTTTTCTTTTTTGTTTTTTAAATAACTGAGCCATATAAGGCTTCTTAAGGCTGATTCCACCCCAAAAAATGAGAAGGTAGTTGCTGATTAAGTTGTGAAAGTGATTTGCTTATGCCTGGTGATCTTTCAGGAATCTACTTGGTTTGGGTGTTTGTGGTCTGAGAGACCAGACATGAGCACTGTGTCAGCAGACACATCACATTTGAAGCCAGTTATCCAGGAATAAACTTGTCAAGCATTGTGTCCTGTCTGTTTGCACATTTTCTAGTTTTGCATATCTCATTGGAACAGCAGAATGGATGCGGAGATGAGGGAGAGAATCAGAGAATGAGAGGAAGTTTCTGTAGAGAATGAATCTGCTTCTTCCCCAGTTGTAGCTCATCTGGGGAAAATTCCTTACTGTATCCATTTAATCTTTGAAATGCTAGTGTGTTCCTGACATAGAACATTTGTCTTGGACTAAAGACTTACCTGAAGATCAACAAAAATAAAAGCTAGCAGTGAGGTATCACAGCTTAAAATGAGACATATTTGATAAATATGTTTAAAACATGACCAACAATTCATGGCCAGATTTCATGCTTTGGGTATTTCATGTTTCCAGAATAAGATACTTGAATGCACAGAGTTTCATTTGTTATTTGCAAGGAACAGTTGCAGTGCAGTATAATTAACCTGTTTCTAATGCTGTGGCTACAGCAAAGTAATAAATTAAACTTCTACTCAAAAGCTCTAATGAGTAAGTGACGTGGCTTGTGCAGTTAATGCTCATGTGTTTAGTGGGGAAGCGGCAGGGAGTGTTAAGTGGTAAGTGTAAAACAACTTCTGTGGTTCAAGTGAATTAAAAGTCTGTTCATGAGAGAGAGAGACACTTTATTAAATAGGTATTTGCACAGGAGTGTACTGAAACAGGAATGTGGATTTTGAATGTATTGATGGATGCTGTTCCCCATCCCTTTAAAGTAAATAACCTATTTTGAAGCTGGGAAAACAAGGGACTATGATAAGTTGGCAAAGGAATTGCTATTATAACAGTGGAATTGGAATTGAACAGTTTCTCTTCTGTGTGCACCTCTTGATCTAACCTCATATTAAGCAAAAGAAACTCTGTTAAAATTGTAAAATTCAGGAGAAAAACCCTAAGAAACACTAGATTTACTTGCATAATGACTCCCAGGTAATGAAACATAGTATCATCTCTCATTAAAATACGAGGTAAAAATCTTATGAAACGAACATATCAGATTTCTTGTTTTTTGCAATGTCACTTTATGAAAATCACTTGGTCTGTGAAAAATCAGTAAGAAATTACAGTTACTTTTTTTCCCTAGGAATTAAGAGAGGACAACATTGTATTGATTGAAACAAAGGCCATGCTAGAAGAACAGCTAACTATGGCAAGAGCTCGTGGTGATAAGCTGCATGAATTAGAGAAGGAAAATTTGCAGTTGAAATCCAAACTTCATGATGTAGAGCTGGTATGCACTTTCTTTTTCGTTATGCTAATTTTTTAACTTCTGTTTTTATGCTATGTTACAAGGGCATTTAGTGATAGGACAAGAGGGAATGGCTTCAAACTGAAAGACAGTAGGTTTAGAAAGTAGGAAGAAGGAATTCTTTACTGTGAGGGTGGTGAGGCACTGGATGAGGTTTCCTGGAGAAGTTGTGGGTGCCCCATCCCTAAAAGTGTTCAAGGCCAGGTTGGATGGGGCTTTGAGCAATGTGATCTAGTGGGAGGTGTCCCTGCCCATGGCAAGAACTGCATAATCTTTCATGTCCCTTCCACCCCAAACCATTCTATGATTCTGTGATTCAGGACATTATAAGGGTCATGTCATGCTCAGCTTTTAAAAAGTGGCTGGAGATTTTGAATGCTTTTCTGGGTGACTTGATGAATTCTTGGGCTATGGTTTCTGAAAATTTGAGAACCACTGAGGCAGCACTTCAGTTTCTGTAAATGCAAATGGCCCAAATAGTCACAAGAAGCAACAACAGATTCATTCTCCAGATCTGTTTTCAGGAGTTAAAATTAAATTATGAGGCATGTGTTACCTGCTGATCCATATGACTATGTCCAAGTTAGATGTGACGAGTTGAAGCTCTGCAGAATTCAAGGTTCTATCTGCAGAATTTCCAGAATGTCAGAGCATGATGCTACATGTTTTTGAAGAGCTTAGCTCTGGAGACATCTTGAATCCAGCCTGCCATACTAGTCCTGGCTTGTAGTGGCCCTGTCATCACCCAGGAGGTTTTTGCTGCCATCCCCCTCTCTCCAAGTGTATCGTGGGCCAGAGCTGATGCTAAACAGGGCCAGCTGGGCTTTGCTTTCTGTGGCATATATAGTAGCCCACAGCAAACGTTTAATGCTGAAGATGTATTTCATTATAAAACCACAGTGTTTAAGGAGATTCTTCTACCCTCAACATATGCTGTGCTTGTAGCAGCTCGACCTAGAATCTTACAGATGAGCTGAATATGTATTTTCATTCATGTGTGTCTTGCACAGGACCGGGACACAGACAAGAAGAGAATTGAAGAGCTGCTGGAGGAGAACATGGTCTTGGAGATCGCACAGAAACAGAGCATGAATGAGTCTGCACACCTAGGCTGGGAACTAGAACAACTGTCTAAGAGCACTGATCTTGCAGACAGTGAGTACCAGCTGGGGTAGCTGTGGTGTTTGTGGTCTATTTCAGAGTAGACAGATTGGCTAACTGAGATGGGAACAGAAGTTGAACCTAAGACTGGAAAACTTCCCTCATTCAGCCACTTGACTTTGACTTTAGTTTTTTTGAACTTCTAAAATATATTCCTTTAGTATCTTTCACTTTCCTCTGAAAGCATCAAAATGTTTTGCTCTTATTTTGTTCATCACTGAGAGAGTGACTTTAAAGTATCACACTTCAATAAAAACGTAAAAAACAGCTTTGTAAATGACACAGCAGAAATGTCACATTGAATGTTTCTAACTGAGTGGTTGGGTGGAGTCTGTGATCTTTAGTATTCTTTAGTACAGTTAATACAGACAATTAACTGGTCTTTAAGTTCCAGGAAGTAATGTATGCTGAGGTCATTTATTTTTACTAGATACTGAAAAATGTGTGCAGTTAAAATAACTGGCTGATTTTTTTCCTTTGAGTGGTTGATTTGATTTCCGTAACTATCACAAGCATAACTAATTCTTTCTTCACTGGACAGGTTTTAGCACTGGTTTTTGTGTTTAATGTTTACTCTATCGTACCAGCCTAAAGTGGATTCTAAGTGGAACTTGGGAAATACAAGCTATTTCCTCTAATTCAACATGCAAATTTTATTAAGTATTCACCTTCTTTTGCTAAGACTTGCATGTTTTGTGTACCAGGAATGGTTGAACTTGAAGACAAAGGAATAAATTAGAGTAAGCAGATGTTTTCAGTGAAACTGTCTAGAATAGCTGTGTTTTGTAAAACAGCTAAGTGTGTGCCTGACAGCAGTTCTGAAATCTTCTTGCTGTCTAGGATCTGAGTTCTCTTCAGTAAGATTACTGGCTAGTTAATTATACTTCTAAATAATCATCTTGAAAAGCAGGTTATGTTAGTCTGAGAAATGAATGTTACTCTATTACTCCTTATGTGTAATCAAGAATATTGCTCATTGTGTTAGTGGGGGGAAAACACAGTTCTCTCAAAACTTAGAAATTCTGATCAAGAGTATTTCAGGAAAATGTAAAAATATCTAATTTTCTGGCCTATTTAAAATACCAAGTTTTGCTCCCTTTTTGATTTACTTTCACTATTGATGTAATAGAAGGAAGAATGCTAGTTTTATTTTGTTACCTCTTATTCACGAATTTCTGTCAAACATAACTTTAAAATTTGCTTGAGTGATTTATCACTGCACTGATGTTTAGCATTTTAGCTCTGGAGGTTCAGAAACTCTCAGATTAAGGAAAGAAAAAGAATGAGGAACTGAGAACATCCATAAACTTGTATTCAGTAGGAAAATAAAATGGTGAAGAAAGACAGGTTTTTTTTTAGAAAAGAACATTTAATTTTGGACTTTCAAATTATCTCAGGGAAGTGCTGTTCTGATTTTACAATAATTGCCTTTAAGAAGTTTGATTTCAATCCATGTTACTATTCTGAATGCAGCTTTGTACAAATAGAGTCAAACTGCAAAAATCTTCTGGAAAATCTCCTGTTCCTGGATATCAAGTTGAGTCTGCAAGGGTGACAGAAGATTTTACAGCCAGTTTGGAATATTTTATTCAAAATGGTTTAAAAAATAAGCATGGGAAAAAGTAATTTAGATGGACTTTGCTTCAGAACAGAACTCAACTGGAGTATTTAGTTCATGTTAACTATTTGAGTCTTCACTTGACCAAAGCTTTCCAGGTGATGCTCCATAAAAGAGACAAATAGGATATTACCATTCTCAGAAAGTTGCCAGCTTAGAGTACTCAGTGTGCTGTAGTGCTTATTTAGAAGGAGTTATTAATTTTCTTAGATTTAAAGACAGTGTTAAAGTCAATTTCATATGAAATGTGGTTTTGAGGTGATGGGTAGCAATTATTTCATGTGAAACAGAAGGTTGCTCTTGTAATTATTCAAATGCTGGGCAGAGAAATTAACAGAATGGTGAGGCTCAGGTGATGGATTTTGAGGCTGAGAGGTAGTGAGACTTTTGATGTACAAACACTGAGTAAAATAACATCTCTGTTGTAAAACTTGAATAAATGACAGGAGTTCTGAGATTCAACTTTGGGCGCTTCTCAGATCAGCATTCTGATGGGTGTCCTGTGCCTTGGTACCTAGTAATAACCTATTTTCTGTGATTCAGCATACTCTTGATGAAGAACCTGTAAAGATAAGTACTGGAATTCTGTTCTGTAAGAATTTTTTCCATGACTAAATGTGATTGGATACCTGAGTTTTCACTAGCTCTTGGAAATGCACCACCTTGCTGTTTTAGCAAACACTTAGCAGGGGTTTACTTTCTGCTTCAATTTATTTCCTCTGATGAAAGTATGAGATGGTATTGAAGTATATTTTGCTACTAACATTAGATGTGCTCCTAACATAACTACAGCAAATTTAAGAAGAGTTAAGAAAGTAAGCAACTTTTGAGATGGCTGGCTGTTCAGATAGTTCCCTATTTATTAAGGGTATTAATGGTTGTCTGTGAAAATGGGTTCTGTTTTTACCAAAGTCTTTACTTAGCAGTCAAGCTGAAATTGTAAGACTGACAGCAGTAATCTTCATACCAGTGGATCTTGCACACCTCAGAAGGAGACGTTTGTGAATTGATTAGTGGCATCTTCTGCTTCTCGTGTTTCAACAGCCAGAAAGTCCTTTGTGTTTGAGTTGAATGAATGTGCTTCGAGTCGAATACTGAAGCTAGAGAAGGATAATCAGAGCTTGCAGAACACAATCCAAGAGCTGAGAGATGCCTCCTTGACCTCCAGAGAGAGCAGCCTAAAGTTTGTGGAACTGGAAAAGGAAAATCAACAGCTTAGCAAAAAGGTAATTTGCTCACAGGAACAAATGGAGCTCTTAGTTTTTTAAACACACAAAATGCACAAAGGGCTGTGCAGCATTCCTGAATGATGAGAGTTTTCATGGAATTCACCCATGATCCCCGTAAGACTGACTGACCATGGTTTTGGTCCTGTCTATTTAATTGCATTCTAATGCAATTAAATTCTAATAATTTTATTTATTGCCTTCTGTTTCTCTGCCTGCTCACATGCATCATGGTAAGGAAAAGTGACTGTTCCTGTTAAATAAAAGCTGGTTTTCAGTGCCTGTTTGCCCCAGTCAGATTGTACTGTTGATTGTGTCCCTTTCTGTTGCCTCACAACAGTCACTACTGGGAGAGGAAGCCATGGTCACATTGAACTACTTTTGTTTTCTGAAAGTTTTATAATTTTTACATGTAAGTCAAATAAATGACACAGGTGAATTCAGGTTAGTTTGTTCTAAATGTCTTTCTTGCTGTCCTGAGTCCTGGATCTGCTTTTTCTTTTTCTTCTCCTCTTGGCAGTTTCAAATTCTATAGTGTCTCTCTCTCTCTGCAAAGATCTTGGTTCTTTAAATCTTTGTAACAAACATATAGGTCATCACTTTGTAAATTTACTTATATATGTGTGGGTGTTGCAGTCTGTTATTAACAGTGATTACATTTAGCTCAAATGCCAGCTCAGTGCTTGTCCTTGTGACACAAACTGCTCAGTTCACCTCCAACTACCAGCCTTATTTTTGTCTGACTAGTAACTTGAATCCTCAGCTCTGGTTAATTGAGCCAAGTGCTGCTGGGGAAAAGAGATGCTTGCTAGTCTTAAGTATAAAACATTTTCATGTTGGAATTTTCCACATTCCTACCATTCATAAATTATCCAGAATATAAGGCTGGTTTCTCCTTTTCCCATTGCTGCTGTAACCTGTGTGTGTGAGACATTGATGCAACGATTTCAGTTCTGTTTGGCTTGCTTGTAAGCTAACTGTGAGCTTCAAAGGACAAGAGGAGAAAGCATCTACTTATGAAATGCTGCTTGTGGATTACTTGGCTGTAACCAGCCCATTTCTCTGCTGGGGAGAACAGGTATCCAGCACTGGATTATTCCGTCATCTGGAGAGATTAATTCACTAAATTGAGATCAGTTCTGCTTCTTTTCTTTCTTTTGTGAACAAGGAAAGCTGCAAAGATTCAGTTTACTCTAATCTTCCTTCCACACTTCCATTTATGACCTGTTGAGTATAAGTAATTCAATCCAGCTCTAGTTTACACGCCTAAAATTGGAGATGGAGGCGTAGAAAGCACTCAGCAGATACCTGTGGTGTACAGTCATTTAAGTCACTTGAACAACTGGTCAACCTCTGGCTTTGCCCCAGGCAGATTCCTGTGGGCGCCTCCTGTTACAGCACTGTATTGGTGCCAACAGTTGTGATTCCAGAATTAGTTTGAAGTTTTTGATGATGAATGTTTTGGCATGATGGGGTCACCTAAAGGTCTTGTAGTTCTGTAAGACAAAAAACAGTACTAAGGAACACCTGTGCAGTAAAAGGAGAGCACCACATGTATCAAAACAATGAAAAAAAAAAAGGCAGGTAAAAATAGTCCTATTAAGTGAAATGCCTGAACACTTCATCAGAAAAACACTGAATATGATGGGAGCTGTTGACTGAATACCACAGACCAGTCAAGCTGTTGAAGGACATCATCTCCCCTTCAGGGAAATTTGGGAAAACAATCAGTAGTCAGCATTCAGTCTGTTGTTTGTCAGTACAAGATTTTACATATGTAAAATAATCTTGATTTGAGATGTTTGAATTTGTTTTAATCTTGCCTTTCTCAAGTATGTTTTTGTACTTCTCCCACACATGTATCCCCTCAATTAGAATACAGCAAGGTGTGCCAGGGGAAATAATTGGCAAAGTCTCTGATTCATTGCAAAATGATCACTACAGTGGGCAGGGGAGAGTGCAAGAGCTCTGGAGGAGTGTTAAAGTCAAGCATGTATAAGTCAGAGGACAAGAGATAAGGAAAGTATTTTTCTCAAATGTTTTGTGTCTTTTTGGTAACATTCCTGAGATACCCATAGTAAAATCTTGTCTCCCTAGAGTCGTTTAACTGAGCTGAGATTTCATCCACTGTCTGAGACTTTGAAAAAATGTTGTTTGAATATGCTTGTTTATCTGCTGATCTAGAGCTTGGTGGGATCATGTAGCCAAAACAGGATTATTCAGGTAGTATAAGAGGAGATATTATAAAGGAAAAGTCACATACTTTTTTTTTCCTTTCTTAGAAGGTTTTCAGAGGAGCTAATAGTAGAAAACCCTCCTTTCAGGCACAGTCAAGTAGTAGCAGTCCAAGTACCTGTCCATTGTCTGTGCTTTTCTGACTTACTGAAAAGATAGCTGTGGCTGTAAAGAGTAATGTCTTGTCTCCAGTTTTCTGGGAAGTGCAGATGAAGATCAGCTATTGCTGAGCTACTGAGTTTGTTGCAGCTTTCTCTGAACAGCTCCTTTGAGAGCAATGAACCTCCACATGGTTACATTTCTGACTGCTGAGCCCTCCTTATCTCCAATCTGGGCAGCCCCTGCTTGTTTAAACACTTCCTGTAATGAGGCCCATGTTGACATAGGCAGAGCCCAGCCTCCAGCTATTTCCCACTTGTAAGAATTAGGTTTAATACCCCTTTCATTGACATTTTCACTGTTGGCAGAGTTGATAATACCAAAACAAAAATGAGCTGTTACTTGTGCAGAGCTGTAGGTGCTCACAGTACTTTGCAAGCTTAAAAAGGAGTATTTCCTGACTTGGGGAGTATAGTTCCCAGAACCTCCTGATTCTAAATACTGAAGAGCTACTGCTTTTCTGTTCTTCATGCATTACAAGTACAACTTTCAAAAGGAATAAATAAGAAAACTTTGATTCTTGTAGGACTGGAGCCTTATTGACAGATCATTCAAATGCAGTATTGTCACCTGCTGGGGAAAAGAGCCAACAGAGCACAGGGAGCGGGAACTTAAACTCACTCCAGTGCTTCAGCGTTTTTCCTCTGTTCCTGTTTCACATTGGTGTTTTGGGTTTTTTAGTGCTGTTGCTCACTGAAGTGGCTTTATAACTTTGTCTGCATTCACTGGTGAAGTAAGACCATCAGTGATGGAGTGGCTATGAGGAGGCAAGTTCCTCAGGAAGGGGAGCACCAGAAACTTAATCACTGTTGGCAGGAGCACAACAGGGCATTCAGCAGGCAGGTGAACTAAGCATTTCTTACTGCTGTGCCTTACATACTCTGATCTTAAAAAGCATGAAGAAGATTCTTGGCACTGTGAGAAAAACAGTCCATTTCCTCCTCTGAGACTGGCAACTGCAGAAGAGAAGGATTTAGTCTTTCAGCCCTAGTCCCCATCTCATTTCTCTCTGGTCTTCAAAATGATTTAAAGTGTGAAAGTCCTTGTGTCAAGCTGTGGCTGATGTGTTTTGGTGTTGTTCTCTCCATACAGATTGAGAAGTTGCAAAATCAAATTGAAAAAGAGAAGCAAAGCAATCAAGATTTGGAAACCTTGAGTGAGGAGCTGATAAAAGATAAAGAGCAGCTACAAGTTGTCATGGAGACTCTAAAAGCTGACAAAGACAGACAGGTGCAAACTTCTCAAATGTAATATAACAACATGTGCTCAGTAATGGTAATTCAGTGATGCCGTTTAGAGCATCTGGTTCTCTCAGGAAGATAAGGCAAGTTGGGAGCTGTTAAGTGCAGGTTGAACTTGTTCAAATCTAGGTTAAAACTTCAAGTGTAAAAGTCCAGCATGTTTTGCTGATTTCTGCTCTTGCTACCATAAGGGGATCTTCAGGCTGTTACATGAACAGACATTCCCCCTTGAGGGGAAAAAAGCCCTTGGATCTTACTAAATGGAATATCAACTGGTTTTAGGATGTGCAGATAAATCCCCATTTTATTGCCAAAGATTGGTCTTCTGCCACCTGTATGGCGTGATCGGTTTGGTTGAGGTTCTTTAGCCACTCAGCCTTTTTGCACTATTTTAAAGAGATGCTGAGGAAGTATTTATGTCCTCTGGACTGATGTTTTAATTGCCCTGGAGCTTTTACCACTGTGCTGCAGTTCATGTGCAATGCCTGGAAACTCTCTTGTTACAGGTTCGTGCAAGTATCATATCATCTGTACTAATTTGACAGATGAAAAAATACAGATCATCAGAGACTGGTCTGAATATTCTCAACCTGTATGAAAATTTACTCTTAAGTTTTTGTGAGGTGAAAATTAGATAGCAAAACGTCTTATTTGTGTAGTTTTTTTCATCTTGAAGGATTTTTACCCAGACTTCTCCCTGGGAAACTGCACTTTACCAACGAAGTCTTACATTTCAGTTACTTTGCGGCAGGAATTAATGGATAGTTTGAAGGTAGGGCAGGAAGTAAAACCAGAAATATTCTCAGTTGTCAAAAAAGAGCAGTTTGTGATTTTTTCAGGTCTAGGCCCTTTTAATTTGTGTGGATGTTGTCTAGTATAAGAATCAAATGCAAATTGCAGTCTAAACTGCAATTGCATACGCTGAAATTTGACCAGTGGAGTAAGGGTACTGTCCTTACAGGAAGTGTGTCTTTAATGACATCTGTAACTGCTCTACATTTTCAAGCATTGTGAGGTTCCTGACACCTTATTAGAGATAATTTCAGTCTTCAGATCCCAAAGGTGAAGGTAAACCTAGATAGAAATATACCCTCTACTAGGAATGATTTGTAACAAAGCATCTTCTCCAAGGTGTTCTCTGAAGGTCCTCTGTCTACTTTCTCCTTCTGCCCCAGCCTTCTTGGATGGTAGCAGGAATGTAGCACAGTTTTTAATTTATTAAAATCCTGGGTTCCCAGAGGTAACATTTTTTTTGAAACAGTTTGGGTTCTTGGTTATAGTCAGTAATTTGCTGAGAAATTTGTCTTGGATTAAATGGATATGATTTTGTTAACAATCATCTGTCTGCTTCAGGGCTAATTTGTACTGCACTTGTAAGGTAGATGAATAACATTTGCACAACTGTTTATGTAGATAAAGGACCTTAAACAAGAAAATGATCACCTTAATCAAGTTGTCTTATCCCTGAGACAAAGATCCCAAGTGAGCAGCGAGGCAAGAGTGAAAGATATTGAAAAAGAGAACAAAATCCTTCATGAAACAGTTACCGAAACAAGTAGCAAACTGAGCAAGCTGGAATTTGAGAAGAAACAATTGCAGAAGGATTTTGACCAGGTTAGAGAAAAAGTAGAAAGAGTGGAAGAAATGGAAAAAGAGCTCCACAGGCTGGAGAGGGAGAATGAACAGCTCACAAAAAAGGCAGCAGTGATGAAAATAGTGACAGAAAAAGTGGAAGTTCTTGAGCAAGAGAATGGTGATCTGGAAGTGGAAAATAGGAAACTAAGAAAATCCTTGGACACATTACAAAATATTTCTATCCGGCTTGGTGACCTGGAAAGGGACAATAAGCAATTGGATGAAGAAAATCTGGAGCTTAGAAGAGTGGTAGAGACCATGAGATTTACTAACACAAAAATGGCACAAATAGAAGCAGAAAATAAGGATTTGGAGAGGGAGAAAGAGGACTTAAGAAAGAATGTGGAAATGTTAAAAGCAATGAACAAGAAATCAGAGAGGCTGGAGCTAATCTATCAGAGTGTCAACTCTGAAAACCAGAGACTTCAGCAAATTGTGGAGAACAGCAATAAAAAGATCCAAGAATTAGAAAAAGAAATTCAAGGAATGGAGAGTGAAAATCAGGTCCTCCAGAGGAGCCTTGAAGAGCTAAAGGTTTCTGCCAAACAGCTAGAAAGGTTAGAAAAGGAAAACAAAGCCCTAGAGCAAGAAATGTCTCAGCTAGAAAAAGACAAAAAAATGCTGGAGAAAGAAACGAAACGGCTTTGGCAGCAAGTGGAGCTGAAAGATGCTATTTTGGATGACAATACAGTAAAGTTGGCAGTTGCTGAGAAGGAAAACAAGACACTAGAAAAGGAAATTGCTCGATTCAGAGATTCATCTAATAAACTGAAAGAGTTTGAAAAGGACAATAAAGACCTCCTAAAGCAAGTTACAATTGATAAGAGAACACTAGCTACATTGAGAGAGGTAAGCAAAATAATTCTACTGGGTTGTATGCTGCTATTTTTTCTTTTTTTCAGCTCAGTGAAGTACTAAAGGGAGATATCTGTCCCACAGGAAATCTTCACAGCCTTAACAACTATCATTGGAAAGTGTTGCCTTGGAAAGTGGAACATGCCAAAAACTGCACTTGGTGCAGTTGTACAGTATTCCACTTTGTGTCCACAATACAGAGTCTCAAAAGAACGTCTTTTTTTTCATGCAGAATAAAATTTTAAAACAGCTCTTATGTGGTGCCTGTTAACCAAAGACTTTGATGCTTTCTCTAAGCGTGACCACAAAATCATTGGCTAAGATGAGAGCTCCAGCAGTGGAGATTGACTCCCAGGTCTAGAAATTTCTAGCACTTGCTGAGGACACATTGACATTCCTGTTATGGAAGAGACAAAACCACCCCAGATGACCAACCTAAACCTTCCAATAAGAGCTGCACCAAGATTTTGCTTTACAGCTACCTTACATACAGCATCTTTCCCCAAAAGCTTCCCTGCTGAGTGAGAGCATGCTAAGCAGTGATCTCTCCCTGCACCGAGCATTAGGACTTTGGCAGTCTGAGGATGTGTGTGCTAGAACCTGACATTCTTAGAAGTGGCCTATGAGCAGATTCAGATTATTGCAACTTGCAGTTGTCCTGCCAGAAACAGGATTTCCTGTGAAAGAGCATTAAAAGGAAAAAGGGTCGTGCTGCAGTAGCTCAGTGAAATAAATAAGTTTAGCAAGACTAATACAGTAAGCAATCACTACTTTAAGGTTTCGTTTTATTTCAATTTTTGAAGCATTAGTGTAATTTTGTGGAGGAGAAATAAAGTCTGTCAGAAACACTCGACACAGTCCCAAGTTGTGTTTCTATCCAACTTTCCTTAAAAATAAATAATGTAATTTCTGAGAAGGCTCCTTTTTAATCTTTCCATTCTCAGACTTTTGCAAATTTTCCGATGGTGCAGACCCCCATACAGTAGCTCATCTTCTTTTCCTTAGTTACTTTTTGTAGATCCTGCAGAAGCAGTTAATGGATGTTGAAGGGACCTATTTGCAGACCACTGGACTGGCAGTGACCTTACCCATACTTTTTTTCCCCTTGCCATATGAATGAATTCATGGCTAAATTGTGATATCAAGGGACTCCTGAATACCTACAGTTTAACAAAGTACTTTTCTAAAATTTTATTCTTGCTTCTATTTGATATTCAGAATAGTTGGTTTTTGATTTTTTTTTTAATTTTAAATGCTTCAGTAGCTTTTTTTTTCTTTCTTCGTGTGTTGCTTAAGAAAAGTTTTAGCAGAAACACAAGCAGTGTAGATCTCTATGGTGCCTTTGTATTTCGGAGAGTTTTGAATGGTAGGGAGCTTCACACTTAGCCACGCACCAAAAATAATTTGTCCTTTTTAGAAAGGCAGGCTGGCATTATGTCTTTCCAGGCCATTTCTGCACAGACCTCTTTACTAGCATAACAGCAAAGCATTGTCCCAGTATACCTTGTGGTACAGTGCTGTCTTCTCCTTGTTTGACTTCCTTGCTGGGTTATGCTTTAGTTTCTTCCTAAAGAAACCTAAATGAAACCAGGCTGCATCAGTAGATACCAGTATAAGTGACCAAGGTCGCATGTGCAAAGCTGTCCTGTCTCTTATGTTACAGTGTAGTTACACTTTTTTAATTTTGGGTAGTAATTTACCAAATGTGCATTATTCACTACTGACCCTGTTACCAGGTGCCTTGGTAATAACATCATAGCCATAACACCTCAGGAGACTCCCATACTGAAGTCCTGTTGTTCTTCTGTGTATGTGCCGGTGCTGGCAGGGCTTTTTGTCCTAGCTGAGAGGTGGGAACTCCCTCTGCTGGTGTCCCCTGGCCTGCACACATCCATCCCTGTGTAGCACAGAGATGGGGGGTGGTGTCTCCTGGTCCTCACATTCCCTCGCTCGGCAGGCAGGCGCAAAGCCAGTGTTGGCAGAAGTAATTCAGTACAGTGAGTAAGGCAAAGGCCAAAAGAAGCATTCTGCAGATTTATTTCAAGTGACCTATAAAAAAAGCAATCAATTTAGTTCTGCACTCAGCTGTCACTGATGAAGAATTTTAGCTGACCTACATGAAAGTAGGATTTTATCCAATTATCTTTTCAGTACTCTTAAAAGAAATGTGTAGTGCTGGATAATTATCACCACCCTTTACATAGCAACTAGTCATGTTAATGCTGTTTCAGGATTTGGTCCTGGAGAAGCTGAAGAGTCAAAAGTTGTCTAGTGAGGTGGACAAACTGAGCCAGGAACTGGAGAAGATGGGATTGAACAAAGAGCTGCTGCTGGAGGATGATAATGGCAATGATGACACGTAAGGAAACTGAGCTCTTGTAGTCATTCTTTTGACTCAGCCTAACAGAAGCCCTTTGCCTTTCTTTTTGGTTCTCATCTGTCTCCTCTCCATTACTCTTAACAATTTTGGAGATAAACCACATTTTTCTGAGGCAAGCTTGGCAGCATACTGTAAGTTTTGCAAAACATTTTTTGGGTGGAAGGAGGAAATGCCATTTTCTCTCTCCATGCTAGAAGGGTTACTGCAGTTCCTCTGTACTCCCCAGCAGAGTAGCTGAGTAGCTATTTCAGTGTGTACTTCTCTTCATGACCTCTTTAACAAGTAAGAATAGTGTCTATTAAAGAGTGTCTGTCATTACTTCATGTAATTGGTGATCCAGATACCTGTTAGTATAAACATAGATGTTGCCTAAGAATTATCTGATGGCAAGGAATTCCTTTGTAAGTCCTATAGTAATGAACAAAGAAAAACCCAACAACCTGTGTGTATATTGGCTTCTTGGTAAGACCTACTTAGAGAAACAAAGCCGTCTTGTAGGAGTCTTTGGACTACGGATTTTCCTCCTTGTCAAGACTGTACAAAAGAGCCATGAGAAGAAATTTCTGTAGTATAATTATGGGACAAAGAAAAAATTTACTTTCTTTCAAGTTATGAAGCTCTTTGATACTGCTGTGGAACCATGCTGGTGTTAATGTCTGTTAAAATTGATTGGATTTTCCATAAGTGAGTTCCCCAGCTGTAATGAATCAGTAGCAATCTGCAGCAGTAGAGGAAATCATTTTCCTGAAGAAGCAAGCACAGATAATTTAACATGTGTGTGACTGAGAATGGGTGAAGGTGAAGTCTGCTATTTAGATGGTGGCACGTATCTTAGTGGCAGACATTGGGAAGCTATTGTCATATTTTTCAGAAAATACAAGGTTCTGGAAAGCAAAACTGAATCAGCACTAAAATCAACACTAGCTATGAAAGAGGAAAAGATTGCAATGCTGGAAGCTCAACTGAAAGACTTTCTGAACTTGAACCAGCAGTTACAGAATGATCTAAATATGGTAAGAGTTTAAGTAAATACTAATTTTTCACATTGCAGTTCTGCATGTTCACGTTTGGGGATTTTTTGGTTTGGGGTTTGATTTTTCTTTTTGAAGAACATGTTGTCTCTTCTCTCTGCCCCTCCCTATATACATCCTTCCCAAGAACTTTTTTTTCACTGGGCTGCCTTTTTTTTGTCCCTTTCTATATAATGAAACAAAATTCATAAAAAAATTTTGGGCTAGGGGAGCATCAGGAGGGGTTCTCTTGGATAATTGCTCTTTGTAGTTTTCCCGTGTTTTTTTCTTTGGCATGGCTGTGCTTTTCTGCCTTGTTTAGTGGAAACATAGGCTGAGGAAGACTGCAGTTGAAACATCTCACCTAAGAACAGCCTGGTCTGTTAGGTGACAGTGAGCTTGAGTCAAAAGGCACCTAACTGGAGGCCAGGAGATTCTTCCTGGATTCTTCCACTTATCTGTGTCTCAACTTCTTGTCTGTGAAGTGGGGTAATGGTTGTTGAATCTCTGAAAGTCCGTACAGTGCAAGAGAGGAGTTACGTATCCCATCATTATTAATGCATAATCCCAGTTCCCTCAGGGCTGAAGGTTGTTGTTTGTTGACTGTGTAGGTGAAGAAGGACTTCGATGCACTTAAGCAGACTCAGCAGGATGGGCAGTATGCTCAGAAGTCAGTGAGGAATTCATCAGAGAAGCTCATTCCCAACCAGCAAATGAATGAGAAATTGGAAACAGGGCACCAAGAGGCTACCACGGAGCTGCTGAAACTGAAGGACAGGGCAATTGAACTGGAAAGGAATGTAAGTCTTCTCCTGTTTCCTCTTAGCTCATAGACTTCTCCTGTGCTTGTGAGTGGGTTGCTGGGAACTGGATTTTTGAGCTTAAAGGAATCTGGTAGGTTTTCTGGAGCACCCAAGTCTACCAGATTCCTTGGGTGTCTCTTAGGACTGCATGGGACTTAAGTGCTTCATGTGTCTTGTGTCCGCCTTGTCCCACCTTTGCAGGGATTAATCCTGTGTGTAACATCTGTCTTACCTTCATTTAATGCTGGGAAGAGTTTGTTTTACGCTTTTGTTGCAGAATGATCATCACTAATTGGTTCTCATCTTTGATAGGACTCCAGATGATCAGGACAGCTGTTTCTTTTCTTCCTGTCACCCCTTAAATGCCATCTCTCTTTCAGAATGCAGCCCTGCATACTGAGAAACAGCTGCTTAAGGAACAGCTAAAGCATTTGGAAACACAGAATGTCTCCTTCAACAATCAGATCCTGACACTACAGAAGCAAAATGTCTTCCTTCAGGAGCACAATACTGCCCTGCAGACACAGACAGCCAAACTCCAGGTCAGGGCAGCCTTGTGCCTCTGTGCCAGGAGGTTGGATTTGATTACAGTAGTGTGGAGAAGATGACAGCTAATAGTAAAATGTTTGTGTTGGTAGGCTGAGGGAATGATGTAAAGATGAGGCCCAGAAGGTGGAGCTTAGTTTGAGGTCTGAATGTCTCCAAACCAGATAGCTAATGTCTGGTAGCTACCTTCAGCAAGAAGGTGATTAGTTAGAGAGAATTTATTAAAATTAATACAGCAAAATCCAGATGTGTTATTCCAGAAGCTGCGCTTCTGAAATAAGAAAAAAGTTTGCTCTTTGCTTTTTTTCTGTTAATGCTATGCCTGTGAAAGAGCTTTGCAGAAGTGGGAAGAGGACACAAGTCAGCTCCCCATAGGCACTTTAGTAAGGAGTTCCAATCACAGTTTTCAGGCTTTCAGACAAAATTTCAAAAGTTCCCAGTGGAAAAGATACTCTTAAAAATTACTTGAATTTAAAAAAAATAAACTTAGTTTGAGAAAAAGGCCAGTTTCAAAGGACAACATTGGATTACCCTTGTTTTTCTTGCAGGACTTTCACTTTTCAAACTTTTCCTCTTGCATGTTCGGAGATGGGGTTTTCTTGTTCTCTTTAATTATTTCCCACCTGTAATTGACTTATGTTAGCAACATACAAAATCAGTGCACCATCTCTCTACTGAAACCACACTTGCCAGGAGTACTGCTCACATACAGAGTGTTAGGAGTATTGTCCACATACACAGTGTTGCAGTTAAAGTTTTTAGTTTGGATGAACTTAAGTTACATTACTTGCACACAAATAGGGGGTAACTTTTGACTTTGAATCATGATTGTCAGAAATGCAATTGAGCCGCGAGTATTCCAGATCATCTCAGTCTTCGGGCTCAAGAGCTTCTGGTAAAACTGTTTTTTCAGTTTGGAGGTTATAGTGATAATTTTCATACTGCTGATAGCATGGCTTTATGGGGCGCGTACTACCAGCAGCAATACCTAAATGATGTCATATTGTACACAGATGTCTTAAGTCTACAAGGCAGTGGGTTCATTCTTGACTAACTATATTGATGTAAGCTGCTACAAAATGCTTCATGTATCTGCCAGTGGATGTGAATAAGTAATACTTAATTTTTATTTGAGAAACTTTAGGTAGAAAATTCAACTCTAAGCTCCCAGAGTGCTTCACTGATGGCCCAGAATGCTTTACTCCAAAATCAGCAGACAGCCAAGGAGAATGAGAATGAAAATCTACTGAAGCACAAGGAGCAGCTGAAGGCTGAGTATGAGTCATTGCTTCAGGACCATGAACACCTTGCTTCACTGCATGAACGGCAGTCTGCAGAGTATGAAAGGCTAATAAATCAGCACAGCTCCCTGAAAACATTACACAAAACCCTGGATCTGGAGCACAAAGGTCTGGGTGAGAGGTATGCTCGCTGTTCAGGGGTATAGCATAGCCAGAATGTGGCCGTGTTACAATTTTAGCCTTAAATGTTGTCCCAATCACAAACAGAAGTTATGAAGTTGTTGTCCTGAAAAAGTGCCTAGTCATTCTTGTTGTCATTAGGACATTAGATGAAAATATTTGCAAAGCTTTAGATTTTAGACCTCTAAAGGTGTCAGAACAGAGGTAACTCTTGTGATATTTAGCAAGCATGGGCTTAGATCTTGGGGATGCTTTGTTAGGAGTAGCTTAAATGCTTCTACTGCATTTAGGGATTTGTGCTATAACAACATACAGCCTTAAAAACATTCTCCAGTTCCACTGTGTGGGGTCTCTCTTCTAACCATGAAGTCTGCAGGTCACCTAGGTAGTTCCCTATATGTGACTAGTGTGCATCTTGAGAAATTTCAGTAATTTAACTTTGTGGCATCCAGGTCATGTTAAAGGAAGCTCTCTGAAGGAAGCTATATTGACCTGTATTACTAATTTTCTTGTCATTTCATAATCTAAAGCTTTTGCTTCAGGCCCTTCAGTTGAATTAGGACATTGGTAAACTGTTAATTGTTAGTCACTGTCACTTGCTAACAGTTGTGCATGGATTGAACAATATATATAACGTACTACTACAAAAATGCTGCTCCTGCCTACCTCTCAAAACTTCTCTTGTACATTTCAATGATTTTCCTCAAAACTCTTGTATTTAAGTTTAATTTCTGTGCGAGATCATGAGTTGGGTTCAGAGCAGCTCAGTGGTGATCCTTGATGGGGGACTGAAAACTGGTGTTAAACTTTTCTTTCCCAAAGACTAAGAAGCTGGCAAATTCAATGTGCGGTAGATTTTTATGAAGTGCAGAAGTAAACTTACTGTGATTAAAATATCCACTGGGGCTGTGTGACAGGACAGCTGCTTGGCTGTCGACTAAATGAGCTGTAAGTGATTACACAGACACTGTTCTTGCTTACCAAGTCTCTTTCAGACTGATTAATGGTTCTCATTGATTCAGGCTTTGTTTGAGGTTACTACACTGCAGTGTGTTAAGGCAGTTTGCTGTGTTCTTTCAAATATTAAGCAGCTCTAGCCTAAGGAAAAAGTGTTTTTCAAAGAATAGGTTATCTAGAGAGGTAAGTGCTTGAATCACTACTGTAATCATTAACAGTTTGGACTCTGTTTCTGAGATGTGATTCCTAGTGAGAGGTGTTGCAGGGGAGCAGATGGTGGCCTTGTCTATATTCAAAACAGGTTGAGTTTCGCAGTATTAAGAGTGCAGTATCCTTCTCAGCAGATCAGTCTTAAAAGATACTTATCAAGGTGATTTGTCCAAGGACTCCATTTGGCTGTCAGGAAAAGAAAACACAAGCCACTTTTTTAGTGCATGTTTTGTTCTCCCTCCGTCATGTGCTGCTGAGGGAGCAGAAGGGATAAAGCGTAACATAAGAAAAGTTTTCTTATACCTCTTTTTTTTAACTAAGGTATTTACCTGCTAAGATGGAATATTTCACTTTCGAATTCAGCTAGAATGCGCTACCTGCTAAATTTTCCCCAGAGCAGCTCAGTGCAACCAAAAAATTTACTTGTGTGGTGTTTTAGGAGATGATGGGTTTTTCTTGTCACGACCCCAGGGTGATTGGTTTTCCTCAGCTGGTGACAGCACTATAATTGTAGTTCTGTTGCTTAGGGCAGGATTACACTTCCGCACAAACCTATGACTGCAGCTTGTCTAGAAAAATCCACAGCAACTTTAGTTAGCTTGTGCACGTCCAACAACACGTCCCCAAGGTTTGTGTAGTTCACTCTGCTGCATTCTAACCACAGAATATTTTCTGCACCTGAGCAAACTTCATTAAACCTCTCTTGGTTCTCTCTGCACAGTATTAACACTGCAGTGGGGATTTAATAGTGGGTTGTGTGTAACTACAGTGAAATGGCCTGTCACAGCCCAGCAAACCACAGATGTGTGGGTTTGGCTTAGTGAGAAAAGGAGGGTTGGTACGTTAGGGTCACTTACCATTAATAGCAGTTTTTTGACTTTGCGGTGTCTGGCTGACTGTCTCAGTGAACACAGAAGGGCTGGCTTCTTCTGCTGCGTTTTTAAAATTGCTTTACATATTGCGTGTTACTAAGAGAAGGTAATAACTTTCTAGCTACAGTTGATTAACAGATCCCCAAGTATTTCTTTGTGGCTTAGTCTGGAGAAGTCTAATCCTGCAGAGACACTGGAAAAAGAATCCCTGCTGTGTAGGGTTGCATATTGCGAGGAATTGTATTATAATGTTACCAGTGCTATCTGGTATTTTCTGTGTTCCTTTTGTCACACTTTTTTATCATAGCTGAGCATTTTCAAAGTTGTCTCAGTCACAAATACCTACCCATAGTATTTCTCCTCAAAAAGCAGCAGAAAGAATAAAAGCCAAAAGGAGTAAAGAGGACTACGATTGTTCAATCCTAGGAATGGATTGTGTCAGAGCCAAAATAGATTCTATATGCATGTATAAGAAAATCTTTTTTAAACCCTTCTGTCTGATGATCTTTAAAGCCTGATGCTTTAAAAAGTGAAGTGAACATGAGTGCTGAGTAGTCTACAAGAAGGGTAACCCGGTCCCTGGTGGTAGAGCTTGTCAGGTTGCACAGATTGTGCTCAAAATCTAGACTCTACGTTGAATCTGTACTACAAGAAGGTTTTGCCTGAGGATTTTATTAGGGCTCTGGACATGAAGAATCATTTCTATTTTTACAGACAGTCGCCTCTTTCTTACCTTTCACCTAACAACTAGGGGAGCAGCTGTGGTCTACCTCAGGCTCAGTGTGGCAGCCTGTAGTGCTGGGCCTGGCTGGTAACACTGGACCAGTATTCTGCTTCTCCCCGAGGAGCCCTCTTTAAAACATAGAGGGCTTGGATAAAAATGAACAGAGTAGCCCTATCATACAGAGACAGCAAAAGAATTTACAGTGCGGTTTCTGCAGAGACAGCCATGGTAATCTCTGCCAGAGGACTGACTGGAGCTTGTCTTGTCAGACTCTGGATTGGCACACAGTCTGTCTAAAATTTTTCTTGGAGCTGGATGTGAAACCTTCCTTTGCTTTCAGGTTCTTCCATTTGTTGTACGGACATTGAATTTGAAATGTCCCAGAGCTGAATGGAGGAAGAAAACAAATAAATAAGATTAATTAAACTCTACTGCTGTTACTGGGAATGAATAGCATAAAGCAGCTTTTGTCTGGGAGACAGGTACTTTTCTGTGTGGCCCTTCAATGGACTGGAATTTGGGACAGGCTGTAATTTGACCCTGGGATGAAGGGAATGGTAGCCTGAAAGAAAGACAAGTTGGCAGGAGTCAGTGTATTTGGTGCTGTCTGCTGGTTTTGGTTTTGTTTTGAAGCTTTCATGACTGCAGAGTAACTGTGCTCTGCATCCATCTCTGATGGCATGAGAGTCACAGAAAGATGATGCTTGTTCTCTTTAGCTTTTTAAGCAATGCTGCATCTTCCACCTAGATTCTGTTTTAAAATTGCTTGGAAGAATATTTCTCCGTTACTGACACAGATGTATCTGATAGCTCAGGGCAATACCCTTTTATTACAGTGACCAAAAAATGTGCTGATGACTTCTGACATTCACTGCACCAGTGGCCCCAGTGGCCTCTGCTGGTGTGTCTGTATGGACACAGATTCTGACAGAAGCCACCAGAGGAAAGCTTGCTGCCTTGTGAAGTGATTTCAATCCACCTCATTCTTCGCAGCGTTTTCTGAATGCAGGTGATGTAGCACCTCAGGGAGGCTGAGCCTGCCTAATCCATGCCTGTGCCAAATATCAGGGGAGTTGTTACACACCTTGGTTACTTTAGAATTCCAGAGATCAAAATTAAAGACACGGTTGATGGTGTTAGCCCTCTCTCTCTCCCCATCTCCCTGCCCTGAATGGTTTATCCTCAAGTTACATAAACCAAATACCAGTGGGAGCCTGGATGTGAACACCGGTTTTGCTCTTGGTTTTTTCCCTAGTGAACAAATAGAGCCACTCGAGCACGAGTCAACTCCTGCCTAAAGGTGTTTTGCTGTCAACTCACTGATACTCATCATCTGCCTGGAATATGCAGGAGATTAGGTAGATGTGCAGGATGCTATTACCTATGCATATAACCTAATATGCATTACGTGGTTACCTAATAAAGTCTTGCTTATTTGCTCTGTTTTCTTGTTGCTTTTTGGGAGCTGCTTTCTAGTCAAGTTTTTGACTCTTGCCACTGTCAATTATTTCTGATTGGGATTCTGGTTTATTGGAGCAGTTTTCCACGCACTCTGCAGAATCTCATGCTTTTACCAAATGACCAGAATCTGGAATTGAAATAAGATTCTGGCAACTGTGTTCCAGTTTGCTTAATAAATGCTTTTCTTTTTCTGTTTTTTTTCCTAAAGTCTTCTCTGTTGACTTGTATACTAAGTTGAATTTTCATGTGTAGCATGGAATTCTTCAGCTTTGGTAGAGGTTTAACCACATAAAGGTGGATGGAGCAAAACAAGCAGGAAAAAAAGATACTTTCTGGTCATTGTGGTATTACCTATTAAAAATCTTAATCCAGAGGAAGAAAAATGTTTAAGTGAAAGCTGAGGGTGTGCTATTCCTCCTTTTGCAGATACAGCAGTTTAATGAAACACAAAGCAGAATTAGAAGAGTTGGAATTAGTTTTAAAATCTGAGAGAGAGGTTCTGCAACAAGAGAGAAGATCAAATGCAATAACCACTGGGGAAAATCAGAAGCTGAGGGAAGAACTGGACAGGTGTGGTTCCTTTGATAAATTGTTATATATGTAATTTAGAAGTCAATTATGCAAAACGTGGATGTGTTGCTTTAGCTCTGAAGTATCTTCATATAACGTCTGTTCCTTTTTCTCTATTTCAGTATTATTAATTTGGTAATTTTAACTCACCAAAGATTGTCAGCTTCATGAATACTGTCAACCAATACTGTTATTGGGTGCTTCAGACCTGGGACCTTTGCTCACACAAAATAAGCTTTCACACGTGGCTGGTTCAGTTCACAAGCGTTTTCTGCAACGAGTTGTTTCCAAGCACTTGCCTTTAGGCAGAACTACAAATGGCCAACCCCCCAAATGCCACTGGTTTGTGGTTTTTTTCCCTTGAAGAGAACTGGTTTCTCAGAGAAACCGGAGAAAACTGCCATTCCTGTTACTAAAAGCAGTCTTAGAGACTCTTGATCAGTGGATAGCTGTTAACTCATGGCAGAGCCCCTTTTGAGAACCACTCCCAAAAACCTCCCCCTAGCCTTGCGACTTAACTACAAAGGTGTTTTGAGAATCTGTTTGGTACAAGTAAGTAAGGGGCCAAGACAACATCAAGTAAAAGCAATGGCAGGTTGAATCATATTTAAAAATCACATTTTAGGTTGACCTACAGTTGTCCAAGTGTACTTCAGAACAGTGCAGAGCTCTCCAGAGGTTTTCTCAGGTTTGCCGTTCCTAATTCATTTTCTTTAGGGACAAAGATGTTGCATAAAGTTGATTGCAGGGGTGGCAGAGAGCCAGGCTTATCTGTCAGCAGATACAGAACTTAATCTGTTTATTCAGTTATTTAATGTTATGCTTTCATGATTTGTAGATGTTTTTAGATTTACCTAAAAGTGTAAAAGAATGAGTATCATCTCAAAATGCTACAGTGTTTCACACTTCAGGACACTTAAATGCTTATATTTCATGCATCAGGATGAAAAAATGATGTGTTTTCTTTTTTTGTGCCAGATAGAGCTGCCTTTATATACAAATGCTCTTAAATCTCATGTGCCTCAGTAATTTGTGGTGTGTTTCTTACATATTGAGGAAATAGCAGTTTTATTTTTCATGTATTTTCCTTTCAGTTCTTTTGTAGATTTGAAAGTTTTTTATAATGTTATCACTACTTCTTAATAAAATTTTATTACATGCTTAGAATAAAAATGTCCTTATGAATTACTCTTTGGAACTATGTTTGATTTAGTGAGAGCTGCAAACTGATGGTGTGGTCTTTGAATGTGAGGTTGTTTCTGTGAAGTGTCCTTCATAAGTCTGCTGTCTTCTTCGTGTTTAGGGTTAATTTCTTGCACAACCAATTAAAGGCAGAGTATGAAGGGCTGCATTCACACACTAAAGAGCTGAAAACCTCCTTGAACAACTCTCAGTTGGAGTTGAATCGTTGGCAAGCTCGCTATGATGAGCTGAAAGAACAGCACCAATCCATGGATATCTCTCTGACCAAGCTGGATAACCACTGTGAGGTGAGTATCTGTAGGTACACAGCTGCTGCTGCTTTAGAGAGCTTTAGAGAGCTGACATTTATTGTATGAAGCTTTTGACATGCTGTATGTAGAAGGTCAAACTATGTAACAACACCCTCATAATACTTTGGAAGTGTATAGGTTTGTATCTTAGGTTGCCGTGCTACTGTGTTATCTTGGTTATGGTACACTCCAGGGAAGCCAGATGCAAAGGAGAGATTAATTTGTCTTGTTTAATAGCTCCTGTCCCGTCTAAAGGGAAATCTGGAAGAAGAAAACCATCATCTCCTGAGTCAGATTCAGATGCTGAGCCAGCAGAATCAGATGTTACTGGAACAGAACATGGAGAGCAAGGACCAGTATCATGAAGAACAGAAACAGTACATGTAAGAAAAAAGAGATTTGAATTGTGAAACCTAAAAAAGTAATCTAAACGAATATAGAATACAAATCATCCATCAGGACTAGAAGAGCAGGCAGTGGAATGATAGGTCTTCTTGATATTTCTCGGAAAAGGGGGTGTTTGGTAGGAGATAAGTGTAACAGGAGAAAGAACAAAATGTTTTCACATTGCCTTACTGCAAAGGGATATTCACAAAACACCTGGGGAAGCACAGCTCTTCCCAAATAATACAGATGAACCTATGTGGAAAATTCAGTTAGAAAAGATGGAATGCCAAACCCAGTGGTACTTCTCAAAGAAGAAGAGTTTGGGAAAGTTTGGCTAGATTTTTAACATTTTGGAAAACAGCCAAGTTGCAACAAAAAATTTAGTCTTATGAGAGTCATTTTATATTTAGGTTCCTGGAGAATAGCAAATATTCGTAGTCATCTTGTTTTTGTCATTTGCATTTCAAGAAATACCTGGTTTGATGTTGTTTTTAAGGAGACAGACATCAACATACATTGCTGTGTCCTTCATGCACAGGTTGACACGCTGAAGTGAGATAACCATGTTTAAAGATATTGTGCATTTACAAAGAATTCTGTTTTCACAGTTTCTCTTATAAGTATGAAAGAAGGAAGAAAAAATTTCTTAATCCCAAGAATTTTAGTTTAAGCACATCAGGATGATGTGGGACTTACTGAGTTGAGTTTCATAGCAGTACTGGCTTATATGGTTGAAGAGTTAGAAATTGTTTGCTGAAATAGGCTGAATACAGTTCAGATGTACTCCAGTATGTTTATCGTGGTGTCTGACTGTTCTGTGATGGAGGTACATTTGCCCTACTACTTGAATGAAAATAAGATTTGCTGACTTCCACTGCATAGGTTAATAAAATAATGAGTAAGAGATACAGTTAATCTTAACACCCATCAAAGTAACTCTGCCTGAGATATTAGTTAGCAATCTAGCACCACCACCTACTGTTGTTCTTTCACCTTTCATGCTTATTGCACAAAAATCACCCATCAGCATGGTTGGTAGGCTTTTGCATTTGCCCTCTCCAAACAGACTGTAAATGAGCTCAGTGGGATTCTGAAGGTTCAGGATAGGAAGATATTTCAGTCTCTTTCCTCTCTTGGTGGCTTTGGGTCTCCAGTTTATTCATTATGCTTAAGTTCATATAGATGATTCAGAATATGCTTTCCCCCCTCACAGTGATAAATTGAATGCCTTAAGGAGACATAAGGAAAAACTTGAAGAGAAGATAATGGATCAGTACAAGTTCTATGATCCTGCTCCAAAAAAGTAAGTTCCACATGGATTCAGTTCTGCTGTAGAGATCTGTGGGGGTGAGAAAGGGCTTTCCATAACTGGGGATAACAGAAACTTCATCTGAAGTAAGGATAGTGTCATTTCCACTTGTCTCTCCACTCTCACTCTGAAAGCTATTCCTGAAGCAGCAGGTTGAGTTAATGTAGAGCATAGGGCCTCATGTGGGGCCATCTGTATTAATACCGGAATCTGAAACAAAATTAATTGGGAAAGAGCCACTTTGCTCCCAGTATGGTGACTAAGCAGCACTAGGAGCTTTCAGACTAGCTGCTCTTTCAAAGCAAGGGGTAAGCAGTCTGTTGGAGAGAAAGGGCTTAAAAATTATGGTAAGAACAACAAAAAAGAGCCAAGCTAATTCCACCATACATAGTTCTGACTGATAACCTTAGCAAAGAGGCTTCAAAGCAGCTTTCATTTCTTTCCTCCTTAGTCTGTTCTTGTAGTGGAGTTTTTCACACTGTAAGAATGTCTTATGTGGGTCCATATGTGTAGTTTAGATTTCTAGCAGAGTGAACAGTTGTCTTTCTCACATTTCTCATGCTGAAGAAATATTTCTGTAAAAGTAATTTTGACTTTAGTAGAGAAATGAATCTCAAGTGCTGTGAAATTCATGCTGCATTGTTTGAATTCATGACAGTAAACAAATAAGAACGTAGGATGACTTGATGGCTTTAGCACAGCTGTAAACTTCTTTGGGGAGTATTTGTTGTAGCATTTTCTGAATTCCATTCACAAAACCTGCTTTATCAGGAAAAACCCCTGGATTGGAGCCAGAGCCTTAGTCAAATTAATCAAGCCAAAGAAGGAGACTTCAAGGGAGAGGTTGAAACCAGCAGCAGTAAGCCCCACATGGCATTCTGAATCCCCAGAGACGGTAAACTCTCCATCTGCCTCCCAAAAATTGAAATATCAACATGAGGCTCAGGATAATACCTCTCAAGGGTCAAACCCTGTGGAAGAGAGAGAGAACCCTGGGGGTTCCTCAAACAAAGGTAAGGAATGCCCTAACTTAGCCTAAACTTAGGAGCTGAAAAAATTTTTAAAAAAATTTAATATATAGAATATGTTAATGCTTAATCACATCATATTTTATGTCCTCTTTTTTTGGCCAGGGTTTTTTGTTTGGTTGGTTTTGTTTTGTTGTTTTTTTTTTAGTACAGTGAAAGTTTTAGTATGCGTAAAACCCTAAACTAGAAATTTGAGTAAACTCTGGAAGGTAACAGGTTTGGTTTAATTTGGTTTTAGTTTGCTTTCTTCTTTTTATCTACTACTTCTCCCTTCACCTTCTGTGTAAGATTCCTTGGTTTGCCCAGATGTATTGCATGTTACTGAGTAAGTTGGTTCAAATACTTCATTTACTGGGGTTTTGCAGCAAAGCAGTTTAAAACTTGATCATGGAATAGTGTGTGGTTCAGGAGAGGCTGCTCTTTGAGGGGCATGAGCTGGCTGACAGCCACTGCCAGCAGGTGGTGCACGTGCAGAACAAATAATCCATTTATTGTAAATAACTGATTTATCATAACCTGATGATTTTGGAGGACAGTACCATGTTTCGACTTAGAATTGAACTGGGAATTTTTTAATGTAAAATTATGAATTTTTTTTTTTTTGAACACTAAGGTGTATGTAAGGAAGATGGTTTGATTTTCTTTTAAGTTAGTTTATACAGTAAATCAAGTGTTCCTAATTACGGGAAATTTAAAAGAAAAGTTCCTCAAAATAAATACTCTTCATCCTTATTAAAGGTAATATATATGTCCCAAGCTTTGTTTATTCTATTGAGATCATTTCTGTCAGTTTCTATATATAGATTGTTGTACTCCAGGAATACATTTCAAGAAGCAATTTTCAAATTGATACCTGAATAATAATTCCTGTTTTCCCACTGTGGGGGGTGGGAAACAGAAGGGGAGCAGCTGAGAAAAGTAGAACTCTTATTATAAACAACTGCAAGTATCTGTCTGTCTGAAGGTTTCGTTCTGATTGGGTAAAAACCCGCTCTGTATTCTAATTCTTTGAGGTCAGTTATTCACTTAAAGTAAAAACAGATGTTTTATGTAACAAGATTGTCGATGTGATTGCAGGAGATTTTAAGTGTTTAACATAAATCCAGAGTTCAGCATGGGAAGTTGGGCTTGGGTTGCTGCAGAACGAGGCCCTTATAGAGTGCCAGAGATAACAGAAAGTCTCTGGCACTTCATTCATTTTGATGTTGTGTGAAACACACTTAGGTGGAGATGAGGATCACCACTACTAAAGCCTAGAAGACATCTAGGAAATCTGAGTGTCTTATCACTCAGTAACATGTAAAACAATTTAATTTTATATTATAAAGCAAAAACATTTTGAATGATGTAACAATAATTTCTTAGTGGACTTCCTTAAATATTGCGTGTATGTGGTAATCTATGCCTTAATCTGAGTCAGATTAGCTGTGTTCAGCTATGCATTCATCAGTCCTCCATTATAGGCGTTGGTCGTTGTTTAGCCTTATCTGTTTTTACTGCTTGTGTAGTCTTTAATCTGTGTTAAGACATTTTAAGTTTTATTTTTAAGGCTTTTTTTTTTACTTTTTTTTCTTCTTTTTTTTGGGATACCTGGGTGATAACAATTTAGCTGCACAGCGCAAAAAGATTGCCTTTTTGAGAAGCAAAAGCAAGGACAAAGAAAAGTCTCCTAAGTCTCCATCGAATCATCAGTCTTTCTCTAATCGGCTCCGGTTCTGGTCTTCTTCCGACATCCCATCCTCTCCTAATGAAACTCTTTCTTTCCCGGAACTGGGAGTTTTCTAACACCTTCTCTGTAGCATTTATCTTCATTTATTTCTGACAAATATTAAAAAAAAAAAAAATCCCACATGCCATAAAAGAACACGCACATTGATAGAAACACTCAGCATGTCTATACAATACTCTAAATACCAGCAAAGATTAGTGAACATGGACTTAAGTTTTCCTGTAGAAGATGAATCACTATTGCACACTGTGGATCATTTCTTCAATGCAGCACACTTTAGGGGACCTCATGGCATACAGTTTGCGTATGTATATTGGCTGTGGTGCATGTTGTAAGTAAGTGAAGTTGCTATTCGCTTCAGTATTTTCTTGCAATCATGTACTTGCCTTGTGTCCAGTTAAAGTGTTGAACTGATTTGCTGTTGCTATGCTTTCTACAGTGTGGTAGTCCTACTAAAATACAGTCTCAAACTCCAGAGATTTTTCCAATAGTCTGTGCTACTAAATGATTTTAAAAGGCAGGTTTTTAAACATCTTTTTCTGCTTTTAAATAGTCCAGCTTTGAATATAGAGTGGAAGCTACGGGAAAAATTATTCTTAACCCAGTGTCTTGATGCTTGCATTCAAACCTGATATTTGCAAGATTTTATACTTCCAGTTAGGAAAATTCATCCTGAATTGAGCTGATGTTTTGGTTGCTTCTGATGCAGTTTCAATAGATTTTTTGGAAGAAGAATGTAGATTTGTTCTCTTAAATCTGGGAGTAAACTTCATTAATCTGGGAGTAAACTTCATTAATCCATTGCCCAGAATTCTTGTTGTCTAATAGTCATGACTTGGTGGCTTCTGAAATGAATGTGCAGGTCCAGTCCCCACTGTGTTAAGAGAATTGGATGCAGCATGGGCAGTGTGCTACCGGGAGCTCAGCAGAGAGGCCAGAAGATCTCGTTTCCCTTCTCACTCTGAGAAGTGTCCCCAGTGGCACAGCCAGGGACTCTGGCAGAACAGCCTGTTGCTGCCCATTTTGGTATTTGAAGAGAATGTTAGTCTCCAGGGTAATTAGTGTTTTTGGCATGTGTGGAAGCTGTTAACTGCATCTACGAAGTCGATTAGAAATACAGATTTGCATGTGAAGCTTTAGCCAGTAATTGCCCCTGCAGGCATGGCATAAGCTTCAGTTCTGAGAGCAAGTACGGGCCCTGCTCTGTGGTGTCCACGCAGACCTTGGGAGAAAACATTGTTCCTGAAGGAAGTCAGCTTCCAGGGGCCACCTAAGATGACAGCACCTTGGTCCATTTCTCTAATACAACTTCATAGCTGCTCTGTGCTTTGAACTGTCTGTCCATTGTCTCTGCAAGTTGTTTATTTTGACTGCTGCACTCTGCTGCATTTTCAACATTTAGTTTCTATTACGTAATCAAGTATTCAATAGAAATATATAGAATCTAGAATCTTGCATCTCATTAAGTGTTTTCTGTAGTAAATTCTTTAAATTTTGTTCTATATGTGCCTTAAAGCATTACATTCATGTTACAAGGAATTAATTAACCTGCTTCATCAGTAGAAAATAATTTTTCAGATTCTTAATCTAAGTAATATTCTAGCAGACAGTTTTTGTTGTTCCTCTAAGATCCCAGGAACTCCACTTAAAAATCATTGCACCAGACATCATAAGAGTAGAGTTTCAACCTTGTAAAGACTGAGCTCTTACCCACAGCAAAGATCTAAACCTGAAAGTAGTTAGCTTAGTGTATGGATCATGATAGATAATTTTCAAATCAGCATTATTTTTCTATGAGTAAGAGCATGACTACTGTCACTCTTTCCTTATTCTATTTTATTACTGAAGCAATTTCTTATAAAATGCACCTACAAGGAATAATGTTGTGGGAATTTCACACTTCACTTACCTTCTCTGGATTCATGTCTTTGCTCCTTTTCTTCCTCCTTTCACAGTAATTGTTGCATGTATAATATCAACCCTCCCACCGGCACTAAGCAGCCCTTGTCACTCCCACACTTTACACAGAGCACACATGATTGACAAGCTGGTGGCAGAAATTTCCTATCCACTACTGCACTGTTTATGGAAAAGCTTGCCAAACTAGCGCCTCTGTTGTGCAGTTTCTTTGTGCCTGCTTGTCATGTTTGTATGGGCAGATAAATACAAATCCCCTGATGCTGTTTTTTCATTGAGTCTTATTCATTTACCTCTCTCCCCACCAGTGCTAATGGACCTAAAGCAAAAAAGGAATTCCCATCACGGGGGCAGCAATGATAATGTTGAAATCTCAGCAGACTCTGCAACAAAACCCAGCTGTGTGGAAATGGGTCCCAGGACTTACTCAACCTCAACTATTCACGTGCACACTTCCACCCCCATCTCCCGGCTCCAGAGCAGGCCCAAAGGTGTGTGGTGCATTTGATACACCAGCTGGTAGTGCCAGGCAGGCTCCTTCATAGCTCCTGCAAGGCTGCTAGTGGCATTCAAGTACAAACCCAGAGCACTAATATTTTCACTCCTGCTTTATCTGCTTAGTGGTTTAATGATGAGGTACAGGGTTTACTCACTCTTGTAATGTCATCAACTTGACGGACCACATTTTAGTGTCAGTTCTTCAGTGGTTCCCTGCCCAGCATTTAGAAGATAGGTCTATAAAACCCTCTTGGTCGTCTCAGTCTTCTACGCTGCTAGAATGCATTGGAGACTGACCTGAAAGATTACCCTTCCGTATTAAATTGGCCTTTTAAGTTTTATGTTCTTTTCCAGGCTATAATTCAGAAGATAATCTATGTGAACAGTCCCCAGAGGTGGAGTTTGCAAGCACCAGACAGCACGGTAAGCTTGTAGCATGTGTGAGTGCTCTAAACATCTGCATTAAGACTTATTTCATTGCATCCACGTGAACTGTCCTGGAATATTTTAGTTACATTAATATTACAGAAGGAGGTGTAGTATTACAGCTCCATTTTGGGAATGTGGTTCTAACTACTTCTAGTCTTCTGTTGAAGCTTTTAATGGATGTTTTGCCAAAATGAATCTTCTAAACAATGGTGATGTTCAGGCAAGTTGCCTTCCCCCACCAACAGACCTTTTCATGCATGTCCTACAGATTTGTTGCTGATTTTTCTGGAGAATGTTTAATTCCTTCCTTAAGGGTGTGAATCAGCAGTAAGAAAAATTCAGTGTGGGGCTTGTGGATGCACAGTGCAAACACTGTTGAAGCAGCAGCACTGCCTGCTTAGAGATTGTGGAAGACTTACTTTGCAAGCTGGCTACCAGCTCTTTCCAAAGAAAACTGAGAAAGAGACAGCAACTTACTGTTGAGCTTTTTCAGTATCTGCATTACTTTAGTGTTACTGTAAAAACAAAACCCAGGACATACTTCTTTGTGCAAGAAATGAGATGAACAAGGTGGATCCTAAACAACTTGAAAAATGAAGATGGTTTTTACTCTGTCCAGATTTTGGCATCCTGTGTATGTTATGTTGTTAATGTTTTCAAAGTGACTTACTTGCCCAGGCCCTGTTTTCAGAAGGGAGTAGCCAAGTCTTTAGAGAACCAGAAGAACTTAAGATCTGTTTGTTCAATGCTTGATTTGTGTTTTTCAGTGCCCAGGCCAAACAGTTTAGAGAGGAGTAGGAACGCTTCCAGCAGTAGTTCACCTTTCAATTTGAAAGGTAAAGCTTTTACAGCTGAGTTGCAACAAACAGGAAGTGAAATTCCGTGAAACTGTGTAAAATGCCATTTTACTTCCAATTAATTTTGAAGACTCTTGTTTTGAAATGGTAATGATTATGCAATCTGGACATGGCTGTCTTGGGATTCAAAATGCTGGCAAGAAGTGCTTTTCTAAGATTGCTTCTGGCAAGGGGTGGCTTTTAAGGCACACAGTTGAATTTTGCTTCAGTCTTGACTGGCATCATATTGTGGGAAATATCAGGCCATTTATTAGACTCTACAACATACTAGACTCTCTACAACAAGAGGGCTCTGTGGTTCTTGTTCTATAGCTTGTGTATGGAATTTGTGTGCTCTGGAGATCTGCTTTTGCTGAAATTGTGCATCCTTGAAGGATGCCAAGAGACCTGACACTGTGGAAAAATCCACTTTCTTCTTTTCCACTGTTAGGTTCTAGCTCTCAGATCACACAGCCAAGACAGAGATCTTTTAGTAATGCACAGGTTGTAAAGAGGCACCCCTATATTATCTTACTAATGTAAGGCTTATTAGCCCCCAGTGCTATTTTTATTCTTTGGTGAACTAGTTGTGCTTGTTTAAAGTGCTCTAAGACATTTACTAGTCCAGATTTTTCAAAGCTCTGATTGCTTTGAGTTCTGTAGGAGAAAAAAGTAAGGTAAAAAATGCCACCCAGTCTGTGTGGCAATGGTCCAGGATGATGAAGTTACTACCTGAGTGTGAAAGTACTGAAATTATGTCAGAGCATTGTCATTCGTGGTATTTATGCTTCTCCTCAGGTTCCTTAGACCATATCCATGGTAGAACTGAGAGCCTCAGCAGTGAAGATACAGTGCCAAGCAGAGAGGCACCAGCCTTGCTCCGAGACACCTATTCCCTTCACTCTGCTGCTGCCTTCTTAAGCCCTAGCAGCAGGCACGAGTCCTTCTCCCACCGGAATGGTTTGATGTCCTGGGATATACCTCAGAAGAGCAATCCGTCTCAGTCTTACACAGGCAGGCAGCGGTCTGCCTCACCTGGCAGTGAGATGGTAACTTTGGAAGAGTTCTTGGAAGAGAGCAACAGGCTGTCTCTACCAAGTGTAAGTAAATAGAGCTGGATAGCCCATTTCAAATGTGAAAAAACTGTTCAAAGCTGATTTAGGAGGATGAGGGCATAGGGAAACAGAGAGAGACAAGATAATCCTTGTTCATATATATAAGTACTATCAAATTTTGCAAAACGAATGAGACAGTTTCAATAGCTAAGGAAAAATCAGCTTTCACATAGCACTCTGCTAATTTATATTGGTGTATCAGCTATGGCAAGTCAGATAATTCACTGCACGTACTGTGTATTGGACTACTGGGGCTTTTTGCTAGTAAATGGTTGTGGTCAAGGTTTTGTATTGTATCATCAGTTCTCAGCTCCAGGTACTTTTATTTATAAACTGGTAAGTTTTCTGTGATTTTCAGCTGCTAAATCTATAATTAGGAATGAAACCTAGAATAGCTTTCAATTGAAGTGCAAAATACACAGTTGTTAAAACCATCTCTCAATCTGAAAATATCAGTGCATTTGAGAGAGACTGTTTTTCTTGCAGAAGGAAGTTTATAATACTTTTCACCATGTTTGTATGTTGACTGATACTGCCCTGTTGGTTCAATGACTGCAACAATGTCTCTTATTGAAGTGCTTTTTTCAGGAACTAAATGTTTGTTTTCAAGATGGCATTTGTCTTTCACTGCTCAGACATACAGTGTGAGGCAGTGCACTATTGAACAGGTTAATATCTTAACAATTAATTGATAGTGTAAGTGAACGGAGATTTCTGTTTTATGAATGCCTTGGTAAAAGTACTGAAATCAGCAGAGCTGTGCTATTTCATGGCATCAGTAAATTCTAGTCCTTGAATCTTCAGAGTAACGTTTAAATATGTCTCCTACTCCCTCATTATTCTAAGTACAATTCTTAGCTTTTAGAGGTGTTTAAAAATATTATTTTTGTGTGTGTCTGTAACTACCTGACCATGTCCATTTTCATTCTTTCTGTCATCCTGTTCCTTTTCAGCATCGGCGCAGTTTAAATGAGACTGAAATGATTTCATTACACCAGTTTCTGTTAGAAGCTGATGCACTGTATCCCTCTTGCTACTCCCTATGTCCTTCCATTCATCAGGAACATTCGCAGTCACTCGAATCGGTCCTCAGTGTTTCATGTCCTGACAGCGTGAGGCACAGAACAGGCAGGGGAAATAGGAGATCTGCTTCATTCTATATCCCCAGGGTATCCGTTGTTCTTATTATGAAGGCAACAGCTCCTGACTTACCACAGCTTTTGCTAGCATATTAATACCTATAGAAGCATACTGTAACTCTTAGTTGTTATTTTAAAGGCTGGCAGATCACTTGCATTAATTGCTCATAAAGTATTTGCAGTGCTTGTTCGTACACGTGTTTTCGGAGGACTCGTCATTCTGTAATGTTAATGTGCATAACAGCTGTTTAAATAAAGTTAAAAATAACCTTAACGCTTTAACGCTTAGTTAAGCTTAGAAATTTTCAAACTGCACTATTACCATTGATGGTGTTTGCTTATGGAAAATGAGTTTTTTGACTGAAGAATATTTGGAACACTAGTGAAATAAGTATATTAAACTTTAAACATGCTCCCTGGAGAAAAGAAGTAAATTTCATTAGCTTTTTCAGCATGTTTTTTGTAAAGACAGCATGTCCCTTAACTGTTCTGAGCATGCCTTTTACTAATAGTACAATGGCTGCTGATCAAACATCGCCATTTTTGGATTGCATGGACCATCCCCATGAAATACTCATTGTATGTTTTCTTTTACTGCCAGGTTAATTGTCTGACTTGAAATTTTCAAGTCCATTGTGGGCAAACAATTTTTGTAATGATATTTTTGTACATTTCATTGTATTGTACATGCAGCTTTTAACATATATAGTATATTGAGTGGGAGAGGTGAAGGGAATCAATGGAGAAGGAATGAAACTTCTCTGCAATGCTAGCACATTTCCCCACAGTATTGTCTTCTGTTACATTCCTGAAGTTAGAGTAGAGGGTTATCCAGATGAACTGTATTCTGGAAGATGACAGACATCACTGGTATCTGCTGATCCCAAAGGCTGATGTCATCAATATGGTACTGACGTTAAAGTGACAGTGGCTAATGTGAAAGGAGGCAAAAGAGCTGCTGTCCAGGTTGCAACCCAACTGAAACTTTTAAAAATTATGACAATTAACCTGGCAAACAAGGCTGTCATAATCTAATTATGATAAGCACATTATTCCTTGAGTTGGATTTATACCATTTAAACATTCATCTCTTCTGTTCCCCACTATATAAAATCTGTGGTTGTGTTTGGCTTGAATTAAGTGGGAAGGAAGATTGTGTGAATACAAAGTTCTGCATGAGTCTTTAAACAAAATGTGTTGTCATTAATGTGACGTGCATATTTTCTCACACCAGGACACCGCCACTAACAGAGATGACTTGCTCAGCGATTATTTTAGGAAAGCAAATGAGCCTTCAGCTACTGGGAACTTGCTGGTTCAGCCATCCAGAAAGGAGGCTGCTAAGATGCCCACTAGTCTTGTTGCTCCAACTGTGAAGATGGCCATCACTGGTGAAGAAGGAAGAACGGCTAAGCCTGACAGTTACATGAAGCCAAACCTCAGACAAGTTGAACCTGATGCTCTGGCAAAGCCCCAGGGGTCCCTTAAGCTTCCTCACACGCCACAGCACCAGTCTGCCAGCGGGATGCGGCAGATGGCACAGCCTCAGCAGCCTGGAACCGTGAGCAGGAGGAGCACGTCTCTGAGCAGGGCATTTAGCTTAGCCTCTGCAGACCTCCTCAGGGCTGCTGGCCCAGAGGCCTACAGGCAGGAGAGCCCTCAGAAGTCAGGAGCAGAGCTGCATGGGGGCAAGGACGCTGCCAGTCAGACTGCCAGGGCTTCTGTGCCAACAAGCTCCCAGGCACCATTAAGGGAGAGGCCACAGTCTGCAAAGGTGGCAGGTTCCGTGCAAGGTGTCGATTCCCGCTGTCGGCAGCTTGATGCGAGGCGCCTTTCCCTGGTCCCACCAAAAGATGAGAGGCCACTCTCCTTCCATCAGTTCTCTGCCTCACCCACTGCATCCACCAGCAGTCTGAATGTCCAGCAGCAAGAGCATGTGAACCCTGGGCAACACTACTCATCTGCATCGCACACTCCCTCAAAAGTCAAACCCAAGTCAGCACCTCATACTGAGGAGGTGGCCACAGTGGCCCCTGCCAGGGCTGTTTGCACCAGCACTGAGGGAAATACTTCTCTAGGGCAAGGCCAGGGTGATGCCCTACTTAGCAAGTGCCAGGGTAAGTTGTTAGAAAGCAGCTCTGGGGCTGCAGAGGAGCCTATGAGAGGAGGCAGCTCCAACAGCACTCGTGGGTCTCCTGATCCCCAGGGGGATCAGCAGACAGTTTGGTATGAGTATGGCTGTGTGTAACCCACAGGTGTAGCTGTAATGTGTGTTTGGTATGACTGATGTCCAGGTACCGTTTATCTAGACACTGTCAGGTCTTAAAAGGCATCACCTGCATGCTGCTCTGACTGTTCTCTGGGTGCTGTTCTGTAGTTGGACAAAGTGTGGTTAAGAGAAACAAGGAGCAAAACCGCAGTCCTTCTTCTGACACTTTTGTGCCTAAAACAAAGTGGAAGCCTAACCTAATCTCAGAGCAAACTTGGCACCTGATTCTCACAGGTTCTGAGCATTCCCCAATCCAGCAGAAGCTTAGCAGGGTCCTCTGTCACTGCTGCACTGTGCACCCTTTCTACATGCATTAAAGAAAAGTTTCACAGGTCATGTGTGTGCTAAACCCAGCCCCACCATTGGTAAATAACCATACTGAAAAGGTCATATAAAAGCCAAACTTCTCCCCTAAGGACAGAACCAAATCCTTGACTTAAGTAGCATAGAGATGAAGAGCAAAAGTGCATTGCTTTAGCCATGGATCTGGTAAAATCTATTTTTCTAGCCACAGCTACATCTTACAGAAGGTATTGTGTAGACTTCAAGGGTGACATCTCAACCTTTCCCACTTGGACTGTATAAACACAGAGGCCAGCATAATTACCCCACTGTCTTCACTATAGCTGCAGCTCAGTGGATCCTTGACTCTGCAACCAGAGTGGTGCTGCCTTTTGAAACTTGTTTTATCTTTTATACAAACACTGGAACTAATGCAGCCTTTCAGGGGAGATGCCATTTCAATTGCAAAGGTGGCATCTCGTGTACAAAAGTGTCTTGTAAGTATGTATATAAGAAGCTCAAGTACTGTATAAGAATGCTGCGTAAATTGTATTATTACATCCTTGTGTGCACGACAGCCCATATTCTTAGTGGTTTGTGGGATTTTGTCTCTTAGAAATCCGTGTTTGTCTCCATGAACTTTTCTCAATATAGAAAGCAAAATAATTTTGTACACATGTGAAAGAAATATACTTTTAAAAATCTATTTATGTGCAAAGAGGTTCCTTGTATGTTTCTGTCCAGTGTCATCAGCTGCTTATGTATATATGATCAAATGTGTATCTTTAATTCCATGTTTGTAAAGCTGTTTTTCTTGCAATAGACTAAATCCTTAAAAAAATACTTGTTCTGCTGGTTCTGATTTAATTTAGTAAAAGAAAAAACTGATTCATTTAATGGTGTTTTTGTTATCTAATATGTAGCAATCCCATTCTGAAAACTACAAAATTGTTTATAATAAAGATTAAAATAAAATTAATTGATGTGCTTTCTGTCCTTGGAAAAATAAAAGCCTCCAAAAATGTGATTCACAGTGCTGTAGATCTGTCTGCAACAGCTGTTTGTAAGCCTTAGTATTGATTTGAATGTCTGTGTGATTAAGTTGTATTTGTTTTTATAATATAGAAGGTGTACCAGAAGTCTTTTTGTTTAATTGTAACCTTCTTACTGAAGATTACAGGAGGTCTGAACATGTAAAGTAAGTGACTTACAGTTCACTCTATAATTGGACTGTTAGATTTTTATGCTTCTCTGACCGCTTCAGACAAGGCCAAACATGCTGTCAATTTTGACCAAACTTGCATCTTGTATAGTCTGTTTTGTACTTAACTCTGAGGATGCCTTAGGAAAGTGAGAAATTATTCATCTTTCAATATGGAGAGAATGGCAAAAAAACCCCTTTCCGCCTTCTCTATTTTAATTGCAAACTAGTTTTGCAACAAATTTAAAATTGTGTGCTATATGGCAATTTTAGAACATACAGAATGTTCTTAGTAAACTGAAATTCTTCTTCCAGAAATTTTATCTCAAAATGGATTCTTGGCCAGACCACTAAAGGTTAAAGACTGGTGTTTCTCCCTTGTTTCAGCTCCTTTTTGGAGGGCAGGTGCAGGCTGGACTGCTGAGGGATCGATCTGTGACTTGTTAGTTACTGTAGATCTGCTTTTGCTATAAATACATGCTCAGTGGCACCTCTTAGTTGTCAGTTTCTGAGTCATTTACAATTATTTACGTTCTCAGTTCTAGGGAGTTTGAATAAAAAGGTACTAAATACATATGTAGTACCATTCAGGTGTAGGATAATTCTAAATACAGTTGTTATACCATGGAAGAGCTGTTGAAGCACACAGTGCTGTGGCCCTTAGGCCTTTCTGGGAATGTTCAGGAAAGTTTTGGTATATAACTGCCATGCCATGGCAGGTGCAGTTATTGTGCAATCTGCTCAGTTCATTATTGCTGTCAGCTCTTCGTTGACAGTGACGGTGGCTCCCGGGCCGCGCTGCCGCCGTGTGCTGCGCCGTCAGGTAAGGAGAGGCTGGGCGGGAGAAGGCTGCCCACAGCCCCGGGGCTGCGCGCTTTGTCTTCCCGAGGCGCGCAGAGCCAGCGGTAGCGTAAAACAGGCCTTCTGGTGCCTGAGGGGGAGACGGCAATTGTGTTCAGAGAGACAGAAATCGGCGAATCCTCTCTCGTTTTGTGCAGGTGGAGGTGCCGTGAGGCACCAGCTTGTGCGGGAGGTGGCGGGAGCGGTGCGGAGCGGCGTTCCTGTGAGGGTAAAGGTTGCGGCTGAGCTGCTCGACCCTCTCGATGCCTTCCAAGAAGTGAAGATGAACTAGCAGCTGTTTTAATTTGCAGCTTGTGCGGCCGGGCCAGGCTGCGGGGGGGACGCAGCAAGCTGGCTGAGCCCACAGCTGCCTGCTGGACACCGGGAAGAAGCGATTTCCAGGAGCCCCAGGCGTCGGCACTCCGGCTTTTCCCAGCTCTGCGTGGGCTGTAGGATGCTGACACTTCCTGACAGGAGGGAAGGGTGTGCTCTCTGAAGGTTGCTAATTATGTGCTAAGTAGTGCTGCGAATGGTTCTGGATTCAACGCTTCAAGCCGTTCAGTGGCTTATTAATTCTCTAGATCGAGTTTTCTATTAAAGGAGGGATTTTGGAAGGGGCTCCATCCCGAGGAGGCAGCTAAATTGCCAGTAGTTTTCCAAGAAAGCCGAAGGGCTGTGACTTTGGCAACACCCGCTCCCTGCGGTGTGCTCAGACTCTGAAGTCAGTGAAGCTGTTTGACACAAGGAAACAAATGGTGTGTGTTTGAAGTAAAATAAAGGGCTGCTGTGGGAATAGCTGCCGGGAGGTTGTGTGCTCTGCAGTGACAGAGTATATCCTTAGCAAGAAATCCGAGGTCCTTTACAGAGATAGTGTGTCATGGAAACCGTTTTCCTATTAGATATTCTTCCGCTGTTCCTCAAACTTGGGACCTGATTGTGAAGTGAGCAGACCTTTTCTGATTTCAGTTAATTGGGTTCGGAACATAAAACCACCTGAAGAAGAATTTGAAAAAAATAGAATTTACTTTTTTTTTTTTTCTATGATGAGGGAAGATCTAAGTGTTAAGGACATCATAAAAATAACTAGTGCTTAGCTTAGGAAAACTGCATCAGCACGTGGTCAGAAATTATTTCTGGTTGTCCAGACATTTGGGGACATAATAGCTCAGCCACAGGTAAATGACTTTTAAACAAAACATGGAAGAAATTTATCCAGAAATTGTTAGTTCATGTGAAAGGATTACAGCCTGGATGTAAAATTGATGTACAAAGAACAACACCATTTCTTTTGTTTTTTCTGGTTAAACATGAACCCAGCTGTCCAGAGAGCATTTGAATTGTCGGTTTGCATTTTTAGATGAAGGGGGCAGTGGAGTGTGGAATCAGTTGTGGTAGATTTCACCAAAAAAAAAAAAAAAATCCTAAAAACTGCTTCTCTGCCCATCAGAATCATAGACTATCAGATCCCAACAGCACTGGAAATGTTCAAGACAAGGTGGAAAATTTGTGAATGTTTTTACAAATCACCAGTAACAGGCAGAATTAACCTGATGTAACAGTGCAGAGTGAAATAATTCAGTTACTGGAAATAACAAATGAAGTTATTACTATGAAGGGCTGCTAGACTGGAGAATTAGACTGGGCCATGAAGGTCTGGCTTGAAAGCTGGTGCTAGAGGCTGCCATATGAGCTAAGAGAGAGTGGCATCAGCTGGAAAAAGCTGGGAAAAAATCATGATTCAAGAGAGGACTGACAAGAGTTTAAAGTTACTGGGAGAAGCTATTGCAAGTTTTGCAAAACTAAATGGTGTTTTTCCAGTTACAAGAATTTTTTCAAAAGTATGAAGATAACAGTAGAAAATAGCTGCTGTTTAATAGCTTCTCAAATAGGAAAGTCCTTAAAAGGCTAACCTGTGTCCTAAGGACAGAAATGTGAGGTGGTGAAGTGTGACAGAAAGCTGAAGTTAGTTCAGCTTTGGAGGATTGTGAAGAATCCCGTTAAAGAGTAACATGGGTGAGTAAGGAGCCCCAGTGGAAGAGTGCTTATACCTAGCTGAAACGTGGAAGAGACAGCTTGTTTACTGACTCTTGTAGGGGGTTAGGATGTAATGGTAGGGAAGCAAAGCTGGGTTTTCCCTGAGAACAGGACAATGAAAATGTTGTTATTCCACAGAAACTACGAATGTGAAAAATGTCCAAAACAAAACACAGAATGCCATGGAAACTGTCAGCTCATCATTCCCAGATGTTCTAATCAGCTCTAGTTAAAATACTTGAACATTTTTAACCAAAGATTATCATAACTGAGGATTATGTAGCTCTGATGGTGAGGCCATGCCAAAATGTGTGATGTGTGTGTTGCATACCAGAATAAGAAAGAGCAGCAGATCTGATCATTAGCACCAGTGTGTGAAAAGCTGTATTGCACAAGGGAAAACAAAAGCAGCCCAGCTCCCTCTGCAGTGAGTGACACCCTATGGTGTGATCTGAAACTCTGCTAAAGGAGAGAGTGCTTAGGGAAGGGAAAGTGAAGCTGTTGGTGACACTCATTGCACCAGGCTCTCATGAAATCAAATAGATTAATATAATAATGTTATAATGGTTTTGATTTACGATATAGGAGGGTTCATGGGAAAGTTAAACAGCCTCTGGTCTAAGAAAACATCATCAGATGAAGTATAAGATCCTTCTGCTTCCTCGCCAACATCACGTGCAGGCTGTCTTTGGATTCCACACTTGGAACAGTGAGCACGTTCTCCATGTAAAAATCCCTGAAATTTGCAGGTCAAAGATCAACTCACTTTTTGCAGTTGTTGAGTGGTCTGGAAATGCAAGATGCACTACTGGCAAGAAAAGCAGTTTGTGTTTGGGACCACACTGCTAAGGAAGAACATGAGTGTTTGAGAAGGATATTCCAGATGGAGAAGCACAACTTGCCGGTGGACTGCTGAGGCATCTCTAGAGACATGCATTGGAGGGAAGAGGGAGTTTTCTGCAAGAAGTGGAAAAATATATCTGAGGAACTGAGGTGGGCATTTCATAGGGCTATTACTATGATTGGTTTACCATTTGGCAGGGTATTTTTGAAGGTTATGGGATTTGGAAGTCTATGTTCCCTTGCCATTTTAAGTACGTCTGACGAAAATTACCCCATTCTTGTTAAAACCTTGAAAAAATTTCTCCTTACACCTTTGCAGGAGGATTTTTTTCTGTAGTTATGCAAAACTCGGACTTGCATTTGTGTGCACTGTGAGCCCACAAAATACCTAATCCACAGGTGAGTGTGTTTTAGGGCTACTGGGGATCTTCAGCTGCAGCATCTCAGCCTTCTACAGAGATGGAAAACTCCCAATCAGTTTGAGTGCTCCTGTAGGACCCTTTTGAATATTTATGAGTGAAAGAAGAAGAAATCATGCATATCAGGGAAATGTCTGTGAAGGAAAAATCTTGGAAACTTTTTTTACACCTCCGATCCTCTGAAGAAGGATTGCTTGCTCATAGCAGTGCAAAAGCCTGTCAGAGTTCAAGGAGCATCTGGATGATGCTCTTGGACATGTGACTGAATGTTAGAGAGTCCTGCAAGGAGCAGGGAGTTGGACTCAATAATCCTTAGGAGTCTCTTCCAACCCAGTATATTCTGTGATTCTATGAAAAGGCAGATGGAGAAAACAGGTAGGCACAACTGAATGGGACAGACCTTGTATCAATTTAGTTTGGATTTAATTAAAACTAAGCTAAAGCTGGTAACCTTCAATTTTCTCAGGCTCTTGAGGTTGCTCACAGCATTTTTGGTCCTTCAGTAAGTGATGCAAAGGCATAGAACCCTTTAGGAAGCTGTATGAACAGCATCATGTAAGCAGGACTGTACAGCTTAAGTACTCCGGTTTCCATCATGCCTCCCAGCTTTCTGGTACAGTTGTTCCGTCTCCATGTGGAGCAGTTTTAGATCACTTAGAGCACAAAAGGTTTAGAGCAGCATCCAGTGAGGGAGCCATTGTATACACTCCAGAATGCAGCTTTGGTACCTTCACTGGCAAGAGGATCTCTCTGCTATTGCTATTTTTCTTGTGTTTCCACACAGTAGCATCTTGCTCCTGGATAGCTGAGGCTTAAAGGAGGTGGGTTATATATGTTTGATGGGGAACAGTATATTTTTAACATTTTAGTATGTTCTTAAAACTACTTCTTCCAACAACAGCCACATGGTGTGTTGGTAGAAAATTCTTTGCATGAAAAGTTTGAAGGAGCCTTCTTGCTAGATCCTGTCCAACAGCTCAGATAATGCAACCAGCTACCACAGTCTGATCAAGCCCATTTCATCTTCAGCAATTTTCCTTCCTTTGTGACTTCTCCCTGCCAGCACTAGACATCTTTCTGTTCTTCAGCCCCGAGTATTATCTTTATTTTCTGTGGGAATTAGCTAGCACTTAGAAATACTAATAGGATGATAGATGCATTTAAGAAGATCCATATCACTTTTTGCATATTGAGGCAATATTGTTTCTATTTAGTCTTCAGTGTTTTTAACAATACAAGTTTCCACATAATTTTCATTGTTTTAGAATTTCCTTCCTTGCTTATTTTGGCTTCTTTAATTGAAAAAAAACTTGGAATTCCTGAAGCCCAGTTCTGTTACCCACATTTAGCTCCCATGAACACAGATCCTTTTCCTTGTTTATTTAACCAGCCATATCAATGGTAACAGGTCCCATTTGGCAGATCCTGAATTCCCACCCTGCCCTATATGAACATGCGCTTGTTCTCTTCTTATGCAATCAGGCAAATGAATGAAAACAAATACCAACAAGACTTTATTGTATCAAATTTCATCCACATGAATTTTTGTAAGTAAAATCAGAAGCAATGTTCCCTTCATGTGTTAAACTCTCAGGTTTTATCTGTTTAACAAGGTTTATCTGGAAAAGGAGAATATTCTTAGAAGTGAATCTAAAACTGAACGTGAGAAGGAAAGCAAAAGGTGAACTCAGTGACCCCTGTCTATTGTTTTTAGCACGATGTCTGTAGCAGTGTTTTATGGCAAACACCAGTATCTGAGGAACTATGAACATTCATACTTTGATAGAAGATTGGGGACTATTTTGTCCTTGAAGTATTGGTTCAAGGGTATTTAGGCCCCATCTTCCTCACTGCATTGGAGCACTGGTGTATGCACTACCTTATGACTACAGTTCTTCTCAAACTAAAATTCCCAAATCCATGCTAATAGGGGGAAGAGGAGCAGCACAGGAGATAAAGTCCACATGGCTGTCCCTCTTGATGAACTCCACTTACCTGTGACCGGCCATGTTTCCCATAGCCAAATGGAAGTTCCTGCAGGCATTTATAGTGTGCCAACACATCCACAATCATCCGTGGGTGCTTCATGCAACCAGCAGTTGCAAGGCCACACATCAAAGCCTGTGTCTCTAGGGGCACCGTAACTGGGGAAAGACTTAATTCAGTCTGTTCTGTAGATAGCAAGAGCAGAGATATTTTAGCCTGGATTCTGGAGTAGCTGTAATGACTACCAATAATTTCAATGCCCTTGATGCTGAGATTTTGAAGAAACTTTTTATTCATTCTGATAGCCTTGGCATAGAAATTTCTACATTCTCTACTTCCTTTGTGCCCGCGTCTGTGTTGTTCAGCATTGTGAACAGAAACAGGCAGAGCTCCTGGATGGTTGTGTAATGCTCATATCACCTCACTCTTCACTCTCTGTAAGACCGAGGCCTTTCTCCCTTTATAGGCAGAGGGAAGAACTGGGTGCTTGCAGCTGTACCACAGGGCACTCTAGCACAATCCAATTGATCCTCTACAGGTCCTTAATCCCCTGCAGATGACGACTGGTAATCCACATGTAGCCACAATACAGTATTACTTGGTTGCCAAGTTCACCCCCATGAAGCCCATTTCCAGTGTTCAAAATGAAGTTTCTGTGTCGGATATTTGCAGTCTAGGTGCAAAAGATTGTTAAATTGCCTTTTCAGTATGAATGAAACATGTTCCCTGCCTCAGGAAGGAACTAGAGAGGCATGTGTTACCTGGCAAAAAACCCAACCCTGTGGGGATGGCTTGCTGTCCCTATGTAGCTTACTGAGTCCTTGCTGCCCTTCCAGGTTCCTTCCTCCGTTGAGGTGGGTAAAAGTAGGACATTCTGAGTGCTTTCGAATTTAAATTTTGAAGGAGCTTGGGAAACACCAGCATAGTGAGAACAGAGAAAATTTCCTGCTGGTCATATGTTCCTGTGAACAACCTGTTGCCCTTCTAGGCTGTGGGAAAGGTTAAAAATAACACATGGTGTGGTGCAGATGGGGACAAGAGCAGAAGCAAGGGAAAATAGTCGGAGAACAGCTAGATAAAGTGAGATGCCTGGCTGCAGTGAAACTCTGAAACTAGTGAAGTGTTTTGTTGCATAGCCACTCCTCTGGGCAGTGTAAGAGCTGGCCTGGCGGGGACTCTAGGGTGGTACCAGGAAGAGCATTAGGAAGTCCCTGTTATTCAGCTATAGAATATGGGAATATCTCTGTGGCTTGTCACTGCAAAAGAGAGAACTTACTAATTTTCCTCTTTTCCTCACCAAAATGGGTGCTTGAAAGGAATTTAAATCTAATTTCATAGGAAAGTTGACTCTTACAGGCAAAGTATAGATCAGGTACTTGGAATCGATGCCAGCACTGCCAGAAAGGGCCTCTGCTGGAATATTATTAAGGAGGGATGCTGATGACTAGAGAGACCGGTGTGGGTGAGCAGAGGCCTGGAAAACATGATCTATAAAAAACACTGGAAAAGTGGGGCTGCTTAATCTGCAAAAATCTAAGAGGGACAGCATGTTTAATCCTCAGACATTTAAATGATTGATATTGAGAAAGGTAGCAATAGACTGTTTTTCATGTACATTCATAGAAGGACAATAAAAAGATAAATGAATTGGAAGCACGGAACGTAAAAATTTTTATATTAGTGCAAGTTTCTTAAGAACAGCCCTAGCCAGGGAATGGAGACATTGCAAGGGATGAGACAGAATCTTCCTTAATGGCAATTTAAGAGAAGCTGAAGCTCTAGAGGAGCTAGTCTAGCTTTCCTCAATGGGTAAGGAGATGGTCTAGATGACCTCCTTCCTGCTGCATTTCCGTGGCATCTGTGGCATTTATAATGCCAGTTTAGCTCCATTCTTTTTGAATCTTGCTGCTTCTGGTTTTGGCATATGCAAGCCAGGAACAATTCAATTCAATAGTGTTACTTAATCATCACATGCATTAAAATGATTTGACCAAAGTGAGCAAAAAGCTTGAATTGCTACTTGCAGCGAGTAATAGCTATTTGTCAGCTTTAATAACTACTGTATAATTCATGGAGATAAAAGGTTACAAAAAATGTTATTTCTTTTCATTTTGAGAGTTTTAAATATGGCCCAACATGCAGTGGCTGAGTGTGTGTGATGGAGTTGGCAACACATGGCTCTGCCCCCTTGGCAGTAATGAGGCCAGTTGGCCCAAGCCCCTAAGTCCCATTATTTTAGTTACCTGCTTTACAGCATCTGCATGCTGAAACAAGCAAAATAGAATGTCTGGATGAAAAAGAAACAAACCCAGGATTTTTCTGGAGTTTATTTTGCTCTGTCATTTCCTGAGAGGGAGGTTTGTGGAAGTCATTGTTTCTGCTCCACTTGCAAGGTGTAATTTACCAGCTGCATGGGTCAAGTGCTGCTTGTTTAGCCCACTCTGATATACATCTGTTGTGTGTGATGCCCAAGGTTCTGGCTGTGCTTTCTGGATATTCTGTCCACCTGTATCCAACATCTGTGAACACATCTTTGAGCATGTACACATCAGCATGACAAGACAACTGCAGTCAAGGTGGGAACTAGGAAAGAAATACTGCCCACGATGTTACCTCTTCCAGTATCTCTGCTTTCCCTGGCACCCAAAGGAGCCAGGGACCCCCTGCCCTGTGGGTCTTCTCAGGGCTTGTTCCCTATCTGCAGCCTGGACCCTGCAGAAGGTGGAATGCTTTTCCTGCAGCCACCAGTGAGAACTGGATACCACATGATCTCTGCCCTAGACAGTCTCTCAGGGAAGGCAAGTAGTCCAGTATAATGCCCTGTTGCTTTCTACTGAAGAATAGTGCATGTACTACTAAGGAAGTTACTGCACTTCCTTTTCTTAATACCATCTTTTAAAAATTCTTTAATAAAAGTGTTGCGGTATCCAAGGAGATACATATATATATCTCCAAGGATATATATTATATATATATATAATTTTGGATTAAGAGGCATTAAAGCAAATGTTTTATTTCACTTCCTGAAAAGTCCCAGTCTTGGGTTATTTTCTTAATGTATATATTCTTACATGTGTATATAAAAATAAATAATAAAGACTAAATAAGTACAAAATAAAAAAAAACCACAAGCAAACAAAACAACAACAACAGAAAAATTAATCAGAGGAGGAAGTATTCCAAGTAGTCCTAATAAATGTGACACCAACCATTCATATTTCTTAACACTGTAGAGGGTGTTCAGCTTCTGGCTGTGCTCCCAGGAGCCTGTGCCTTGCCTGTTCAGCCAGGTATGCTGCCTGACCTCTGACATCCTCTGAGCAGCACGGTGAGCATGCAAAGGACTGTTCTCTGCTTGTTGCAGCCTTTTATGACTATGTCCAAGCATTTCCTATTTTTTCTGCTGCATCCCTCCTCGGAAACTCAGAGAGGTTTCTTAACCCTGCAGATGATCTCTGATCTGCCAGAGGCCCTGGCAGAGGAAGGGCTCTGCCATCAGGTAGCCTGTTGTACCTAAAGAGCCCTTTGCCTGTGTTTAGAATGAGGAGTTATTTTTGATGCTGTTTCTGATGTTAGCCGTGGGTACTCCTGGAGTATTTCCAAGTTTTCTAAATAAACACCCTTGTGTCTTCCCCCTGTTTTGGTTTGTTTTATTTTTTCTATTTTGTTTCTGTGCTTATGTCGCTCTGCTTTCCACCAGGCTGGAAATGGAGAACACGCCTTGGAGTTCCCTGCACAAGATTCCTGTTTCCAGTCTCACTGTGTCTGGCTGTCCTTGGAGCACTGTTGCCTGTTGCAGTGAGCAGAAAGGAGCTCTGGTCGGGTGCTGTTCTGACCATGCAGTGCCACTGGTGTCCCTACAGCAGCATGGCAGAGCACTGCATCAGGTGAGTTACACACCAGTTTAGAGCCTGAGCTGGTAACAGCTTTTGTTTCCAGCTTCAATGTGTAATTTGTATCTGTCTGTGTTTTTAGGAGCAGTGTGTTTCAGTTTGAGTGACAGACAATTTAATACACATCCCACAACGCAGGTTTCTCTCCTGTGGCAATAGGGGTAGTGGTGTGAGTTAGCAGGAGGTCAGCTTTTTCATCTGCTACAGTCTTCCTGAGTGACCTTGGACAAGCCCTTGGGTCTGTTTATGCCTCAGTCTGTCTGGCTGTGTAGACAAGAGAGGAAGGAACTGCCCCCCCTCACAGCCCTTGCTCTTTCAGAGTGAGAGAAGATGCTTCCTTGAGCAGAGATCACCTTCTGCTGTGTTTGGATGTAATGGTCTCATCTCCGCGAGCTCTAGAAACAACTTACTGGAAATGATACTAATAACAACACTAACACTCTGTGTACTTTTCAATATGCCTGCATGAGGCAACATCTGTGTGTGTTTAGACAAGCTGGAAGCAGCTGTATTTGGCCTCTGCACCAGCTGCTGTGATCACAGTGCAGTTCTCTGCTAGTCAGTGTGTGTGCCGGTGGGCACGGCTGGGAACACCATCCGTGTACATTGCAATCTCTGTATTTAGCGCCTGCTCTTGGCACTCTCGTCTCATTTATGAATGAGTGGGTCGGGGACGAGAGGGCTGGGCTGGGCTGGGCTGACTCCTTCACAGATGAACCATAAAGAGCACAGGAACTGAAACACAATCTCCTCCTCCTTTCCTGCGCTGTTTCACGGACAGCCTTGCTCACAGCTGGGAGGAGGACAGCCTCACCAGCAGCCTGAGCAGGAGCAAGGAGAAGCGAAGTTTTGTGCTCTTCACACTGCAGGTGAAAACCTCTTTGCATAAACTTTGCTAACAGGTGAGTTCCATTTTTATCTATTAATTCCTGAAAGCAAGTTAATTTTCCATCACTGAGCCAGGTCTCACCCCTGGAGAGGTGGTAAGACAATTTTCTATCTGAGTTTTTATAGCAAAACAACGAGGTGCTCCAAGAACTGAACCAAAGCAACATGTCAAAAAAAATTTCACAGCTTCAAGAATAATTTCCTTGGCAAAGTTCTTACTAGCAGGAACTTGAAATAAAGGTTTTCCCAAAACCACTTTCTTGACTTCCAATTAGACACAAGGAGAGCTGAATGTTCAAGTCGTATTGATGAAAGGAAGTTGTTGACATAAACTGAGAAATTGTTGTTTGCAGCAAGGAATCAGAGCAGTAGCCTGAAGATAAGTTCCTGGAGTCATTTTCAGAAGAACTTAGTAGTACTGTATAAGTTGACTAGATACATGGTATTTTGAAGGACTAGTAAGTGACTTAAATAATTCATTTCCCTTGAGAATACAAGCCAAAAGTTACACCTGACATGAAACTGCTAAACCACATACCTTGATGTGTGGGTGCTCTGTATACACCCATATAGTTTTGTCTTTGTGTCTCAAACATATGTCATTTACTATATTTTCCAAACACTAAACCACTTTTCTTGCTGCTGTTCAGAATCTGACTTGGGAAACTTGAAATGTGAGGGTTTGTTTAGTGAAGTGAAAACCATCAGGTGAAGAATCAATCTGCTTTTTCAATAGGATCAAAAACTTTTGTTCATTATTGTAGCTTGTCCTTGTTATGAGAACGTTTTTCTGGTTCTTGTCAGGCTTTGTAAAGGAACAAGAACAGCAATTCACTGAGTGATGCTTTCCTCTTTTGTGTGTTGCATGGGGAGGGGAGCTGAGAAAGAGAGAATTTAGAAGAATATAACAGCTTGTCCTGTCCTTTTCTGTTCAGAACGCATGCAGATATTTATCAATAAAAATGTAAGGAAACTTAGTAAAGTAAGTAAAAATGGCTACACATAGGCTCATAAGACGTGACAGTGTCACTGTGAGCATTATGGGACTTTCTGAGCAGTCTGTTAGTCAGTACCCACTGTGACTTTTTCCACATTAGCACCTTGTATTCACACTGGCTCCAGAAGTGTCTAACCACTTCTTCTTTCAAGTTTTCTTTAATCAAGAAGCCAGTAAAAGGTAGCCAGTCCTGCATATTTAACACCCACTCTTCCATTTCTTCTTTGAGGAAACAAAATTTTCTACTGTCCTCACCCCTATCCTTCCTGCCTCCCCATCTTACTGCTGCTACGTTGTTGTTCCCCCATATCAGGCTTCTCCTGCACATGCACTTGTTAAGTCTTTCTGTTGTATGAGTGAAGAGGCAGAAGAGTGCAGTTTCCAGCTTATTTTACACTTGATGCTATACAGCTGTAGGTAAGACGGAAAGTAGGTAGAAGAAAAATAGATATAGATAACATGGAAAGTACATCACCGAAATTTTAAAAGTCTTTACAGGGTCTAGGAAGTATACTGTGAGAAAATGTTGGGTTAATAGGATCAGACAAGAATGTTGTTCAGTGATAGCAGAGGTGAAAATGTCTACATAACAGCGTTGTGATGTGAATATCACAGTTTTAAATGAAGAAAGATTTGGTGATTCCAATATCTCATTAAAAAACCTTGTGTCACTTGACATCTTCAATGAGCGGTATTTATTTCCCTTTGTGGCTGGTGGACAAAAACTGACTCCCTTTGTTCTGGATCTGAGGACTGCAAGCAATCTTATAGCAGTGGGAAAGGAGAGAAGGGGGATATGGGGAAAGGGAAGAGAAGGGAGGAAAGTGAATCTCTGCAGAATTAGGTGTACACAGGTGTCATCGTACTAGATGTCATCAGTTAGGGTGAGTCCAAGGCTGCTTGTGAGGTCAGACAGACAGGAAGCTTCTTACCTGTGTCTGAGCACAGTTGCCAGATGTTCAAAGGAGGCATTAATGTAAATTTTCCTCACCTAACCAGCCTTGTGGATGGTGTTACTCAGGTAAACCAGCTGATGCTCTAAATGTGAGTTTCCTTCTCGTCCCATTGAACAGTGCATGGAGAAGAAAATTTCTTGCCTTCCAGTTTTTCTAGTCCTGACCTGAGGGTGCAGTCACGGTGCCCTGGGGCTTCACTTCTGGTGGCTGTATTGTGTCAGTGTGGTGATAACTAAAGAAAGTCATGTCCACTCATTAGGACACTTACACAACTTGGTAATTATTTTTAAGGGAAGAGCTGTGGAAAGACAACTCCAGACATGGCAGCCTTGTGAGGCTCATTACCTTATAATTAGCTGATTGTCTCCTCTAATATGTTTGTTTTCCCAATGAACCTTATTCTGAGTGGCTTTTATTGCTTGTTATGAATTATTCTGCCAGCTGAAGCATTTGCAGACCTGCTGACCCTGACAGCTGGTGGCAGTTGTTTTTGAAAAGACACAGAAGAGCTTTAATGTTTAGAAAAAAACTGACCAATAATTTTAACTAAAAGTATTAGTAAGCAGCAGCAGCTAAAAAAACTATTGCAATTTATTCTGTAAGGGGTACATCCACTGTAACCCTTTTTCTCCACTAGAAATACTGTTCTGAACTCTGTTAATCTATAGGGTAGCAAAACAAGAGCGTTTTAGGCACTTCATCTGGAAGCTGTAGCTAATTTGTCTGAAAAAGAGAAAAATACTAGATAATAGGTTTAAAGCCCTGCTAAGAGGGAGAGTGAGAAATAGGCTCACCTGAAAGTATATTTTCTGTTCCTCTCCATGGAGCCCTCTTGCCAGAAATTGTTTCTGTGGCAACAAACTTCTTTCCAGTGGGGTTGTCTTGAAGTTTGATTTGGGTTTGCTTAGGCTCAGATCTGTCACCATGCCAGAATCAAATAGAAGTGCAAAACTGACCTGACCTTCAGGTAACAGAGAGGGCACTCTGCTGCTGTTACTGTTGCTCCACTGGAGATGTCCTCCTGACATTCTCCACTCAGAAATTGCTATGGACAGCTATTGCTGCTAGGATGAGCCTAGACTTTCCTTTCTGAACATTTTTGCTTTATTCAGCAAGGTTTCAAGATCCCTTTCTCTTGCGTTGTGTTCTGTGGGCCAGCAGTAAAGACACAAGGCTTTGAAGAGAGGTTGCGTAGCCAACAGATGAAGGGGAGATAAATAACAAATTAATTACAAAAGCAAGTATAATTGAACTATCAAACTTCAGTCACTTTAATGACACCCGAATAAAATGCTAAAATGGGCAATATTAGCAGGGAAGAATGAAAATGTTTCGGAGATCTCTTGGTTTTGCTTTCTTTTAACTCAATTTTTTAGTAACCATTAGATTTTTATCATTTTATATCTTGAAACATTTTGTCTTCCTTCTTCCAAGGAAGGAGAGTTTTTACTCTGTGATGGATAATGATTTAGTGTCTGCTCACATACCTAATTAGAGGATGTATCTGGTTTATGGTCCATATTTAAGAACTGTTCAGACATAGCTTTTAAAATAGCAATTGTCTTTTAATCTTCCAAGAGGCTTAAACTAAAATCCCTGAATCCATCATGTCAGAACATTATTCTTTGGAATTTGAACTTAGGTCCAAATTTCAGAGCTGGTTTTACACCTCCACCCCAAAGCAGGACCTGGATTTCTGAGCAGCTCTGAGTTTGGAATCTCACATCTCCCGTGCCAGCTTTTCCATCTCCTCAAGAGCTCATCAGAACTTGCTTGAACAAGCATTTGTTTCTCTCCCTTTTCTCTAGTCAGAAGCATGTTTGGAAGCGTGAATGGTTTACAGCAAGGTTGTTGCTTTTGCTGTGAATTGCTTCTTTGATACTATTAAAGAAGGGGGGTTTTGCGTTTCTGTGAGGTCATGGCTCTTCAACTATTTTTCTCAGTGTTCATGTTGAACATCTTTTATCCTGAAATGGAAATTCAGGAAATGAAAATGTAAGCAGACCTGCAGATACAGATGCCAGCACTTTATTTAAAGTGATTAATCCACTGGGAACTAGATTGTTGGAGTCCTGTACCCTCAAGTGAAAAAAAAAAAAGGACTGACGTTTTCAATAGTCATCTAGGGAGCAAGAACAGCAACGAGGGAAAGAGCACAGAGGAAAACCTTCTGCAAGGCACACTGCTTCTCGTGAGAAGACTGAGAAATAACAATGGAAGAACATGGCTTACATGTGAATATTGACTCAGTTCTACAGGAAGCTTGGTTAATCTCCAGAAGGGAAACTGAAAAAAAAGGAAAGAAATTTAATTAAAGACAGCAATAAGAGATAGTTTAGTAGAGTTATGTTTCTACCAACTAGATGGGGACTATATGGAGACATGCACAAATACATATGGATAATGCACCCCACACACCACCCCCCCACAATGCTGTATCCAAGGAAGAAATACAGAAATACAGAACAAGAGCCAAAAAATACTCAATTGAGCCTAAAAGGAAATGAGCATAGCTAAACAGAAGTGTGTGGAAGGGCAGATGGTGTGCTAGACTAGAAAGAATTGGATCTAGAACAGAAACATGTCTGAAATGCACAATGGTGATCAGTGTAAGCCGGAAACACAAGCAGAGTACAAAGGCAAAAAAGAATTACTTTAGTTTTTTAGATGGCAACAGTGCACACAGTGTTAGGTGCTCCAGCTGAACAAGCTCCTATCCCATGATGAATTTATTCTCTTTGATTAAGATAAATCCAAACAGAGGAAAAATAATTAAGTCAAAGAAAAATTAGTTGAAGGGAAAAATCTTCAAATATTATGAGCAGCTTTTCACTTCACCATGTCTTAAAGCTTCTGCAGTACAAAATGAATCATATACTGAATCATATATGCAGAAAATGGCATTTTAAAAAGAGATGACTTTATTGAATGTATCATTATTTGCTGATGCATGGAATAATGAAAATGCTAGCATTCTTCTTGAACAGGAGATCTGCTCAATCTCTTTAGACATGCCACAGTTTCAACCAGTTAGACTTAGCTTGCAAAACTTTTCCATCAGACAGCCTTTGCTGGTTGTCAAAGTGTTTGTAGTCAGGCATTGATTATGGATGTCCCAAACTTGTCAGCAACACTGCACAATAAGTCCTTTCCACTGAATTATCAGTAAATGAGGAAAAAAAATTCTATAGATGGGTGATTGGTTGCTTTCCAAATGACTTTTCATTAATGAGATAGTTCTCTTTGGAGGGTATGATGTGCTGATCCTTGTGGCTTTACAAAAGGTACAAGCAGAAAGATAATTTGGTCCCTGCTTGGTTCTCTAACTTTTCAGTTTTTGAAGAAGTTTTCCGCTGAGTGATGCTAGGGAAGCTTGACAGAGGGACTGCCTTGCATGTTGCTGGCATTCTGTCCCCTTTCTGCGTGAGCATGTGGGTACAGAGAGCAAGTTGCTCTTAATACACACATCGACTGTGAGCATCTGGCCAAAGGTAGAGGCTGACAGCCAGAGCTCTGCTCAACCTTGGTGTGCGCTGACTGGGATGGGGTGTGCTGACTGGGATGGGGTGCGCTGACTGGGACGGGGTGTGCTGACTGGGATGGGGTGC
>VZRQ01000984.1:919305-981267 GCA_013397975.1 Machaerirhynchus nigripectus | reverse complement strand
GGGTGTGCTGACTGGGACAGGGTGCACTGACTGGGATGGGGTGTGCTGACTGGGATGGGGTGTGCTGAGTGGGACGGGGTGCCAGCAGTGTGCTACGGCCCACAGTATGTAAATGGGTGGCTCACTCATGCTCAAGCAGCAGAGAAATCTGTGGGTGACTCCCATGGCTCCCTTTGGGCAGCCACTCTGTGAAGCAGGGGCTGTGTGGCAGTGCTGGGGCTACAGGGACACGCTGGCAATCTGAGAAAGGCAAAAATCATTAAAATTCAATACAGATATGAATTAAACCTTAAGTCACTGATCTCAATGCAAGATATCTGGCATTGCCCGATGTAGCACTGTGCTGGTGTCGGAGCAGGCTGCAGCATCAAAAGAATCAGTAACACAGAGTTTAGGAAAATGAATCAGAAGGATGATTTTCCCCAAAGCTGTAGATGGTAAAATGAATCAGAACTCACTTAACTCAGAAGGGTGAAGTTCCTGTTTCTCAGTCCCAGGCAACAACGCAGTTGTTCCAGTCATTGTTCCTTACTAATATTGCATGTTGATCATGGCTTATGTGGTTTCTAATAAGCAAGACTGTGTAATCTTGTTTTTTCTTGCATTGCTCAATGAGGATCAGTGTACAAGTTTGGGATTATAGCAGTTCTGTTGTCTATGATTGATTATTACTTGCCTGCTGCTTCTTCAATAAAGACGGGATGTTTTTCTTGCTTTTGTGTCAAGGAAGATTGTGGGGGAGAGGGACGTTGACTTGGTTGAGGTTTTAGTTCAGGGGAAAGGAAGATTTGGAATTTTTTCTCTGAGTAATAGAGTGATTTAAGATGTCTGCAGGAAGTGGTGTGATGTGTTTTCCTCCACCCACTGTTCTGTACTCGAGCAAGTCATACATGGAGATGTGCCCTGTGGGTAGGACCTAGTCACAGTAACTCAGCAGGGCAATACTTGGAGGGTCATGTTGTCCACTTGGTTGATCTTTAACAGCAGGAAGTGGGGGGCAAATTAGGGTCATTTTTTAAAGCTCTGAGGCAGCTCTAGCATGACTAATTTCTGCTGTGATTCACCTCCCTGATACTACTTGGACTGCTTGCCTGAAATTACACATTGCATGACTTCTTATTACCATAAATAGGGGTTTTCTAAAATTTTTTCTTTTTTCAGTACTTTCCTATGCTCAACCAGTTGTTCAGACCTCATTAGGTAAAAAGGCCCTAATCCTAGATAAAGAATAAGTGGTAGTGTGAGATAGGATGAGTAGTCTGAGGGAACAGGCAGATGTAATTTCCAAGCTGCTGTCCATGATATTTGAGAAGTCATGGCAGTCAGAAAAAGTCCCATGTGACTGGAAAAATGGGAGACCTTGTACTCGTCTTTAAAAAGGGTAGAAAGGTGGACCCTGGGTACTACCATTAGCATCACCTCTGTGCCTAGGCAAGATCATGGAACAGATCCTCCTAGAAACTCTGCTAAGGCCCATCAAGGACAGGGAGGTGATTTGGGACAGCCAGCACAGTTTCACCAAGGGCAAGTCCTGCCTGATGAGCTTCTCTGATGAAGTGGCTGTATCAGTTGGCAAGGGAAGGGTTACAGATGTCATTTATCTGGACTTCTGTAGAGACTTTGACAGGGTCCCCCACAACAACCTTCTCTCTAAATTGGAGAGAGATGGATTTGATGGGTGGACTCTTAGGTGGATAAGAAACTGGTGGAACAGTTGCATCCAGAGGGTCATGGTCAATGGTTCAGAGTCCTAATGGACCTCAGTGACAAGTGGTGTCCCTTAGGGATCTGTACTGGGACCAGTTTTATTTGGTATTTTCATTCATGACATAGACGAAGGAATTGAGTGCAGCCTCAGCAGATTTGTAGATGACACCAAAGAGAGGAGGGACACACCTGAAGGATGGGATGCCATCCAAAGGGACCTGGACAAGCCCAAGAAGTTAGTGCATGGGAATCTCATGAGGTTTAACAAGCCCTAGTGGAAGGTGCTGCACCTGGGTCAGGGCAGTCCCTGGTATCAGCAGGCTGGGGATGGACAGATCAGAGCAGCCCTGCTGAGAAGGACCTGAGGGTGCTGGTGGATGAGAGGCTGGACGGGAACATTTCGAGTCCAGAGAGCCAAATGTGTCCTGGGCTGCATCCAAAGCAGCATGGCCAGCAGGGTGAGGGAGGGGATTCTACCCCTCCACTTCCCTCTGTTGAAACCCCACCTGGAGTGCTGCATCCAGATCTGGGGTCCTTAGCACATGAAGGACATGGACCCTTTGGAGTGAGTCCAGAGGAGGGTCTCCAAGATGATTAGAGGGATGGAGCACCTCTCCTGTGAGGAAAGGCTGAGAGAATTGGGTTTTTTCCAGCCTGTAGAAGAGGAGGCTCCAGAGTGACCTAATTGCTGCCTTCCAGTACCTGGAGGGAGCCTAAAAGAAAGATGGTGAGAGGCTTTTTACAAGGGCATTTAGGACATGTGATAGGACAAGGAGGAATGGCCTCAAACTGAAAAATTTTGATTAGATGTTAGAAGGAAATTCTTTACTGTCAGGGTGCTGAGGCACGGGAACAGGTTGCCCAGAGAAACTGTGGATCCCCCCATCCCTAAAAGTGTTCAAGGCCAGGCTGGATGGGGCTTTGAGCAACCTGGTCTAGTGGAAAGTGTTCCTGCCCATGGGTTGGAAAAAGATGATCTTTAAGGTCCCTTCCATCCAAATCATTCTATGATTCTATGACAATGGACAAACAGTGCCTATTATCTGCCTCCCTTGCCCTTTATCTCAAGTTGTCCTTCATATGCACAGGCATCAACTAAGAAGTCCAAAGTCATAAAAACCTGAAATGAAAAGGTTGGAAAGAACATGGAATTCCCAGAATATCAAAAGTTGGAGCAAATGGAATGATTTACCCAAGACTGCAAATAATTGTATGTCCATGTTAGGAAAAATTGGTCATTGATGACTAATTAGTCTTTTGTTTATGTGGATTCTGAAAAAAATGTTGCCGGCTTCCTTCTTTGACAATAGATTTATAAGAGGAGTCATCTAATAATGACAAAAGTAAAGTTATTTGTAATTTACAGAACACTTCTACCGTTTCTTTCAACCAGAAGAACAGATATACAGAGTAATAATTACTGTACTCAGAAGTTCACATTAGAAAAATCCACTTGCACATTACAAACACTGAATGGATTGTGCATAGATGTAAATTACTTTAGCTTAGAAATTCAATTTGACCCCTCTTTTTCACAAAACAAAGTGTTATGTCTGTTTCACCCCAATTCATCATAATTTCTGAAACATTAGCAGCAATAATTCAAAAATTGCTGTAACTAAATCCCCTGGAGTACACGTAGTTTTTTAAAATATCTGTTAACCTTTGCTGATCTATTTTCTTCTATGCCCCCATCCTATTGTTAAAAATAATTTTGTTAGTCTCTGGTTAACAATTCTGGTTCTAAAGATTGGAATAAAAAACAACAGCAAATATTTCAGCTATCTTTATATAAATACAAAAATACTTATATACCATCTAAACATATGTTATATAAATACATATATTATAAAAGTGCATATTTGTGTTTGTGCCTCATATGTACTTGTCTTTCTTTTCCTTTACTTGTGTTAATAGAAACATCTTTCATTGCCTTTAATGCCTTTTTCTGCTTGATACCCTTCTAGAATCAGAATGGTCTGGTTTGGAAAGGACCTTTATAGGCCGTCTAGTCCAACTCTCCTGCAATGAGCAGGGGCATCTTCAACTAGACCAGGTTGCTCAGAACCCCATCAAACCTGACCCTGAATGTTCCCAGGGATGGGGCATCCATCACCTCTCTGGGCAACCTGGGCTCACCAGAAGAAAATTAATCTTTGTATGTAGTCTGACTCTACCCTCTTTTAGTTTAAAACCGTTACCCCTTGTCCTGTTGCTACATGTCCTAATAAAAAGTCTGTCCCCACATTTCTTGCAAGTCCCCTTTAGGTACTGAAGGCTGCAACAAGGTCTTCCCAGAGCCTTCTCCAGGCTGAACAACTCCAACTTTCTCACCGTTTCCTCATAGGAGAGGTGCTCCACCCCTCTTGTCACATCTGTGACCTTCTGGACCTATTCCAACAGGTCCATCTTTTACATCATAATTCTTCGGATTGAACCCAAACATCATGGTGCCATTTCTTCGTACTCAGCGGTGCACCCAAATTTCTACTTTCTTCTGGTTTTTTTTCCCCCCTCAAACTTGCTCTAAGGATACTGTCACTTTCCTGCCCATTTTATGTTGTTTGACCAGTACCTAGTCTCTTCTGTTGGCTATCACTTCCCTGCCTTCTTATCTGACCTTATTCTTCCAGGCTTTGTGAAATAGGATCAAACAATCTGACAAACCTGCAAGTGCTGAAGGAAGCTTATTGTGTGAATTTAAGGGCTGGAGTTTGTGTAGATAATGACCTGAACCAAATCCTAAACTGAAACCAACCCCAGGTTTCTGATTCCAAGATATGCAGGACAATTCAAGTCCTGCAATGACAGCCAAGTGACTCAGGCCTGTCTGCACTGTATGACAGGTGCAAGGACAGATTAAATAGCAAGAGACCATGCAGGCACACAAGCATGTTACACTCCCTGTTGATGGAAGTGGGTGCTTTGTGGGTGAGACAAGCTGGGTGCACAACTGTTGCAAATTCCAGCAAGAAAGTCCTTTGGTGACGTCCTATTTGTCTTTGCCAAAAAATGTGGAGGCCTAGTTGCAGACGGATTTCTTACAACAAAAATTGTAGCAATATTCACTGAGACTGAGAAGACCCACCTGGGCTCCGTGCTACTTCTTGGTCCAAGGTGAAGAGGCCGTTGCTGTCTGTGGCTCTGGCTGCCTCCTGTGCTGTTGCCAGCAGGCAGTGCTTAGCCCGTGAGCTGCCCCATGGGTCATCGTGCAGGGGCAAGTCATGCGTTTGTTAACAGCTAAGGCTCAAAGGAGCTGGGAAAGAAAAGAACTGTTGTTGAACTCACCAGTGAGTAATAAAGTTGGCTTGTTTTAAACCATGAAAAAGTGAGGCTTTCTGAAGCTCAGGGATCCTTGGCTTTATTTTTAATCCAGGAACAAGAGAATTGTTTGGAGCTCATGTAGATGGAGAGAGTCTTCTAATTTATTGCCAAAACTTAGGCTTAGATGGGTATCATCTAAAAGATGTGGGCATATAGGAGAGAGAAATATTGCCTGGAAATGACTGCAGATTCATAATACTGAAGGTTTTACATAAACTACGCTCAAAAAAAAAAGTCACACAGCTGCACTATATCCATATTAAAGCTGTCGAAAAGAAATGCTTGTGTGTTCCTGTTCATAACTTCTTTCAGCTTTATGATTGTCTGCACCCAAGATGTTTTTCATAGAGCAACTTTTTAAATTTTTCTCCTCCCTCTATCCAGACATGGCCAGTAAGTAATGGTGGAGCTATTTGTCTTTTCTCTTCTATACCCTGCATCACCTTTCCTTCGTTTCCCCCTTTTTCAGACAGCTTGTAAAGTATTGTGTCATATGTTCTTAATAACAGAGTGGGCTCTTCCACACCCATTTGTTTAAACCTTCCAGTGCAGTCCTTTGATGCCAGGTTTGTTGAAAAAATCCTGCAGTTTCACTCCCTGTCTGGTGTGGAGCTATATTTAGCGTACCTGGTGCTGGGGAAAAGGTGAACTGCCTCTGTATTTCCATTTGGTTATTGAGTCTGTCCTTAGCCAGGCACAAAGGGTCAAAGGGTACAAAGGTGGCCAGAGCCCACACACTGAGGGGGTTGAAACAAGGGAAGGATTTCCTGGCTCACTGTTGCCACTGACCAGAACAGCAGTGTGAGACAGCTATTGCACAAGAATCTGGACCTTCGTTTTTCATCCCCATCTTTGAAACTGGGTAGGGTCTGTTAGCACAAGCCAAAGAGATTTGTTACTGCCAGCCTTCTTTTCCTGCCCCTTCAAACAGCCCTTTCCAGCATTTCCTCCAGGAGCAGGAAATGTTGCTGTAATCATAAGTGTATATTGTATTAGCGTAGTATTGTATCACTTTTGTAAGACTTTTGCTGCCTCCTTCACATCCTGCATTCTGGCAAAACTTTTAAACTAAGCAGAAATTATTTTTACAGTCATATTCTCTGTACCTAAACATAATTTGGTAAAAACATTTTGACTTCTTAGAGGAAAAGAAACATTTTCAAAAAACACTGCAACTGTAGAGTACCTCTGCTTTTCCTCGTAGTGTGATCCATAACAACTCACTGGGTAACACTGAATGAAACTCAGTGCTAGACATATAAAGACAGTTCTGAATTTTCAAAACTGTCAAGAGCTTTTGAATTACTATTACTATTTCTTATTGACAGGAGCTGGGCACTGGCTGGACACTGTCTTGGTAGATATGATGATAGGTGTCAGATTTTAGGCATTTGAGAGAATAACTAAGGTGGGCTCATCACCCTGCACAGGCAAACCCTTACATGTAGAAGTCACCAAATTGTTATACAGAAATGCTATGAAATACAACTCAGTCCTGGAGCTCTGGATTAAAAAGGGGGGTTTGGGTAAGAAGGTTATCAAACCTGCCTCAGCAAAGATTCTGTGCAGTGCCCTTGTCTGCAGGTGGAATAGATGTGTGATGGTTATCAAGCTTTTGAGAAACTGGATAGTGTTACAGGAGAGCTGATGGCCAGTGTGTGTCAGTGGGGAAATCTGTACATAACTTTAGTGACTGATCTCTGCTGTATGTCAGCACTGCTAACATTGTCATATTTATTCCAGAGGAAGATTATGGCAGTCTCCTGGAGCAAACTTCAAACTGAGCCATAGGTATCTGTGACTGGGTCCCCTAAGCAGCATTTCTCCTGCTGAGTTTGACACATGAGTTGTAACTATTGTGACACCCACATTGGAAGGGGTGAGTCTCTTAAACCCCAAAACAGCTGCTTGAGACTGAGAGGAGGAGGAAAGAAGAGTGCTAGACTTGAGCAGTCTTTCACACAAGTTGCATTGGGCAGTGGAGTTAAAAGTTTTGAGGGAGATGGACTTATCTTGGCCTGTTTCATGACTGAGAGTTTCTGAGTTCCCAAGGACACTTTCACCAAAACCAGGGCTGACGTTCTCTCTGTTGGAAAGAAACAGTAAAAGTGAAGGGATGAAAAACACATCCCAATTCTTATTTGGATTTGTTTGCTGTGAATTCGGCGGAACTATGCTGGTTGAAGCTAAAAAATGAAGTTCTTTGCAGGTTTGATCATTTATTTCAGCCAGGCAATTCTTTTCTGGCCTAAAGCAAGTGACTTTCTTTTCAGTTTCTACAGGAGGAAAGCCTATCACTATTAAAAAAAATGTATTAAAAAATTATTTGACAGTAACATCCTCAAATGCTAAAGCTGACACTAATTTTACTGCAGTGTGGTCATGTTTCTGTAAGGGTTACCTGCTAACCCCTAACAGAAGGGAGGGTTTTTTTCTTCTTTTCCCTCTCTTTTTTCTTGAAGCCAATATTTTATCAATTCTTCCTGTATTGTAACTGTTCAGTTCAGGCTGCAGAACTGTAACCAATATAGCAGGAAGGAAACTTCCACTCAGAGCTTTTCCTTCCATCTCAGTCAAATTTTATGTTCCTAGATGGGGCAGTATATGATGATAAAAATGCACATTAGCATAGCAAACAGAAAAAAGCAGCAAGGTCTTATCTTTGTATTTAGATACTGCTTCTTTTGAATCCATAGTATCTGAAAACATAAAAAGAGCACACAAACTGTTAATCTTACAAAGGTGTAGCCAACAACCCTGAATTTTCTGAGGAGAGATTGAAACACAGTCTTGCTGTTCTGCACCATCAGGTTAAATATTCATCCCCTTCAGACTAGGCACAGTTTTTCCTGCTGTTCTCCAGTGCTGAGCATTCGTGCCCATGTGAATATATCATGAGGTGATAAAATGCTGAATGGGGTATTTAATTGTTTAGTCAAGGGTTACATCACTGTGAGCTGGGCCCAGGCTTGACCAGTAGAACTGAGTGCTAAGCCATTGTCAGCAGTGACTTCTGTGTTTTAAATAGTTGTAGTATAGTGTAGTATAGTATAGTGTAGTGTAGTATAGTATAGTGTAGTATAGTATAGTATAGTATAGTATACCAATGGGTTCTATGGGTATGTGTCTGGATTATACCAGCCTCTTCCGGTGAAAACAATTGCATTCATATTCAGTGAAAGTGAAAAGGAAAGATACAAATGTACAAGTAGTAAATGAGTGGGTTTGGGCGTTGATGGCAAATATGTAGGAATATGTAGTACCATATCCTGTAGAGCTGAGACCATGGGGATGCACTGTACCAGAGTGTTACCGTGTCCTTCCAACAGAAGAAGACAGCTTGCTTTCAGGATTGTGTTTACAAGTAGCTGTAAGAGATAGTGCTAAAAATGCCTTTTTTTTTTTTCATACGGATGAATTGAACTGCATATTACATGGTATCTTGTATATAAAGGAAAATTTAAGAAATGGAAATTAAAAATCACCCTGCATCCTCTAAGGAAGTCTGAGTGGACTGCTGGTTTACCAGAGACACCTTTTCCATTGTAGACAAATGTGATTACTGCTTTTCTGCCTCATCTGTAAAACAGAGATGGTATTTCTTTACATTTTAGATACCTCCAAAACTAAACCACCAAATATTTCTAATTGGCTTTGTGATTCTGGATCACATAATTTTCTGGCACTTTTCTGTTACACACTAGGACTTGAGTCATGATTTCCCAGACAGGCTTTATCTTTATCAAAGACTATAAGAAATTCAGGTCTAGGAAAAGGCAGCTTTCTGAAAGGTGTACTATATGTTTAACAATTGTATCCTTTCTAAAGATTTCCCTGTGTTTTATCTTCAGGTTATTAACATCCTGCAGCAAGGCATTGCTTCAGCCTACAGGTTTGTGGAAGAAAAAACTCTGCATGAAAACTGAATGTAATTAAGTCTTACATTCAGGACCCTGATGAGTAATACACAGAGAAAAGTAGAAGATGGTGAATTTCACAGAGAATATGACTGAGAAGTGCAATATTAATCATGATATCCACGAGACATTATCCCCTGTGGTTTATATATTTGTGTTTATATTAGGCTTGCCAGCTAACTGCCTGTCTCTGTACTATGGGTATTTACAGATCAAAGCTAAAAATGAATTAGGTATCTACCTTTGCAATTTGACTATAGCAGACCTGCTGTACATATTTTCTTTGCCTTTTTGGCTTCAGTATGCCTTACAGCATGACAACTGGACCTATGATGAGCTGCTGTGCAAAATTTGTGGCATCATCCTGTATGAGAATATCTACATCAGCGTGGGCTTCCTGTGCTGCATCTCCATCGACCGCTATCTGGCCGTAGTGCACCCCTTTCGGTTTCAGCACTTCCGGACCATGAAGGCTGCTGCCATTGTGAGCATCATCATCTGGGCCAAAGAAATAGTGACATGCTGCTTTGTCTTCACACATGGGGAGATCAGTATGGATGCTGAGAGCCACTTGGTGTGCTTTGAGCATTACCCCATCAAGAAATGGGAGCACAATGTCAATTACTACCGCTTCTCTGCTGGCTTCCTTTTCCCTTTCTTTCTGCTGGCCTTCTCCTACTGTGGGATTTTACGAGTTGTCCACAAGAGTCCTGGCACTCAGAAGAAGAAGAAAATCCAAATTAAAAGACTGGTTTCAAGCACCGTTTTCATATTTTTAGTCTGCTTTGGGCCATACCACATCCTACTTGTAATTCGTAGCTTGTTGGAGAACAACTGCTCATTTGCTGAGAAAATATTTAATGTTTACCATATTTCTCTCCTGTTAACTACTTTTAACTGTGTTGCCGACCCAGTATTGTACTGTTTTTCCAGTGAAAGCACTTACCAGAACTTTGTCAAGATGAGAGACTCTTGTTTAACATGTTTAGGCCGTCTGAGTACTGAGACGAAGGAATCCTATCCACTGAACACTGCTGAAACTCCCAAGAGAATACAGCACGTGCAACAACCAGGGTTATTACAAATACCACTTGATGGTGTTGGAATGAAGGACTGCTTCACAACTGATATAGACAGCCTATAGCAGTAATCAGAAAAGGACCTTAATCCTAAACCTGCAGCTATGGCCGTGTTGTGTATCTGTCTGAATTACTTATGTATTACAACAGTGAGACCTCCCAAAGGCTTATGAGCACTGCTGTACAGTGAAGCTGTTTCTGGAGGTGCTTGGACCCTGGCAATAGTGAGGAAAGCATATGCTAAGTCAGTTCAGTTATAATCATGTGTCTGTTGTTGTTGTGCTACCACCTAAAACCTGTTTGTCTTGATGACTGCATTGACTGGAATAAGCCAGTACTCATGGTGTGTAGTTCTGGTGAACTCATCTTTAACTACTTTCTGTTTTCCCCTGTCGCATCTAGAGAAAATAATTCTCTACGAGCTGTCATCATCTATTGAAAAGGTCAGAGGCAGAAAAAATTAAATGTCCCCATATGTACTTTTAAAAAGAAAAAGAACCAACAAAACACTTCTGCAACATCTCTGTAACTCTCTGAAATAACTTCTCCTTCTGCCAGTTTCAAAACCTGTAGAGACCATGCCAGAACCAGGCTCCTAAAATGATGATTCCAATAGTGCAAGATGTTATGGGAGAACATGTACAGGGAGCTCAGCACCTGTTGAGACCTTTGGGCTATTATTTGACTGTTGAATCTCATACTGTTAAACCTCATCATAAGGCTCCTAGAGACTTCCAGAACTATGAGACACTGGGCTCTGATGGGTGTCAGTAACTTGGTTTGTTGACTTGGAAGAGCACAGGAGGTTGGTAGTACGTAAGGCACTTTGATCCCATGTGCTCCTCTGAGTCACTGTGTTCAAGAACATTTATTTACATCTAAATTCTACTACACCTTGCTATGGTTTTGATTGTGTCCTTTGCAATTTGTGTATTTTGTGCAGCACAGACCACGCAGGCAATTACATAACAATTCATTTGTCAAGGAAACTGTTGAATGAATTCTGTTTAAACTCTGGTTTTGCCCACAGATAATATAGTTTAGGGTTCGGTCATGGTTCAGTAAATACAGTATCAGAAATATGATGTATGAAAGATCTGTGTCCTGGTTTAGACAGCAACAAAATACAGGAGTAAGTGGAGAATAGCGGCTTTTAAAGATGTGGGAGTTGTGCGCTATAGTATTGTCTCTACCACCACCTCCTCTCTAGGCTTTGTAGGGGGTTTTTGTCACACTAATGAATCTTACGTGATTCTTCTTAGTGATCTGCTCATCACACCTCCTTGTATCTGTAGCTGTTACACCAGGAATATTGTCTTGTCCTTTCAGTTTTCTGGTTTCAGATCTTCCTTGAAACAGCTCTCTCTGCACCCTGGAGCTGTTAACTGCCAGCAGCATAATCAGTTTTGTTTCTTTGGTTTGCTTTAAAGCCAAAATATTGTCTAGACAGATGGTCTACTCCTGCTATCTGAAGTATGTCATTGTAACATAGCCTTGCTTGTCATCAGATTCCGAAAGGAATATATTCTAACAGTTTTCTGGAAACCACCTTGAGAGTGCAATATTGGGTATAATTAGTGGATGTGTTTAATAAAGAAAGTTTTCATTATTTTCTGGTTTTTTTCACTCTATGTTTGAACTATCTTTTAGCTTTGGCCCACAGTTTCTGTTTGTGAGACTACAGATCCTCTCCTCCCTTCTCTTGCAGAAAGAATTCATGTCCCCAGTCCCAAGAGGGGATTAGGTTTGCTTAGGTTAACATTTGGTTCATTTAATTATTTTACGTTTCTTTATACTTCAACCACTCAGCTGGATTAATTACCTTACATCTGCATTTTTTTCCCCTGACTATTAGCACTGTTTAGCTTTATTTTCTCCTAATCTTTCATCTCATCTGCTGTGTGTTCCAAGGGGGTCATAAGGCAGGGACTCCCTCCCAACTGCTTTAGTGCTGAGCTTGTACATTTTTAAGCCCCAGCTCCTTGGACCCCCACAACTTGTCCGGCTGCTAGGCACACACATGGTTTGCTCTAGGATTAAATATTTGTTGTCGTGTTTATGTGTTGCTTCTTTACAGTTACCCATGTTGTTTAAATTAGACAACTGGAATGCAGAGCATGCTGTACTACACGGAATTGTCATCTGAGGGATTAAGGCTTATTTGAGTTGGTGCTTTGATGTGGTCAGCTTTGGTCAGCTGCTGCAGTTTAAAATCAGATGGAAACTTGTGTAACACAGCCCAGCATTCTGCTACAGTTCTCAGCACTTAACCTGCTAACCCGCAACGGAAGGGAGGGGTTTTTTCTTCTTTTTCCTCTCTTTTTTCTTGAAGCCAATATTTTATCAATTCTTCCCGTATTGTAACTGTTCAGTTCAGGCTGCAGAACTGTAACCAATATAGCAGGAAGGAAACTTCCACTCAGAGCTTTTCCTTCCATCTCAGCCAAAACACACGCACTCAAGGGTCCTGCTATGGTTGCTAGAGACATGCTGCACATGCTGTCGCAGTAAATACAGTGCTTGGGACTGCACAGAAGAAGAGATTTTAAAAGCATGCACTAGAGAAAGAGAGAAACAAATTATTAAATTTTGTATTTCTTAATGAAATCTGACTGTTAAGACTTGTATTTGGGGGAAAAAAAGAGCAAAAAGTTACTAAATGAAATTTTTTTGACAAAACTTAGTGCTTAGAAAGAATAATATACATTGCACCTGTTAATGTAATATGTCAGTAGCACACAGAGAATAAAATCAGCTGCTTCTTTTAAAATGATGCCAATTTCATTCTGTGGGGTCTGTGCAGCAGTGAACGTATCCCATCCTACAGGGTTACTGGCTTTGGCAAAAAGTTCAAGCATTCATATGAAATATTTTACTTAATACTTACAGTTTGGAGACTCCTAAAGGAGATATTTTCTAATTGTGAAACTTCAAAGATACTTTTCTAGAACATCCTTTCAGAAGGTTTGAGATAAAATGAATCTTAAAAAAATGACTGAACTATAAAATAAACATTGAGATCTTCAGTGAATCTGAATGTCTTGCAGCAAGTCTGGCATTAAGATTTCTTTCTGTCATGTGTTCAACGAATTTATGTCTTTAAAGGCTCTGTATCCTCAGGGACTTCAGGGGATTAATGTTCAAAATATGCTGGTGTTTGTGGTGTGAAATTATTTTTCTCATTCTGAAAAAGTCAAGTTGTTTGTCTTGCATCAAAGAAGGGAAATAAAACTCACCTGCCAGGAAGCAAAAGAGATACAAAATGTTGCTGGCTGCTGGAAGTCCAACTAAAGGCAACTTCCATTTTATGGCAGGTAAAGCACCAGTGCTCTAGAGGTGCAGTGTCAAAGCTACCCTCCCCTCTCTGCTGTGAGGGCTGACAGCCAGCAGAGCTTCAGTCCTGACATTCATCTGGAGTTAAGGTAAAATCACAGCTTTAAATGACAAAAGTTGGGCACAATTCACAACCATTTATCCGCTTCGGTGTTAGAAATCCTGTGGGACAGAATTTAATGTTACTTCACTTGGTCTTGTCAGGAGCCAAATTTCTATAACAGGAATTCATGTAAATGTTTATTTACACAATGTTATTTCATACTGAATGCAAATGTTTATTCATTTCTAATCACACTTTTATTTCTAATAATTAATTTTAATCATTATTTATATATTCATTTAATTTATTCTTAACAACAGGATACTCTGAAATGTCTACAACTTTTCTCTATTACCCAAAAAGTGGCAAAATACATAAGTGGCAAACTAGTGATACGATGGAGGTCAATGGCACAGCCTACCCTGTACACAGAAGGTCTGCAACGCTGCCCTTATTTTCATTAGCTCAGCTGAAATTTTCTCCTTATCTCCTCACACTTCCACAAACTATCCCCCACCATAAGAAGACAGAGGGGCTACAGGAAGTATGCAGTGGAGCTTTCATTACTGTAACACTGCTGTTTTGTTTTGAATCTCCCCTCTCTACTGTAGTTGTTTTCCTCACCAGAAGTATTTTTAAATCCAAGTTGCTAAGAGAGTTACTTCCTGTTGCAGTTACGAGGTTAGTAAAACAAGAACAGTGGTGCAATAATATCTCATTGTAATTGCATGCTTTCTTTGTAAAAGCCAGATCACCTCTTATTATAAGTCATTTAATATTCATTCTCCATTGTAAAATTACAGAAAAGAAAGGTAGACCAAGTCATTGTGATGATATCCTCTTCTTGTTTCACAGAGATGTTGTAAGGATAACAATGAAAGGCTGTGTGTGGTCCAGACACCAGAGATGAAAAGTCATTTTTTCTGATCTTTTACACCTTGCGAGAGCCTCAGGAATAAGGAAATTACATGGGAGCAATTCTTGATGCAGAAATCATTAGGGGCAGTCACTGCTGTGCTTCTTGCAGCAGCTTTTCAATCATAGGCAAATGGGTGTTGTAGAAGGACAGCCCGTCCACTTCCATCTCTAGACTGGCAGTTTTGCCACTGCGGACCCCAAGCTGCACAAGTGTTTTCAGAAGCTTTTCTTCCTTAGAAAACAAAGAAACAGAGTAAAATTAAATTCTGAATCCTACAAGAGCAGTCATCAAGATCTTTATTTTAATTCTGGGAGAGGCTGGCCATATCCTCCATATTTATTTTGCCATCAACTTGCAAGTACTATCTTGCCCTAAAGAATATGTTTAGTACCTGGAGCTCAGGGAGCGTCAGACGGTTTATAATCTTGACTGCTATTTAATTGCTGAATATTATTGTTCTCCACACTCCCTCAAACAGAGTATTTGTGTCAGTTTAGAAACATCCATCATTTTTTGCCTGGTTTCAAGTTCCTACATTGCACAAATAAGAATCAGAGGAACCTTCACCCAAAGTATCTCAAAAATCCATCTGTGGTTTCCCCAGCAAGGCAGCTGGCTGCAGCTGCATGTTTAAAGAAAAAGAACAGAAACGAAAGAGGATGCACCAGGGAAAAAGGTTACAGAGAGCACCTGGATGGGCTGCACACTCACTTTTCTGCGGCTTCTCTGATCTCTCCGTGCCTTTGGCCCTCTCTTCCCTTTTTATTATTGATTCTATCAGAATTATGGTTGCTTAGGGAAGGAGTGGGGACAAAACAACCTCGGAAATTGTGCTTCCTTGGCATGCTCTGAAATAGCATACACTTTGTTTACAACTACACTTATTTTCTTGCTTAGCTAATATAAGCAGATAACAAAGCATGTTCCAAGTTGAGCTGTAAAAGTACACAGAGGGAACAAAATCCTTTTTTGTGAGCTATGGGCCAGTTAGCATTGTGGGATGAAAAGATGGGATAAAATGAGCTCTGAAAAAACCACAGGGAACAGTGAAATTTGAAGATCTGGTTTCAAGTGAATGCATGTCTGGCATAAACTGCTCTGCTTTTCATTTGTTATGAAATGTACACAGTAAAACTCTTTCTATTTTTTTAGCATTTACAACAGTGAGAATTTATTTCTTGAATTCTGTTAATAAAAATCCAAGAAAATGAAAAAACTAGTCACTTTTTAGCTTCCCCTACACCAACCCTGGGATAAGTTATATAAGACTTGCAACACTCACCTACCTATCTTTTCCTCCCTTTCTTTGCTAGGAATGCCCTTTCTGGTCTTTGTCTACTGTGCCATTTCCACTTGCATGGAAATTGCTACTGGAACAGTCCTACCAGTGTCCTTGACAAAGAGCGCTCTAGGTTTTAACACTTCTTTTTTGACATTACCACACAATAACCTCTAGCAAAGTTCTTTATCTCCTGGACACGAATGATGAAAAAGAAATTTTAAAGTTAAAATATCTAATTTTCTATTATGAAATGTTAGGACTTTTACCAGGAACACTTCTAAACCACAAAGAATACAGTAGCTGTAGATTTGAATTTAGACACAATATGGTTGTATTTTACATAATACAGTACATGGCCAAAATATAATAATTTCTGAATGAAGCAAAGCATGCCCTGCATGATCAATTCAGTTTAACGTTGTAACCTGCTTTCTGAATGCACTTTCTAAAGATCTGTATTTTATTTCCTGGTAAAACATCCTAGTTCTTACATGCAACAAAATTAAATGAGGCTCTGGTTTTCTACTAAAGGAAAAATGTATATAGTTACACGGTGTCAGCAGTGACACATTATTCAAGGAAATTATCTGGACACATTAGTACCATAAAATTTGCTACTTTGTAATTTATAAAATTATAAGTACACATCAGTTTATATCACATGAATGATCATATACATGAATGCAAATATATACAATTGATCTTTCTGCATGACAGAGGTTTCTCTTAGCACTGAGTGTATCTAAATGCAAAAGGAAAAGGAGATCTTCTCGTGTCACAAAACAGACTCCCACACTGGATACACAAAATGTAATCTCTAATATGAATGGTTTGTGCTACATATTTACATATTAGAGCTCTCTGATCGGCTTATATGAGGTAAAAAAGTTTTATTGCTTAATACTACATAACTATGCCTGATAAACCATAGTCTGTCATCAAATGCTGGTTTCCATTTGTAATAACCAAACACAATGTACAGCACGCTTCCTTAGCTGTACAGTGCTACAATTTGACCACAGTTCTCTCTTTAGTAAATAATTATGTTGGAAGTGGGGTAACCAGAAAAAATAATCAAATAGAAAAATATCTTGTTAGTTTGTGCTTTATTCAAGGGGAAGAACTTCCCTATGAATGACAAAGCTAATAAAGCATACTAAAAATATGTCACACTTTCATATATTTATAACATAATTCATATTCTTAAAGGTCATAATTTAAAAAAAACCTATACAGTCAATATGTTGCCATTAATAAAGAATTCAGTAAAAGAACAAATGCTTGCTATATTGAGATGCAATGAAATGCCGAGATGACTGTAGGATGTTTGGCATTAGCTACATTTGGATATGTATGAATGAATTAATTTCATTACAGTCACTTTGGTATAAAAGTACTACCAACATCTGAAAAACCAAGCCAGTACCACAATCAAATTCTTAGGTAAGCAAAGGTAAATGTAAGCAACGATTGTTTAGGTCCAATTGTCTCTTGCTCCTGCAGTTCTCACCACGGAACAAATGCTCTGCTGCATCTCTCTCTAAGATGTGTGTAAAGGCTGATCCATGAACTCAGAGCAATCTTAGTTTGTGTTCGGTGGGAAGGGAGAACACTTGTGGGGTTTGGCAGCACAATCCCGACACTGCTCAAACACGAGCCTGCAGGGAAATAATGTTGGTGTTTGAGGGGAAGTGTTCACTTAGTAATTGTGACCTACAGCGTTCGTGGAGGTGCCATTTTTTGAAGGAAGGTAAAGCACATTATAAGAAAGCTGTCTGGTGCTTAGGCACTTCTTCAAATGTCCTCTTTCCAGTTACAAACACAACTATAAACACCAAGATGGATCTGTGTGGTGTTGCTCTTTATCTCACTGGGGCAATTATTATAGCATTAAATGAAGCTGAATTTTGCAGAGAGTAGCCATATAAACAAAAATGGTCTGTTTTTTTTATACTAATGGAGTATGTGAATACTAATGTATTCAATCTTCTGCACTGTTTACTGTTGTGTGATTTATAATTAAAGATATCATATTTTCTTGTCAGACATTTTGTCATTTTCTCTCCTCCACAAAGCTGTTTCCATTAATTTTACCTGAATAGATTTTTGTATTGCACTTTCAGTAGCCCATTATTGGATCACTAATATTCCCAGCTGTATAGCTTAGTAAAACAAAAACAAGAAGGTTTTCCTGTACACAATATGACATTTAATTACAGTATCTCATTACCAGAAATTTTGATCGTAGTAATTTTAGGATGCATTAATTTAAAGGTCAAAAACCAGTAGATGCCACTGGAAAAAACACTGGAAACTGAAAAGTAATTAACCTATTTTATGAAAAGACTGTGCTGAAAAGGGCCATATAAGATTTGTTAAACTATATGGCTGTGCCAAATATTGGTATCAGTTTCAGTTTTATGACCTCTGGATAGAAAACCAAGATGGCAAGAATTAAAAAAAATTAGCAAGATCTACTCTAAAATACTTGAAAGTTGCTTTGTTGGAATTTCATGCAGAATGTCTGGTCATCTCAGGAGAAGAAGTTCTTTGTTTTGGACAGTTTCTATGGTAGATGGATTGCATTTTGCTTAGCATTCTTGGAGGTCACAAACTTGATGGTTTTGTCCAAATCTCTGTAGAGGTACTCTGCCAGTAAAGCTGAATTTTGAAGTTCCTAAGTTATTGCAAATATGTGGAACAAACCTTATTTAATCATTAAGTGTGTGTGTGTGTGTGTGTGTGTATATAGACAGATTTTTTTTTAACCACTGCCAAGTTAAAAATAGAGGCACGTGCTTAGCAGGATGAGCATAGATCACAGTCATTTCTCACCCCTCTCTGTTATTTTACTTTTTCTCAGTCTGAAACCTTTGCATTCCCAGAATATCACACTGTACAGAGCTGCATTAGTCAAAACACATTTAAAAATATTCATGTACAAGTTTTTCTCCAACTTTAATTTAGAAACATTCAAAACTAATTCTAGAAAGGTTCCAGCAAACTAGAAAAGGTGGAAAGATCAGAAGTATGGAATGGCTACTGCATAGGAACTGTGACTTGATTTTGGAAGCAGACATCTAAAGGACACTACAACAGAGAGTTATAAAATCAAGAATGATGCTAAGGAAGCAAACAGGGAGTTTTAATCACTGTATCTCAATACACAGATTTCTTGTATTGCCCATAAAATTGTAGCACTGTCTCCTGCTTGAAGTTAGAAGACATGAATGCATTCATAGTGAAGGCTTTTTATTTGCAATCTGTTTTGAATCCTTTGCGGAACAGTCTAAGTACAGTCTGGTTCCTCCTTCACAAGGAATCCCCAAAAGTCCCCGAAGACCTTGTGTCTTAGGTTACAATGTAAGATGTAACCAAAAGTATGTATTCTATCAGCATCTGTTAAAAACAGGTGGGGAAGTGTTCTTTATCCGNTCACTGCTTCAACAGAACCACATCTATCACTTCAAAGAGGACTGCAGCCACCCCTTAATGGGACTGCTGCCACCATCCTGACCAACAGGGTGTCAGGTCGTAGCCTGACTCTGTCAGGTTAAGCCAGTGTTTCTGTATTATTGACTTGTTATATATATTAGCAAAGAACTGTTATTCTTATTTCTCATATCTTTGCCTGAAAACCCCTTAATTTCAAAATTATAGTAATTCAAAGGAAAGGGGCTTACATTTTCCATTCCAAGGGAAGCTCCTGCCTTCCTTAGCAGACACAGACACCTGTCTTCCAAACCAAGACACCTTGTGAAGGTAAGGTATTGAACTGGACTAGGCAGGATTCAGCAGATGGTGGCCACTTCCATCTGTGTGCCACAAGCAAGTGCCGAGCCCTCGGTGCACAGGAATTACCTTGGTGACGGACGGAAGCGCCGGCAGCCAGAGCCTCTTGCTCGGCGCGCGTGGAAAGCCGACGGCTCTGCGCAGGTAGCGGTCATGGATCTCGCAGGAGCGCAGCACAGACAGAGCACAGGCAATGGCGTAGCCACCCCAGTTAGAGACCCCTGCAAAGAGGGGCACTGTAAAACCAAACTGCAAAAACTGGCTGCTTAGTGTCCAGAGCGTGTGTCAGAGACACCTGGGTTAGGAACAGAGAAACCTGAGGCCAAGAACAATATGGACCATCCAGTTCACAAGCTGGTCCTTGCTGAACATCTGTCTCTCACTGTGAATTTTATTTCATGCTGGTGAATAAGAGAATTTTAACTATAACATTCAACTTAAACATTACATTCAGAATGTGCATTTGTCCTTGAGTGATTATTGAAAGAACTTACCTCTTTGTAAAGGAGCAATATGACTAATTTATGCTTGATACAAGCACACTCACGGAAGTTTGTCAATTATACTGAAGATTTGTATGTGCACAGACATTTTAATTCCCACACAGATCACTTCTGCAGTCTTCCTTATTGATTTTTGATTTTATTGAGTAACCTGGTCTAGTGAAAGGTTTCGTGCCCATGGCAGGGGGAGTAGAACTAGATGATCTTCAAGGTCCATTCAAACCCAAGCCATTTTTGGATGGATTCTATGGTCCTATGATGTTACATAATGTATGATTTCCGAGAATACTCAGGATTTGCCCTATTTCCAATTAAATACACTTTGTTCATAGAACATTCTCAAATTTCAGTCAGTTCTTCTGAAGCAATGGGTGCTTAACTCTTCAGAAAATGTACATAATACTGAGGTAGATTAGTTTGCCAGGGATGACTTGGAAAGGACCAATACAAATTACTCGGAAAGACAAATGTTTCCTTGTCAGTTCTATTCTCAAACATCAGCTACTGTACCACCACACCAAAAATCCCTTACCAGCTACAACAGTAAAATCAGCTTCAACATCACAAGCTATAACATCTCCATTTTTTATGTGCTTCTTTACAGCATCTTTTACTTTGCCCATTCCTAATTCATTTCCTCCATCTCCAACACCTTCATAAAAGAGAAAAAGACAAAATTAGTATGAACACAGCATATAACTGACAATCCCTCTAGAAAGCATCCAGTGTCTTCCCCACAGTTGCTGTGATAGTTCATAGCTCCCTATGAAATGGTTTATCCTTTTTCTTCCACAGAGCCTAAAACCAGAAGACTGTGAATGAAATAGCTGAAAGCATCATCTATTACATGCCAGCCTCTAAGTTTATACATGCAATGTACACTGTACATTGCGTGCATGCAAAAGAGATCAAAAATATCAAGTGGTTGTGAACTGCAGACAGAATTAACACAATCAACTTTGCTTATGGAAGGCCTTACATGAGTGTTCTATATACTGTGTTATCATAAGTACATCTGCACAAACAGAGAAAGAAGATAGAAAATAAACCTGAGAAATTAGCCGACAATTCTGTAATAAAGCAAGCACAGAAAACTTCAGCTTGTAACAAGTTTTAATTAAAAGAAACCAGAATAGAAATAACAGCTATTGCAGAAAGACAAGAAAAAATATACATAAGGATTTGGGCAGAAGTAGGCCTGACTGCACTGCCCGTCTGTTTGATACAGATCACTAACACGCCACAGTACACAAAGAGCCCAGCCCTGTGTACTGTTTGCATTTTCCATAGTCACTTACCAAAAAAATAGCTCGTCTTTATTTTTTCAAGTGTTCTTATATACTGAATGTGGGGCCTTGATTTTTGTTGCACAAATAGAAATACTGTGTATTTGTCTTAGTGATTTTAGTGAAATTAGTGGGATCTATGTAATTTCAGAAAAAATTCTGGGCAACCCTATGTTTGGGACATAAAGTTGTCAGATGTCATTTAGAGATCTGGAGATGAGGGTAACATATAAACTAGCAGTTTACATAAAAGCTGGATAGTACCTCTAGTCTCCTACCAATATATTAAAAAACACACTAAAAATTTCCATCTATTTAGTTGGAAATTAAAATTTCTCTTTCATCTGTTAGTCTGAATGGCATCTTCTTCAATTTAAAGATTTTACAGAAAAATCCTAGACAATGTCTGCGAAACAGAACAGTGAAGAGCTCCAAGTCCTCACTGCAATGTATCAGATTTGAATTTGAAATGTGACTGTGCTCTAATGCATAGCATGTGTTACAAAAGAGAAATTACAATATTTATAATTTACACTTCAAGCCCTGAAAACTGGTAAATTTAACACTTTTAGTAACTGCATAAATATCTCATGTGTCTGTAGCAAATTTCTTCTTTAAGTGAAATGGAAAGTTATTTCTCAGCAGCAATTTTAAGTCTATCCAGTCAAGTAGCGCATAACTGAGTGACACATACCTTACACAAAAGGATTTGCCATGGAACAGCTCCTCTTTTTTATCTTTAATAATCTGCTCACATTTATTTCACCATTGGGAGTTAACGGGGCTTTCAAAAATCTGTTCATTGGTAGTACTTTTCAAACAGGTGTTGATATAATCCTGGTGCTTCTATCCTCATATATAAATATAGAAGTTCTACTGCTTTGTAAGAATCTCACACAATCTTCTGATTTTTCTTATACTCAAAATTAAATTTTTGCTCTTAATATTCTTGTCCCATGAAGATAAAAAACAGTTTCTTTAAGTGAAAGATATCCATTGCTCAGGGCTTTTTCTATCAGTCCTGCTTTGCTTTTCTTGTCTTTGTGGGAGTCCTGTCACCAGGATGGCTGCACAATTAGTAGATCTACTGCTGTGAATGTATCCCATTTGTGTGACACTGGGAGGAAAAGAACACCCCACTCAAAAGTATCCTGTCCCACCGGTTTTCTTCTCCCTCCACACACTGCCAGAGAACTGTTTTACTGTAGATCTCCAGAGTGAAATTCACCTGTGCAAATGCAGCCATCCACACATGAGCCAGTCAGCTACCCTGCTTTTAAAGTCAGCAGAAAGAAACACTCCCTTCACACATTCAGTTCATCTCACCCCAAGGCAGACATCTCAAATATAGATGTCTGAAAATAGGCAAGATAAATCCTCTTCTAAAGGCCCAATTATTTCCAGGCAAAGGAAAAATAGTTCTACTGGATCTTCCATCCAAGTTCCTACTGACTACATTGTTTTCTGAAACCACATTAATGAAATATGCAGGAGACGTCAGCCTTTGGTGCTAAAAATCTTTGTGAAAGGGAAACATGTGACCCCATTTTTTTCATGCAGTACTTTGGAAAGCTTTTAATTAGCTCCTATATAAATAGTATACAGCTATGCCAATTGCATGACAGCTGAAAAAATAATATGTGGTTCCAGTAACATCCCTTAATCTTTCATTTCAGTCTTATGTGGAAAATGAGTCCCTTCCAAACTCAGCCTTTCATGTCTTCTTACTCAGTGAATTCCTCAAGGCTGCTCCTTACTCCCTAAGTTTTTAGGATTTCAGTACCTGTACAGCTGTAGGCATTGCTCATGCTTTGTCTGTGGTCAAACTACCAGATCAGATCTTTTTTTAAACGCAGATCTTGTTTTAAATGGAACACTTGACAGCAATTAATCAGCATGTAACAAATGTTCTAACATTTCCCCTCTCCACCTACTGACACAGTGCTTCTTGCCACGGAGCACACTATATAAAGAACTTCTGTAGGCTGAAAACTTGATCTTTCTAGTATTCCAGCCCATAAGGTTATTCGAGCACTCCACCCGAATGCTGTACAATATTTGCATTTATTTTGGAACCAGTCATATGCCTCCAAATTCCTACTGACCATAAAGAAAGTTGAAGATAGCCCCACCAGAAAAAAATTTATCCTCATCGGTAGCAATACATTGCTATCAGTAATGGGAGACAAGACACAAAGGCCACAGCCCAGTGGCTAAGTTAAACTAAGCTTTGCAGAAACACATTGAAAAACCCAACAGCCAACCCAAGAAATTGCTACCCAATTACAAAAAAACAGACACAAGAAATTAGTGTGATAAGCAAAACAAGAAATGTTAACTAGGTAACAGACAATGTAAGAAAGAGTTTTTTTCTATAGATACCAATTAGTTCTCCAGAGCAGAATATCCATGCACACAAATGTCATGGGAGATGAGAGCAGATCCCTTCACTGTCCTTTGAAGTGTCCGACTTGTTAAACTATTTTCTATGCAGATACCTCCTTAAAGAAAGTTCACAGCACTGAGACACAGAGAATCTGAGTAGCTGCTTTTCTTCTTTTTCACAAGCCTGTGGTATTTTTTATTAATGGCATTCTGTAGTATATTTGAATATTCAGAGAATGTTTGAAACAAACTACATTCTGCTGAATAGATTCAAATTCTCAGCTGGCAGAACATTCCAAACTCCAGCAAATGAATAATATACTTTGAGCTGCTGTGGGAGATATTTGAAGAGATTAGGGCATTTTTACTAAAGGAATCAGGTTGTGATGTTATGTAAGTAGCAGGAGAGATCAAGTTCTTGTATCAACAACCTAAAATCAGGGACAGGAGTTGAAACTAACAGCAGCAGATAAAGCTCTGAGGCATTTTGCCAGACATCTTTACAAAACAGAGCTCTTCTTATACTTATTCAGTCAATCTTTGTCCTCTGTTGAGATTGCCAAGACAGTGCCATCTAGAGTACTTCCTTTTGAATTCTGGAAGGTACTTCTTATGAATAGGAAAAAAACTGAATTAAATCTAAATACAAAGTATTGCAAATTTTACAGTAATAAAAAAATCAGTGAAGTCCTCTGCTACCCAGCTTTTAAATGAGACCAATACAGTGAAATCAGACTATGAATTATCTCTGCAGAAGCTCTCTAAATTCTGTGGAAACATTTGAAAAATAACAAAAGCGAGAAGCCAAAATTCCCATACTTTTGGTAATACTTAGGAGAGAGTCCACAGCACTGTAAGAAGAAAAAAAGCTAAATTAGCAGACATGTTCTGATGTGACAGTCTGGTGTGGGTACTTATTTCTAATTTAATTTTTAATAGAGATTTTGTATCTCCAAAGCTCTCATTTGGGCCACACCTGGTAGCAGGAAGCGTTTGATTGTACAAGGATATTGTACAATGGTCTATGGTGTATTTTTTCAAAATCAGATACAAATAGATTTTCAAGAAAAAAAGGTTTATTGCCTAAAGAGAGGAGCAGCATGTTGGCAAAAGCATTCTCATTAGAGGTATTAGAGCAGTGTTGTTTTGGTGGGAAGGACAAGGCACTCCTTTAAGGATTCTTACTGTATGCACACAATTTGTTAGAGAAGGCACTATTATAATAGATGCAAGTATGTAATTCCTGCTTAAAAGGAATGTACTGCTAAAGACAATACAAAGATTCTTTCCAGACTGCTGTTTTAACTTAGGTGTAACAATCATAAACCCAGTGCTTTAATAAGTAATGTTACCATCCAATAACCATTTATTTTCAATGCTGCTTTTAACACATAAAATACAGAAGAGATTCAATATTATAAACTCCCCTTGGAGTGTATGTACATACACTTATGTACAGGTAATACACCTGGGCTTGCTTTTTTGTCCTTAAATAACTTTGAAATTAACTCTTTTTTTTTTTTTTTTGGCTGTGAGAATCCTTCAGAATCGTGCAACTATTCTCCAGCAATGGTCTCTTCAAATTCAACCACAACAAACAGCTGTAGCCTGAAAGCACCTACTCAGCACCTGCCTCCTGCTCCCCTTCACTACCACTAAGAGGTCCTGGTTTGTGCTTTTCTTGCTTCTGAGAATATATTTGTGATAGTCTGTGATATTCTGAGAATATCACACAAACTCACCTGTTGTTGTGACTCCTGGAATGGTTTGTGCAGCTAAAAATAGTTCATCTATGGGATCCACAAGATGTTTAATGTTAACTTTCCTGGCATTGTAATAATTGCCATCAGCAGCCATCCCAGCACGCTCTATTGCTATCAGGTGATCAAACCTGGTTAGAGGTGAATTAAGAAACAGAGGGGAAAAGTCAAAGCTGTGAATTTTCACATGAAAAATTCTTCCCTTGGCTGCTTGTGCTTGGTTCTACTTTTTGCCCATTTGGGATTCAAGGTAAAACTTGGATACTGTTTTGTTATTTCTGAATGTTGTTCTCCATGGGTTTTTTTCAAAGGTTAGTTCAGGTTTTTTTAAATAGCTTTAGTGCAGCTCCCCCAAAGCAAGAAATGGAGAAGTTCCTGCAATCCTCCTAGCCACCAATCCTTTGGGTCAGCCATCTGGCCTGGCTCTGTTTCACATTAAAGCAGACGGTATCTTGTAAAATATTAGTCTCTGCAAGTGTATTACAAAGAAAACAAAAAAGTGGAAAATTAATGATCATCTAAATCCTTGTTAGTGGAAATATATTCTCTGCTTAAAGTTCATCACTTGGAAAATATTAATCTGTTTCTAGTTAGGCAATGTTTGGGTTTGGGTCTTTAGATTTGGGGGATTTATTTTTTAAGTCTATGGCTATTTTGTTGGTTATGAAAGTAGACAGATGTGCTGCAGCTCTCCTACATTTTAAGTAGAACTTTAGTACTCAGTTCTGTCACTGTATGTTAGAATGAAGTTATTTTGCTTCTGTTTCTCCAATTTTACTGTCAAGAGATTACTAATTCTGCTGAATTACTTAATGTTCTTGTGGGTGGGTATCTACAGTGATTCCAGAGACCTTTAGCAGGTTAGTTGTCTACCTAAAAACATACTTCAACTTTTTGGGACTAAGGGACCAATTTAAATAGAATCTGCCTGTACTTTTATTAAGCATAGCTATAAAAGACATTTTTAAAACAATACATAAAAAATGAAGACAGTATCATGCATACTATTACAGTACACACTAACCTGTGGAAAGAAATGGGAATTGAATAAGTTAATGAAGCAAATACCAGGGTGAAAGACCTTTTTATTAAAGAATGAAAACTGAAGGCAACTACATTAAAATACTTTACAAGGAAAGATCAATAAAAATGAGCAATGTATGCCTATCTCAAGGAAATTTAAGTTGCCTGCTAAGTAATGAAATGAGCAAATAGCTACTTAGCAAATTATCCAGTGCATTAACCCTAATCACACCATTACAAACATGACATTTTATTGTCAGATCAGATTCCCCAGTTGTCATACTAGAGCTAAAACTCTAGAAAATGAACACACTCCACAGCTCTTTTCTTAGCTCTTTCACTCACTTTGATATAATACTTTCTGATCTTCTCACAGATTTAAAAATTTGTAAAATAATGTATAGTGTATGTATATATACTTACAGAATAACAGCTGAAAAAATTTTAGAAATTTTTTGAAGGAAAAGAACTATTGATATATGAAGAATTGTTTATTTTTTGTACCCCAGAAGTGCAGAATTGCAGATTAATGTGGACTTCTGTACTCTGTGTGTGCTCCAATAACGGTGTTTGGTTCTGTTCATTCCAAGTCTTAAGGATTTACTTGTAGCCACTGTGCCTTCTCAGACCACGGTCTTTATTTTTATTATAATTTTGCACAGTAGAGGTGTGACCTATTTTCAAAAACTGAATACACGTACCTAGGTCTTCCAGGATTCCCATTCTCACACAAAAACATTAAAGCTGAATCAGCACCTTCCCTTTGATAACTCAGTAGAGGGATGGGTTTCTTCAGGATTCCTACAGGAAAGCAAAATGAAATTCAGATCCTGCATACTTTTTATTTTGTTTGATGTATGTTTGAGTGGTTTAAAAAAAAAAAAGTGAACAAAATTGCTAGAACAGTAATAATTCAAACCAAGAACTTTACACAGTTCTTGATGAGCTCCCTATATCCTTATTTTAATTTAAACTTGTTTAGATGTAAATGCTATTAAATGGGTCCTTGAGGTAGAAAACAGGTCTCCAAGAATAAGAACAGACATCCAGAATTTATCACAAGCAATTCATCCAGGGTCAGTACCCAGATATGTACACGTTAACTTGATGCCAGCTAGGTTTAACAAAATGTCATCATAGCAATGCTGAGCAGAGCTTAGAGGATGAATTCTGATTCATTCTCTGGGAAAAAAAAAGTCCTGTACTAAGTGACAGATTAAAACTGAAGCAAACCTTGGCTCAAATTAGCAAGATAAAAACTGAAAAAAACCATGTCTCTTACCTAGTTGAACGGCTTCTTCCATAATCTTTTTATTCAGATCCATGGCTCTCTGATCTGTAACTATGGCAACCTGTTTCTCCAAGGCCTGCAGCATAGCTGCAATGGCAAGGGCTCCTGGGGGGCCGTCGTTCTCCTCGGGCGGCTCGTGGGTGAAGTGGGTGGGAAATCCCGTTGTTATCAGCACGGACCCAGCGTGGGACAGGGCCAGGCAGGCCCCCAGCAGCTCACCCTGGCGCTGCAGCTGCGCTATACCCCGCTCTCCTAGACAAGCGTTTTCAAAGAGAGGGGTACACTTCTATGTATCATTCTCCTGCGAAAGTTTCCCTCTGGGTGAAAGTACATACTTTAGTGACATAAAATGGGTTAAAAAAAAAAAAGTGAGAAAAGCCTCTGGTCAAGGCAGGAATTGGGGTAATTTCCTCAGGAAACCTAAGATGTGGGATATGAGTAATGATGATAATGGGCTGTGCTTCCAGGTTAAGAATGTCCAATTTTCAAAATTATTATAACTAGCATTTCTAGATATGAGTGTAAATAGCTTTTTCTGAGAGCTTACTGAGTATTGTTTCCTGTTCTTTGGCCCTCTGCTTTCCTTTGACAGTCCTGCTAGAAGAGGTTTAGATACTGAGGCTAGACTGCAACTCAAGCATCCCAAACATTACAGAAGTTCTGACGCAGACTTCAGATGTGTAAGCTGGTCCTTTGTCTCCATTCTACTCCATCCACTTCGGGAAGAGCTAATTCCCAAATAAATTTCACTTAATGAAGTTTTTAACCTCAGGAGTGAGGTTTCAGAGACATTGTAAGTGACCTGGGGACTTTATAAACTCAATTAATACAGTGGTATCCAGGTGACTACTAGAAGTTCTTTTAACACTTCATGAAGTAAAGAACCATGTTATCAGACCTTGAGAAATAGGTGAATATTAACAGAAGTCTCTTCTCATGGGTCAGTGCCTAAATAGGCAACAGTGTTATCTGTGTGTGGCTTTCATTGTTCAAACACTTCCTATCCCATGTCCCTTCCCTGTCACTTGGAAAAAAGTTCACAGCTCAGTTCTTTCGATTTGCTAGCACTCAAGAAAACTATGAATACCAGCATGATGGACTCATAGAGGTAAGTCTTCGCTGTTGTTTTCCAATCTCCTCACATCTTCATCCTTCTTGCTTCCCTCACCCCCACATGTTCCTCTTTTTGTCCTCAGTTTCCCCTTTGGCATTTATCCCTCTGTTCCTCCTGAATAACACACAGGCAATACACAGATAATGGACAGAGAAAAATGTTCAGAACAAAACCTAACATAAGCAGAACATAAGTCTCTCAGAAGTGGGGTATATTGACTGAGACAAAGTACTCTCCTTTAGCAGTAAAATGAGCTAACTCTTAAGTTAGGTCCTGTATTTCTGCAGAGCATGGCATTGTGCCAAGCCAGCTCCAGAGAGTGGGAAAGGAGAGGCCTTGTGAGTAAAAATAAACAGACCTAAATGTATGCACACAGCCCAAACCCAGAGCTTGGGAGTGCTGGGCGTAAGCTGTTTTCCACTACTGCCTACAGAGGATTTCAGAAAATTTATGGCACACTGAGCTCAGACTTTACAGCAGCCAGAGGGGACTAACTCAGTGTATATTTTAGGAATGGCTGCACTTCTCAGTTTGCCTTTACTTCCCTCTCTTCCTTCTACACACAGGCAGCCCTACCTACACAACCAGCAACTACCTTCTGTGGTGACCTGGTCACTTTGGTCCATCATACAACACCTCAGTGATAGATATGTCAGCAGAAATTAAGATAATTGCACCCATCAGAGAGTGGTGTTTGAACAACACATGCAACTACTAGAATTTTCTGGTAGGAGAGGAGTAGTCATGAATATATGTAAAGAAATGTGCTATTTACTCTACAGTGAACACCCATGTAGCTGTTACCAGCAAGCTGAGGTGCCCTGTACTTTATATACCAATTTCAGTTTTACTCAGTAACAGTTCTTATTCCCTGTGGACTCTCCAGTCTGCTGTAAACATCACTGCTCCTGTGTACTTTGAGAGCATATAGTCATTAAGATCAGATACTCCATTACCCACGATGAATGGTTTTGGCCAGACTCTGATATTAACTACACTAACAGAAAATATAAGACCTAGTTATATAAATTCACTGCATTCCACAAAGAATCCGTAAAATAGCCTTCAGATTCTTACTGTGTTCTTGAATTTTAAATATGTAAAAGGGCAGGTTAGGTGGTATCTACCCCGTAATGAATGCATTAAATGGAGAGAGTTTTTGTTTATACCTGGATCTATTCCAATTAGGGTCTCTAGAGTCTTTATCTTTTGCGCTGCTTCTGCCGACACAATACTGAAATGCAGAGGATCTTGAGAGATGCAGTGGACCTGTGGGACTCCTCCTAAGGATCTGACATTGTCATTCTTTAGGTCAGTAATGAACATGCAGCCAGGAGAATGAGTAAAAGCTAATGGAGCTCCTAAAATGAATGAAAAAAATTCAGTCAAATGTTATTATTGCAATATAATGAATTATCAGGATGATAAAATTTCAAAAAGCTACTTCATATAACAACAGAGTCCCTGCCTGATGACACTCATAAAAACAGGTACTATTTTAAGTTACACTGCAATAATTAATACACTTCGAGAAAGAAATATATGCATGTACATCTGAAAATGTTTTCACTTTTAAAAAGCTCATGTGGGTAGTTGAGTTTTTTCCACAATGTCCTCTTTGGTCTAAACTTGAGGCAATCTAAGAACAGAACGCTGGTACCTTCCCAAAACGTCTGTCATGATGGCATTTGTCTTCCCAAGTCACTGTTACATGTGACAGGGCCCTGCTGTCCTGGGGATGGCTGAACACCTGCCTGCCCATGGGAAGCAGTGATTCCCTGTTTTGCTCTGTTTGCATGCATGGCTTTTGCTTTCCCTATGAAACTGTCTTTATCTCAACCCATGGGTTTTCCGGTTTTTACGCTTCCAATTTTCTCTCCAACCGTCGCTGGCTGGGGTTAAACCACAACCACTGTAAACTGGCAAGGAGTAACGACAAAAGGGGACCATTAAGCCTTAGCAAAGGAAGTATGAGTAGCCTCTAAAGCCCTGGAGAAAAATAAGCTTCTTTAAACGTGACAGCATAGTAGCTCCCTTAGCTGAAAATATTTCCTGTCTTTATACTGATTCCAGAAGTCTGTATCTAGGTAATACTTGATTCAGCGAAATTGGTACACTGTTTGGTAAATCACAACTGGTATACTTACACAAGCAAAACTTGACTTTGTCAGGAGGGTGAAAATGGAGAAGATATTTCTTTACTAAGTACATATGTGCTTGGTTTGAGCTATATCTGTTGGGACTCTATGGCTAGCAATTTAAAGCACCTGGGGAGCATGGTTGTTGAGGTTTACTAGACCTCACTGAACCCCATGAGCAGACAATTTTTTGTGACAAGCTAGCAGATTCATCTAAAGTATGGGTACTGATTGCGTGGCAGATTTTTAACTACCTAGATGAGAAAGTAGCACAGCAAAATAAAAACTGTCAAAAATTTCCTGGAATGCACTAACGACAACTGGTTTTATTATAGAAAATGGAGAAATAAACAAGAGTGAAAGTTGGTTCCAGGCAAGGGCAGGAGAGACAGTCACTTTGGGCAACAGAGTGGAAAGACATTGGCAAATTTTTTCTCTCTTTTCCCTACAAAAAGGATGCATGAGGAAGATGAATAGGCTTGCTGAAGAATACAGGAAAGAGCAGGATTTTCAGTGTGGATTTGGGACTGGAGAAAAGAGATTGTATGTAAGAAAGAAAAAGTCTCTTCTCTTAGAGCTTAACATATTTAGAGCAGGTGTTGAGAGAAGTTCAGATAAACATCTGTAAGAAACCTCAAGGATCCTGCAAGGAGAGAAGGACAAAGCAGATGGCCTCCCACGGCTCTCCCAAATATATTGCCTGTGATTATTAAGCTTCTTTTTCAGTAAGAATGAAAATACAGTATTTCATTCCACACCAGTGACTTAGAGAAGTATATAATGCTGTTACTATGGTTTTGTCGCATTTTCTTGCCCTTTGTGCTCATGCCTCCATAAATGACTGCACACAGTGCAGGAACACTCTGTGCAGAGGAGAAAGTTTCATTTATGTAAAGTGTGTCACATTTACTTAATTTTGGAAAAAAACTAAAAGCTCAACTCTCCATGAGATACTTAAGAACTCTTTTCCATGTCAATCAATTTGCTAGCTCTTGACAACATTTTGGAATGAGTTCTGGCTTCTCTTTTTTTCCTTCTTTTTTCTTTTTCCTTTTCCCTTTACTATTGCTTTACTTCAATGTAGTACAAAATAATATTTTAAAAGAAAGAACCTTAAAAATGAATGCCTTTCAACTTCTTGGTTTTTATAATGCTTAAAAAGATGTTTTGATGTTGCCAGAGCTGTAGATTTAAACTTTTACAATACTCATACAAAAGTGGTGAAATTTCAGTAAGAATTTTCTTTAAAGTATTTCACAACAAAAACTGTCCTGCCAAAGGCTTTTTTGTTGTTTGGTTGGGGTGTTTTTTATCTTACCCTAAAATCAAGCCTGCTAGTCAGCCAACTCACTCAGTCTGCTTTTAAAAAGTAAAATAAAAAGAGAGAGAGAAAAGAGATTGAAAGATAATTTTAAAAGAGTCTCCAAGCAGCACATACTGCAGTTGATAATTGCTTCTACTCCTGTTACTCCACAGGCCCAAAACACTGGAATATCACCAGGGTGAAGGTGAACTGGATCTCCATAGTCTGGTTTAGAAAGATCTTGTATTCCCAGAAGACCTGGAATTGATCAAAAGTGAAATCATTAGTGATTCTAAGTAAGCAGTAATACTGCAAAGCTGGGGGGTGGACCCCAAACATCATTCAGTCACAGCGACTTAGGAGTGCAAGAGTGTCAAGTCTCCCTAAAGTGGAACATTTAGTTTGCCTTTGAGTGCGTAGTCTCAGAGCCTGAGCTGACTTGATTTCCCTTTTTGTACTCAGTAACACCAATAAAAACATATTTACCTTATTTCTGCAACAAAATACAAGCTAGACATCTGTGCTGAGTTTCCAAGATAATAATCCTCTGGATCAACAGAAGAATTATATTTGTAGCACTGGCAAACAAGAATGAAAGATTGCAATGCAAAACGAGTTCTTTCTAGAACACATTTTCTACTGCTTTAACTTCCTACAGTCTTTAGCTAGAGAAATGATCAATCTCTCTTTTCCTCTCTGTCTTAGATAAATACATCTCACTCTTAGCCGCCTTTCACTAAATTGTCTTTTGCTTTATTCTAACACCTACTTGTAATAATCTGGGTCATTCCAAGCACTTGCTATCTTCCCTTGTTTTTAAATTCTTAGGATGTTTTAATACACCACTATCTTTTCTGGAATTAATTTATATAATCTGTATATATATAATAATTTACTCTTTAGTAATGACTTCTTACTAGTTCCTCAGACTTAAGTACTCAGATACATTACTAAAATACATTACTGGAGCGTTGTGTTAACCAAAGACATCTCCTTCTATGCCCTGCAATGTGATCCTTCTGTGTATGCAGCCCACAACTACCAAATTTCTGACAGCAGGGGGGAATCATTCCAATCTATCTTCGTATTACAGGTGTTTGTTTGGTTTTGTTCTTTTTCAAACAGTCTCCTATCTTTTTTTTTCAGTTTTGTTCAAACTAGATTTAAAAAAAAATCTTGTCATATTTCTATTCATTCTGTCTGAAGTGTTGTGCTCGTTGTATGCCATCTCAGTATTTTTAAAAATAATGCAGTATTTACTTTCACATTCAACCACTAAGACACAAAATGCATCCACACATACTTCTCCCTATGCTGTCAGTCACTGCTACCCTGTCACTGGAATCTCAGACAGCAAGGAAGTATTCACATACAAATGAAACTGCACACATTTCAGAAAAATGTGATTACACTTTTTAACCAAAACTACCCCTGACATATAACTTACCTACATCCGACAACCATCTTTTATCTAAGAAATCTGTATGTTCAGCTTACTCAAAACCTTGCTTTTTCTTTTTTCTCCTTCTTTCTTTTTCCTTTTACACTCAGGTTTGTGACCATTAGAAAGGATTAAAATATAATAGATTTAGGGGTACAGGTATTTCAATCCTACCACTTCCCATGCTTTCCCCCTTCACTTTTATACACAGTCAGGTGCATGAAAACTGAAAAATGAAAAGCACTGACCAGGGTCACCTATGTGAATTGGTGCTCCATGGGCTTTGTTTAATTCAGACGTTGCTAGCACAGCTGCTTCCAACTTGCTTTCAGGAATAGGTCTCATTGTGACTACTAAGTTGCAGTGAAACATAGAAACACTGTAGCAAGGCACAGATGTCTGGCAGTTCAAAAGAATCCAGCGTTAGCAGCAATACTGAACAATACTTCTAAAGTATCAGAATAAATAAATTTAAATCTTTGTGCTGTACTTGAGTTTAGAAAGGCTGCATTCCAACATTCATTTTGAAACCTTTTGAAAAAAATTCTTAGGATCCCGTATTTTTTTCCTTTAAGATTCCATCATTTAGCTTCATCATATGGATCACTAACATTTTCAATATCATGCATTTCTTGTTTCTGTGCACACAGCAAGGTGAGCTCAGTATATGTTGAATATTATCAGAAAAAAAATGGTGTGTTCCCTCTACAGAAAGCGAAAAAGCTAATACAAGATTATTGCACAGTTGCAAATCTACTTGGACTGAATCTATCCTCTGTACTTGAACACAGTGCCCTGTAACATGCCAGGGTCAGCCACTGCTGATGGCAGTACCCACTTGTACAGAAGCAGCATGCCCGTTCCATACATACAGAACCTTTCATGCCTCTACTAAGGCTCTATGGAATTCATAATCCTCACCAACTGGGAGGCTGAAGCACATTTTCTTTTTAGAAATTTCTATTTAGCAGGTCAGCTTTTTCGAAAAAAAATGTCTGATATCTGAGTTACAGTTGAACATAAACAAGACGTGCAGAGAGCTAGAGCTGTCTAGAAAATGTTCATTTAAAGCCTTTATAATGATACTAATAATCACACCTGTCACTGAAGAAACACTGTGCAGTTCTTCACGGCATTAATGTGATATCAACTATAAAATTTTCCCAATTCTGAAACTCTAGAAGCAGATACATAGTTCTATTTTTTTGTTTAAGCTTGGTAGAAGGACTAACATATGAGATACATTTGCACCTTCATTTTGACCAGGAGCATAGCACAGATTGTGTAACGATAACACTGAAAACAACAATAACCTTCCTCTAGCAGCACAGCATCTGAACTAAAGGAAAAAGGCATGCAGATATGTACTTTAATGTTCTTAGTATGAAGGGGTTTATTTACTGGAACTAGAATTATTGTAAGATTTCTGTTAACATTAAAATCTACACCATAAACTTGCTGAGCACAGTCATAATTTTCAGTGCTATCGGAGACACCTCAAGTCTTTGGGAACATCTTCTGTCCCAGAGGCCTAGGTTTGTAGCAAATGTGCAGTTTAAAGGCTCTACTGTCACAGGAAAAATCCAAAATGTGTCTGTCAGGCAGAAGAAACTGCTATGGTCATGGTTTACAAACTGCAAGCAGGAGCTGGTATGGAGAGCAGGACACATGTAAAGGCATGGTCAGAATACTGCATGGATCATTGGGTGCAACTGAGACAGCAAACCACAACAATACAAATGAAATGGCTGCCACAGGAAATGGGGAAAGCTTTGTCACGAAAAATGAACAAAAAAGCAGCTTGGCCTTGCACTGAACTGAGGCTGGGAATATTTTACCCTGGATTTTCATGCACTCAGCACTAGCACATGCTTTAAGTTACTATGCAGGTAGAGAAAAACGGTTCTGATCTGAACAGTAGTATTCATCTACTGTGAATACAGGCAAAACTCACAGGCAAAATTACAATAAAGACCATATGTGTGTGCATATACTTACTTTGTACATGCTTACATTACATTTCTGCTCAACGTTCCTTATAGGAATGCCAGCTTTTTGGACTGCTTTTTCAAAAGAGAAGCTGCAGCCTAAATAAAAAGTCACCATGTCCTTGAGTTGTTCAGAATACTCCTTAAGGCTTTTCAGTGATGCGGTGCAAGCTCCGTGCTCGTATTTTCTGTACTGTAGGCAGTCAGTCCTAGTGAAATAAGAAGTTATCACAGCTTTATCACATTTTTTGAAAATAAGGTGAGTTGGTTGAATTGACATAAACCCAGTGTGAAACCACAAGATACAGCCTACTTTATCCATTTTTTTCTTTCTGAGTAATAATGAAACAAACACAGGCAAAACCCCCAGAACAGCTTATTCTGACAAAACCAAGCTGGCAAACACAGCATTTTTTAGGTTTTAGTAAAGGCCCCTTATGCATATCTTGCCTCTGGCTTTCAAAAAATAGGAAGCTGGTTTAAGCCATGTTTTTGGTGTTTACTACAGGAGTACACCTTTCAAATTTCAGAGACTCTACAAGTATCATGCAGACACCATGGCCATGTTTCTAGTAAATAAAACAAATATAAAACCCTAATATTGAATTCTGCAGGCTCAGACTGCAAAATATTTAAAAATTACACAAAATTTCACCTTTGGATTAGAGAAATACTTGTAATACTGACAATTATCATAACATGTTTCTCATGAACAAGATGATCAGGCTGTTATATACATGGTTTTCACACAAAGGTATAATTCCAAGAAAAGAACCTGGTTCAAAATGTTCAACAGCGTAAGCAGGCTGTTTCCTGAAACCCTCCTAATCACCACCAGCATTCACTGCAGAATATTGACCAGCAGAGTAGGTCTGTAGTTACCTGATATCAGAATCACTACTCAGGGAAGGACATTTCCAATCACCTGGTTGACTTCTGTGCAGCAGTGGCAGGGGTCCATCATTTGCATGGCAGAACTTCTCAAAGTCATCAGCCAGGGACTTGTGCAAAATCACAACATTGGCCTGTTTATAGCCTTAAATTGTGGAAGGTAGGAATGACTGGTTATTAATTCAGCTTTTTGTTTGTGAAACAATAACTTTTCCGTATAAATTTCTTTAGATGGTCTATAAAAATTACCTGAAGGAAATTTTTGATTCAGAACTCTGTAAATAGATTAAACTTCCTGAAATGTCTTAAAAATCATAGCTGGGCCTACTCTATCTGTGAAGACATTCACAGCTAAAACAGTTGGCAGACATGGGTAGTAGCAGAATATGAAGACACCATAATTAATAAACATTTCTGTGAATTTATATATAAACATAATTTCTTGTCTTACTTGGGAAACTAGTGTTCTGTAGGAAAAGGCTTTATTTGCAAATGTCAACCCAGAGCCAAAGAAAGGCTATCACATACCGCACTTTCACTGTTATTTTTCACAACACCAAGATATAAATCATCGTCAATCCAAGAGCAAACACCTGGTACCTTGATGTTTGTACCACATTCTTTACAATTTCCTGGCTAGGAAATTTTAATGTGGGCTGCGATTAAACAGATAGGATTACAGGTCAGGAATAAACTCTTGACTGTCCACTGAATCTCAGTAATTTCCACTATTTCTAATTTAAAAACCCACCTAAAAGAAACAGAACTGCTACACTTTCTTCACTTGGAAACAGCTTTGATTTAAAAGGTTGTTGACTACTACTATGAAATAGCTTCTAAAGACATTGACATTTTTGGAATGAGTACCACTGAAGAAAGCTCCCATTCATTTATTTAGTATTTATTTTCTTAACAGTAGTAGTTAATACGAATGCCATTTAAATTTTCCTGCATGGAAATATCAGCTGTTCAAATAAGGAGGGGAAATTTGGAGTACAACTGGTCTGGGGTGTATAAACCCAGCAATTAACAGTCCCTAAATTCTGTACTGATACTCTCTTGAAGAGTTATTACTGTGTGATATCAGGCAGGTGAGTAGGAGGCTGCACAGAAGCACTCACTTTCTTAAATACTGCAATAGTCTGTCATCAAAGAGGCAATAATTTAGTTGAAATCAATGAGCTTCCTTTAAAGCTGTAGAAAATGAGCCAAATCTTACTCTTGACCAAAGCTAACAAAGAAATTCAAAGATAGAATTCTATTCCTGATGGAAAAATGCAAAGCAAAGGCTGAGGTAAGCATGTATTTGCATACTGATTTTGTCCACAAACTGCTCTCTTGGGTGTAGTCAGCACAAAAATTCATTTTATTACTAGTAAAAGTTACTAAATACAGAAAGAGATTCTTGCTAAATACAGAAAAATATTTTTGCTAAATAAACACACTACATTTACCACTGAATAAAACACTGCATTCAGTTACCCCTCAACTTCATTCCCTGCCATCCATGAGAAATCCACAGGCACTTTCTTCTTTGCTGGTTATATTAACGAGTTCTTAAAATTATGGGTTTAGTCAGGGCATTCAACCGACAACACTGAATTTCACATACTAGTTACAGATGACAGACTGGATCTGCAGGCAAATACCCTCCTGATAGCTATCCTTACTTTTTTGTATAAATGAAACCTCTATCTCCATACATCTCTGATGTATTCACTTGCATCATGGAGTCATCATTATGAATGTATTCACAAGTAATGGTAGTGGAGCTGGACGTGCTGACCAACCCAGGCATAGAGAAGTTTAGAAAGATTTCTTTCTAATTCTAATTTATTTGGTGAATGACAGTGAGGACAGTGAGAAAGAATCGTATAACAACAACATAAGACGGTTACAATGGTTCTTTTTGTATAATGAAGCTGTTCATGAACTTATTTTGTATGTCAACAATACTTCTAAAAATGTTAGAACTAATACATTTACAACTACTGGAGCAACGAATTCACCTAAAAATTCAGCTGGGGCAAACTGCAAATTATTATCATTATAAAATGTCTTCCATTGGTATTTTTTAACTTAGGAACTGATAGAAAAGAAAATCACAATTTCAAGACTTACTATGGTTCTACAAAATGATCTTTAACATTTTTTATAGTAGCGCTACTACTGTACACACAGCTTTGTTGATCAGCTATTTGCCATGGTATTTTTGTTTATGTTACTTTTTAAAGTTGATCAGAACAATGACAGACTTCTCTGCTTTTGTAAAAGTTCAGCTATGAGAGGCAAGACAGAAATCCATCTTCCAGAATGCATTCAGTTATCTGAGTATAAAACTAATTTTTCCCTCCCCCTTATAATTCCCAGTCTTGCTGAGCCAGAAATCTTCACTTCCTGCAACAAATGAAGCAGAAAACCACTTCCGTAACTATATGTCTCTAATTCTTCCCCAAAGCATATTTGATGTGCTAAGTAAAGCAAGGTCTCTGTGAAGAACATAGTAGGTCATCTTACAAATGCGATAATAACATGCAAGAAAAGCCAGATTTGGTTAAAGATTTTTCAAATATTTTTTGCATCCATCATTTCTCAATGACAGCTGGAAGCTGAGGGATGCACTGCAAACGTTGAAAACAAAGTCCATGTACATTTCTCAGGTAGGATGGTGCATTTCCTCTGATACATCTTCACGATTTAAAAAACAGAGTCAGGTGCTTACAATGCGATTTCAAAAACACCCAAGAACATAACATTTTCTTCTGTTCTGCTTTAGTGCTTTTGATATTTCTTCAATGCTTCACAAACAAAAAACCGCGTAGTTATGAATCTAAAATGGAATTACTTTGCACAGAGAGCTGTTAGGTTTACTTACCTTCCGCCATTCCAGAAGTATTACTAATAGTGAGTCTGTTGCATCGAATTATTCTTCTTAGCACATGGGGAAGGAGAGATTTCAAGCCTCCTGTCAAAAGCATCTCTTCATCCTTAACAGAAAGATAATGACAAATTTAAACACTATACACTTTTTTTTCCCCCCACATTTTAAATTCTGATTTTCTGGAGAACTTAGCTTACATTTCCTCCTCGCGTTCCACCAAAGTTATTATCATTGGGAAATTCTAGGTTGTAACTCAAAAGGGAGAGCAAAGTGAAAGGGTTATTTCACTGACATGCTATGACTATATGCAAACTGAATCTCTCAATAAATTAGCTGGAGACATGCACTCTAACCTTTGGGATAAAGTGCAAAATTTTGCTGCCCTATAATGTAAGAAATATTTCTTTCCTCCCTGATAAATATTAATTCTCTAGAGTATTCAGTTTTCCATAAGTCATTGTAACTTTAAAATTGCAAAAGCACAAATGGATTAACCTACCAAGCTACAATCTGTAACATTACTTCTCTGATCAAAATACTTTTACACACTTAGCAAGGCAACCTTGTGGTAAAGAGAGAACTATATTCAGAAAATGTCACTGTAATACGTTTCACATGTATTATGGTTTTCAAAAATTAATTATGCAGAAGTGAATACTCCTGTGGCTATTATTCCACTGGGAAAGCAAACATAGAGATGTTTAAGTCACTTGTCATACAATCTGGAGTAGGTACAGAAATAAGTTTCCTAATTACAATCAGTATCTGTCTCTTTTTACTTCTTTTGAGGATTTAAAATGTCATTTTTCTGCAATCCAGACAAAGTTCACAGAAAGTTTTCTCTCAGCCTGAACTACTGATAACTAAAAAGGGTTTATTACATCACTATCAGGAAAAATTAAGAGTTCAGTCAGAATAAAATAATAACTTGGCTGCATATGATTTTAACTTTGGTCACTTTTAGGTAGAGAAACTGAACTATCCTCCAAGTAATCAAATTACCAACCTCCAAGTTTTTCTTTAATTCAGAAGAAGCCATTCTTCATGTCATTCATAAGAAGTAATAAATATGAGAGAAGCTGTGCTGCTCTTTATAAAAGATGCTACTAAATTAATGTATAATGAGATGTTACAACCTTCTAGCAAAAGTTAACTTTTCTGTTAAAGGTCCAGAGTTTTTTGTGCTGTAACTATGATAGTACAAAGTTTCACTCTCACAACTGGAGAGTGGAGTGGAATAGTGTGAAAATTTATACCTTTGAGCAAGCATTCTATAATTAACTTGAAGAGCAGTGATATGTTTTGCCTAAAATCATACTTTTAGCCTAGTCTGTCCAAAATGTTTTACAGAGCTTGCAGAGTTCTGAAAGTTTAAGTTAGGTGCTCTGAAATTTAGAGTAAACTTTGCATCTATTCTTAATTCTGAAATCTTTATATAACATTGTCAGCCAAAAGAAAGTCTTTTTTCTGAACTCCAACTTACTTTCTAGCTCTTCTTTGCTGTTTTTGCATTATCACTCTGCAGGCTGTACAAAAATAGTCTTCATTACAAAATCATGTACAATTCCAAACACACACTTTAAAGATAACAAGAAGTTGGATATAGAGATGTTGCTGAGCACTAATTCAGGCCTACAAGTATCAATTTAAGATACACTGTTCTTACTGTAAAGAGAATTTATAACACTATTCTGGAATGATGCATTCAAGAGGTTTCCCACTAAATACGACGATCCTAATAAAACATTCCAGATGTGTTCATTAGATTATTTCAGATAATTTTTCTTTATTTCTGAGCATCTAAATCATCTGTAGGATTGACGGCCTGCTACTGATGAACTACTAGTTTACTTGGACTTGAAAGACAGTCTGAGTTCAGAAAACTAGTTTGGAACAAAAGCTGTCTCTAGCTAGGTATTTTGTCATACATACTCCATTCTGATGTCAGGAAAGCTTGAGTGTCATCTCATAAAGTGTGTGCCCAGCAGCAGAAATGAAAGTACCTATGAGATTTTATCAGCAAACATTTAGGCCCCCAAAAGTTTCTGGTTCATATGACAGCAAGTGGCTAAAAAGCTACAGGACTATGAATATCAGTAATGCTGAAATGTCAGCTGTAGATACCATACAGAAGCACCTGGGCCTGTTGCTCCTACTTGTGAATAAACATGTACTGTTGATGATTGGTTAGAAAGTGAATAATTTAAACATTAACTTTCTATAAGAGCAGTGATACAAAACTCACCTTCCTGTGGTGATTTTATATAATAACAGGAAAAACTCAATAGGATTAACATTCCGAGCTATAACTTTAGATCACTGTATTCTCTGGACAACATCAGCAATCGATGATGCTGTTATTTTTGTTGATTAATTACTAAATTTGGATAGAGAATAAAAATGGTGAGATGCCTACAGTAAAACCCAGCTTTTGCTGTATGACTTGCCTACGAATGGCTGGAAATGCAGTATGCTGTTTCTCTAAGCTAGGATGCATAGTCAGGTTTAGATTCCCCAACCATCTCTAGAACTTCCTGGAAAATCCTTGGAGCTATTATGACCAGGGCATGTTTGGAATGACTGGGGAGAAGCACGGAGATAATTAGGATCTTAAAGCATCTTTTCCATTGTGTCCCATCAGGATACCTAATGAAGTGTACAGACTGACTTCACGGGGGCCTCAAGCAGCACTCTAAGTAAACAGCCTGAGACAGTGGTTAATCAGTCAGCAGGATCTGTGCCTTGGCAGAGGTTTCTTAATTCCTTTTACTTTGTTTTGAGATAGTTTCAGATAATGATAGTATCAGTTACCTCACGGAGGTATGTTAGATCAAGACACAAAAAAAGACAACATGCAGGGTGTTAAAAAGGCCTTAAGAGAAGAGGGTGACAGAGCTTTTAAGATGGCTGTTGTGCCTGAGGGTATCCTATGTGGTGTCCCCCCAAAGGGATCCTAACACACTGGCCTTCCAGTGTGTTGTCTTTAACAGAATGAACATCTAAAGCAGACCAGATAGAACCCTGTGTAAACAGCATTTGAAAATCAGGTAATTGGCTGGGTGCATAATGACAAATTTCATACTTAAAGCACCCAGTCTGACAAAAGACCTCGTTCTAAGTCATGCCACTCACATCAGACTCCCCAGTTTCCAACACCAAGAACCAGTGTAGTAAAGCTTCATAGCACTGAAGCATCAAGTTAGCTTTTGATGAACACTCTCTTAAACATTTGATTCCACATTAGAAGCACAATAAACACTTTTCTTTTTAAAGTTTTCATGAAGATTCAATGTATTTCATGTGTATCTTGATTTTAAATACTGAACTCGAATAAATATTAAAATACATTGCTGTCTGAGACATTAAGATGGCACTTACCCACTACTGATTTCTGGGCACTACCACATCCGGACCTGCACTTTCAGATCTTGACAAGGATAATGAAACTTCAAAGCTGGAAAGAGAAGAAAATGATGTAAGGAGCTATGTGATCAGGCAGTGATGAGAGAATAGCTTATGCCAGATCAGTAGTTCAGAATAATGAATCGATTTGTCAGAAACAATGTTGTATTGAAATGACATTGTACTATAAAGATATTGACAAGTATTCAAGAAAAAAACTTTTCTTTGCATTGAAGTGGCAGTCAGAAAGTACAGTTTGGTAAAAGTACAGTACAGTTTTGGTAAAAGTTCTAAATGGATCTGGCTTTAATAAGTAACATAAAATTGTTAGTTGACATCTTCATTCAGTAAATACTTGTGCAGCACCACTTCAGTAGAGATAGGTGAATACGCACTATCTGATTAATTTGGCCCAGATGATGATTTTCAAAATATCTCATTACCCAGACAATACCAATTTTCAAGAAAGCCAGATTTGGAGGGGGAATATTTTTTTATTCAAAATTGTGATCCCTGGTTGCCATATGAAGCTCTAAGTCATTAACCATTTCTACATGCTGTTCTTTGAGCACTAGTTAAACACGGGTGACTGAGTGCAAAGATGTGTTGATCTTTGCTGAGGTGACTGGAACAGGACTGGTTCTACGCCTCATTTTCATAACTGATTGTAAAGAATATGCTCTACTTCCCCCAAACTCCACAACTCATGCAAGGAAAAAGGCATTTTGAGAGGAAGACATGAGCAAGAAAAATGTACTTCCAGACAAGACTTAATAAAGAGATTGCCCTGTGTTTCAGATGACTTTCATGATGGACAGAGTAGCCTCTTCACATCTCCCAGGCTACTCTTTATTTTCCTCCTCTTTGTCTACAGTGTGCCTTTATCTCTGCATCTTTTCCTCCATGAGCTCAGACTCCTATCTCCATAACTCCAAGCTGGGCTGACCTTTGTAGCACTTGTTTCCTTGGTTTGTCTGACTGCATCCTCTGGTAATATGGGAGTTTGGATGCCTTCTCTCCTCTCACTAGCTCTTTTAAATTTATATACTTGCTGTATCTCTCAGTTGTACCTTAACCTCTCAATTTTTAATCTTAAATTAGCTTTTCCTGTTTCCAGTGTGAGACAAAATAGTCTAACATCAGAAACCATAACACACAATAAATTCACAAATGTTTTCCCAGACTTGTAAGACTTAGACTCCTCTGACCCTACCTATACTCATACGTGTATATATATTTGTATCTATATATACACCTTTTGATATTACAGACAGGCTTGGCTTATGCATAGTTTTTCTAATTGTTTCCTTCTTAATTTTTGACAGTGGAATCACCAACCAGCCTCACAAAGTTATATATCTTACAAGATATAGTTTATAAAGCATTTTTACAATCTGCAGAACATAAGCTCTTTATGGAAAAAGAAGGAAGAGCAATAAGTGAAACATTTTATACTACCTTAGAGCTTTCAAAATGAAAAAGTGAATCTGTAAATTTTGCAGATATTTAAATACTAACATAGATTCTTTACAGGCCCACATTGTAAATTATTCATTACCCAAGAAAATGGAAAAATGTCATTTAAGTGTCAGAGAGATTACACTTTGAGATGCAGTGGGTGGGTCCATACTGCTGTGCTAAACCACATCAGATAAAAACGAATCAAGAAATTATGTAATAACACAAAGGATTAAAACATTCTTCAGAAGTGTCAGTGTGACTACTCTGCCTTCACACATACCAAGTGAATTAATGAAATGGAAGTAAAAACATAGCATTTCTGTGGTTTCAAAAATGGAACAGATGAGAATACACAGCCTGTAAAAAGTATGGGTGGTAAGGGTAATAAACAGGTCTGAACATTGCAATGCAGTTAACACCAATTTCTGGTGTTATATATTACAGGTCTGTTTCTCCAGTGGCACTGATAGACTAGTAAGAATATGGTTTAATGCAGTGTAATCTAGAGACTTACTTGCAAGGAGCCCAAAGACTCTTATGAAATACAGCCTTGCATTGCTTATATCACTTTTGTCCTATTTACAGTTTAAAGTTTGATAATAAGAATGGGTGGTGGCATTTACGGGATCATGGGCCAAAAAAGTGCAAGGGTCACGACTTAAAACTGCTGGGCAGGTTTTTTTAGATATTGTCACGCAGATACCTTACCCAAAGCTACTGCTGCATGAACAGGAACAGCAGGGTAACCTGAAACATGAGCCAGCCCATGGGCTGCCTTTACCAATACATAATGGAAAGTAATCTAAACTAATTATAATCTAAGAAACTCTTTGTGTACTATGCCTTGCCCTAGTATGAATATGGCTACAGAGGCTTGTTAAGGTAAACACACTTTAAATGACCTGCTGTTTAATCATCAAGCTGATTTGAAATTCTGCCAGAAGACTTCTGTGAAAAGCACAAGCTTCTCTGAAAATTTAGTCCATTTGATTTTCCAACAGGGTTTCTCAGCTACACTTGTGATCTTTTATTTGAAAAATCAATTAATGATCACTTTTCTTCCCATCTGCTATGAATCATTTCAAAGCACAGAAGTTCTTTGTGTATCATTCCAAAAGGGGAGTGCATTGTGTATTTTCAGACAGTGGTTCATCCAGCAAATTACTATTTAAGTTTACATTTGAAATATAAGGTATTTGCATTTGAAGTTTATGCACCTTTAGATGAGGGCTGCAAATAGAAATTTAAATTAGCTTCCACTAGTGTTCCGTCTGCTGCTTAAAGCAGCCAGCCTATACTTGAGATCCTGCAGATTATGTTAGGATGAGAAATTGATGATAGAATCAATGTATCTTTGATGCAATCTTCTTTATTTGCAAAAAAGGTACACAACATCTAGTTTCTCTCAGTATATTAAGAACAAATAACAGAAAGCAAGTACCAGTTTCAAAGCAGCTATTTCAGACAGCATTGTATGCTACAGTGAACACTGTATTGGTATTACTTTACACTCAGCTTCTGCTCTGGGACAAAATAAATTGTCTCTCAGGTGGAGAAATATGGGCAGAGACCAGAGAATGGTTCACATCGGGGCCCTGCCCTTGCATGGGCACAGCCTATGCAAGACCCCAGTTGTTCAGGCTTTTTTATCCTGCAAATGACGAGGCCTCATGACTTCACACACCCTTCCAACCCCTTGGGTCATACCCTAATACCTGCATTCCTGTCTCATCACCTTACAAATACACATGACCAACAAGTTTTAGAACAGCCACCTCGTTACATGCACCTTTGGCAAGATACAGTAGACACCTAAGAGGAGACTAGGAAATTCACCGAGATTTAAAACGGCTACTTTCATGCCTTTGCTGACAGGAATACTCACCAGCTGTAGTAAGAAGAGACTACAGATGATCCACCAAAGGTTGTTTTCATATAAGATGACAAGATACACTTATTCAACTTCAAGAAACTGAATAAGAACATGAGGACATGAGGGTGGTATTTAAATATTGTTTCCTTATCTATGCTGAGCTACAAATCTTTAGAATTGCTCCACAATTCTCTGGGCTGGGTCCAGATACCAGTTCTCTAACTTGGGCTCTTCTGGCACCAAGACAGCCCAAGAATGCAGGGAGACCTTGCTGCAGGCCACCAGTGCCAGCCTCTCCCATGCCCCTATGGCGGCACTGGCCAGCAAACAGTGCACTGCACGCAGCAGCCAAGGTAATGGGTATCGGCTGGATAAAAACTCCTAAAGTGAAAAAAACTTTTCTTTCCCAGTCTTATTCAGGAGAAAAGAAAGTGGAACTCCCTAGGACAAAGTACAGTGACTTGTACTGCTTTGTTCGCAAGGCAGCAGCCACAGGTGCTTATTTTGATAAGAACATATGTCACCACCCAGGTTACACCCAGCCATGTCATGCACGGTCACAGGGCTGATGGGGTGCTCATTCCTACCAAGGAATTCCATCTGAAGGTAAGCAGGTAGGTGATGTTCTGCTACCTACACACCATAAAAATAGAACCATGCTCCAAAAAAATGTGCCATGCTCCTGCTGTCAGGTCATTCAGGCTACCTCCAGGATTATGCCATTCCTTTTGTGTTCATATGTCTGCCAGCAGGTGCTGTCACTGCACCCACTGCTGCTCACCAAGCAATTCTCAGTGATGGTCACTAAAGAAATGACTGCAGCCCATGTGTTTACACAAAGTTAGTGTCCTTGAGGTGTGGGTGTCTTAGCAGGCTGTGTCTGGGGACCCTCCAGTGAATTGTACCTCTCCAAACTACCACGAACAAACATCTCTGCCTCCACACTTACCTCTGATGAAGAGATACTAACTTTCATTGTTCCACTGATTCCTTCAGCTCTTAGACCAAGAAGAACAGCTCAAAAGGACCAAGCATCATTCCCCTGACAAACTTCCTGGCTTAAGTAGTGCTATATGGATAATCAGAATAATCTGTGGCAGGATCTCCAAGAATACCTCACTGCAACTTTCAGGAATAAGTACAGGTAAATTGCTGTTAGCAACTGTGCTATGTGATAGCAAATAGTCTGCATTCGGACTGTTATCTTGGAGCATCCACACTGCCCCCGTAATAAATGTTAATTTTCATCAAGGATACCTGGACAACTTTGTTCTGCAGCATCCATTCTAACTTGAAAGGGTCCAAGTTATGGAGAAATAATGGCTGCATTACTATGCTTTCATTAATGCATACTTGACAACTGTAGTATTATGTGGTGACTAGTTGTCATTATGATCTGGAAACTGCCCTCAGTGGTCTGTTTGGTGCAGCCAGGCATCTGCAGACACATTTGCCCTCTATCTGCAAGAGTTCAGGGCGTGTTTGACCAACACTTAGTAAAGCAGTACAATGAAAAGGAATAGCAACAAGCAGTGCTATTAGTAATTAGACATGCTCTAAGGCTGACAATATCACAGTCCTTTTGGAAAAGAGAGTGCTGCTTTGTCCCTAATGAAGCTGCCCAAGCTCTAAACCCCACAGACGTTACACACTTACTTGGTAGACTGCATCACAGACCCCATAAATAATCAATTATAATCTTCACCATCCCTGAACTTGTGAACAAGAACTTGTAGAATGAATGAGTTATAATCCTGAACAGTCAAAGCCCCTTGTGGTGGGCCTGAACGAAGATCTGTACATCATTCCTAACTCTTCTTCCCCTGCCTATACAGATAAAGTATGGAACTCTACAGCAGGTGAACGTTTTAGGACCTCAGCTGGGCAGTAAAGGGGGCAGTGGAAGACCTGGATGGTGTGGCAGTTCAACCAAGCAAATGAGTGTTGCTACACTGACCCGATCGTCCAGTAATCTGTAGGAAACAGGAATTAACTAATTTTATAGGCAAATGGCAATCATGCTGACCATGGGAAGAGACATTCTGCAAGCAGTGTGTGGATATGGCAGAGTAGCCAACAGTTGACCTCACCATTTCTGAACTCAAAACAGTCATTCAAGACCAGTATATGATGTAATTGGACTGGGCAACTGTCCTCAGCCAGCAACTCTTGGCAAAGCAGAGAATGTTATGCCATAGACATAGGCTACCATAGTGCCTTCTGCCTAGAAGAAAGGTGGGCTTGAACTGAAGCATTGTGTTCTGAAAAGGAAATTCCCAATTACCTTACACTTTTAAACTGAAGGAAAGGACACAGGCCCTTATCGAACTGTTCTGGGCAGCCTGACCCCACAGCATATGGATGTCTCTGATGCAGTCACTCTGTCACAGCTCCCTCGGGGCATCACCACTGCTGGCAGCAGCACCATGGCTGTGCAGCAAGTGCAAAGGAGCAGCTCAGGAGCTCTGTTCTGCTGTTGGTCCCAGCACAGGCCATGTGAAGAACTTCACATCTAAGTTCCTGCTGACAGATTAGATCAGGTATCGGTTGACTACATGCTCTCACTGTAGCTATTCAGTGCCTCACGCAATTATATACAGTTCACCACTGTGTTCAATACAGTTACAGCGGGCAGAGTGAACATCTCAAACTGCTGTGTGCATAAGCAGTATCAGCAAAGAATTCAAGATGTTAAAAAAATAAAGTTACCTTTCTAGCTCACAGAGTTAATCCTGATTTTTTACTGCTTTTCCCTATGTTCCATGGGTAGGGTAAGATCTGTACACATATCACCCTCAAACCTTTTATCACCATTAAAACATTTTTTTAAAAAGCATTTTGGTGTCATAAGAAATGACTCATAATGCTGCAGCATCAGTTAGCTGGCTTGAAAGGGATGCTAACGTCATAATTTTGATTTCATTACCAAAGAATAAGAAGGTAAGGGCTGAAAATGTTTTACACATCTATCACCTCATTTTATATTTTAAAGATATAAATAAACTATAGTCATTGGTATCTTGGTGTGCTCTAATTCAAAAACTGAGCCTATATTTCCTATAGAAGCAACACAAAACAAAAATTAAAGCTCTTAACTATTATTTTTTTTTTTGAGTTTCGTTCCCAGATATGGTAGAGGTAAATATGCATAAAACCTTACCACAGAGCTTACAGTTTAAGGACTCAAACCTATAGTACTCCTGTGAATATAAGTAAAAGAGATAAGCAGATAATTAGTTCCATTGAGTTCAAGGACAGATGAAGTGCTTAAACATTTGCTGTATTGTACTTCAGCTGCATACATGTTTGAATACAAACCATATTCATAGATATGCAGATCTAAGCAAAGAAAGATGTGACAGAAAAGTTAGCATAAAGACAGAAAAATATATAAGCAATACAGCTGCTTTTTATAAACACATGTACGAAACAAGCTAACCACCTTGATATAGAATAAGTTATAACTAGTATTCACGAACCATACAGTTCAGCAATAAGGTTTAGCTCTGTTTTTGTCCACTTAGCAACCATTGATCCTTTTTCCTGGTTTCTGTATACATGCCAGAAATTGTAATAATGTACCTTAAAATTCCATATCCCACATTTGGAATTTGATGGGACAAAAGGTAATATCTTTAAACTGAAAGAGGATAGGGTTAGGTTCAATATTAAGAAGAAATTCTTTCCTGAGAGGGTGGTGAAGCACTGACCCAGGCAGCCCATCTCTGGAAGTGCTCAAGGCTGGTTTGGAAGAGGCTTTGAGAAACTTGGTCTAGTGGAAGGTGTCCCTGCCCATGTTACAGGGACTGGAACTAGATGATTTTCCAGGTCCCTTCCAACCCAAATCATTCTATGATATTCCTATTTAGGAAGCATTTTTTAAGAGTAACCATTTTTGTTCTTGGACTTTTTTTCACATAACTTATTATATATCCTAAGTCTGGGGAGTGTGCTAAGTTTTGGTTTATTTTGTTTTCAAATGAGAAAAGTCTCTTGGCTTGTTTGAGTATTAGCTTTTGACTCAACTGAATTTTCCTCCTTCTCTGAAATGGATTTTCAATTTATATTACAGTATAGTGCCTGAACAGTTTCATGGTACAGTTTATATATACATAAAGTCCAAATAATTCAAAATATTATTAAAACAGTATTCTTCAGAAAATAGAATTAAAGCTACATCTAGCCCAGTTTCATGACATTGATATTGATCAATAATGCACACCTAAGGAAGATCTCAAAAGCAGAGAAAACATTCACAAAACCTAGCTGGTTTATTCTTCCAGCATTTCACGACCTCTGGTTCAGAAACCAGAGCTAAAGGACATTTCTTTGTTTGTAGAAGCTGACATAAAAACTGATAGCCAACTTTATCCCATATAACTGCAGCTTGCAGGGTATAATATGGATTTCACCAGCTACCTCCTAAATTACTTTGCTTGGAAAACTGTCTAGATGCAAATGCTAAGAATTATGCATGAATAGTTTCATTAGGATTCCACTTTCAAAGCTAATATATTTAAAAGCAACTAAACTGTCTTTATATTAGAATGCAATCTACAAACACAGGCATTCCTTTAATCCTAATTCCATAAAAATATTTCCTCTTGAGACAAACATCTTACATGAGTGTTCCAGCAATTTTCAGCAGTCTCCTCCCAAAGGGTCAGATGACACAGTATATGTAGTGAAAAAAAGACAAGACAAATTAAAAGCACTCAGCAGCTTGCATTAACGTACTTCAAATCTAAATGTACAATTAAAATAGAGCATTCACATTTGAAAACTGAACTCTGAAAAGCTGTGGGGTTTGTCTCCAAAAGATTAGTCAAATGTGTGGGATTTTAATTGTGGGGGAAAGGGAGCAATGAGTTTGGTCCAAACTTGGGCCTATTTAGGTAGCTTCTCTTTTAATATAATTAGTACAAAGACACATTTTTGGGACCACCTTGAATTTTGAAGATGGTATTTAGGAACGGTGGTTTTGGACAGAAAAAAATAAACCTACAGAATGGTTAACTGTTCAGCTAATTGGAAATATAACCAAAAATATATAAAGCAAGGTGTATTGTATGATATATTGCTATATCGTAACTACTAGGAAGTATTTTAATAACATGTGAAGTTAGAAGAACATTATGATTTTAATACAGGATCAAGGTGTTTCTCATTACAGACTGAAAAGAGAGGATTTTAATCAGTTAAAAGTCAGATGAACAGGCATCAGTTAGCAGAAACTGCTGTGATTTCCAGTCAGACTGATGGAAGTAGACTGCTATTAAAAAAACCAGTTACTACAACTAAAACATTTGAAGAGATGATGGTACCTAATGACTTTCAAACTCCGTTCTCTACTGACAGATTTCCCTAATGGAAATTTCTTTTCTATTCTCATAATACTTGTCTTTATAAATTAACTGACTTTGACATAGAAAGTTTGCTATACAAGGCTGATTTTGAACATACTAAGCACTTCAAATTGCAGATATGTGAGATATACAATCATTGTGTCCATGGGAAAATTGGCAGAAGTAATGCAAGCTCACTGGAGCATGTAAAAGAATATGAAACCGTACATAAAAATAAGCAAATCTTTGTCCTTTGCATCAAAAAATAAACATACCCCCTCCCCCGCTTTAGTAGAAAGTTTAAAAAACAAGCATTCTGAGTAGATCCAGCTTCAGTTTGGATAAAATTATACAATAGTTTCCACTCCTTTTGAAGAAGGAAAATATTGTGATCTGTACATGGTTTCAAAATCTAGGCAAGAAAAAAAGTATACACATATGTATATAAATAATATATATGCATCATTCCATGGTTGATCATATAAAGGAAACTGTTCTCAAGCAGTTATTTCAAGACTGAATAAATTTAACAGAGTAAAAGTCCAAAATGTGTATCTTATAGTTCAAGGAATAGAATGATCAGCACGTGTCTTTTCCGTGGTTACTAAGTATGCAAAAGAAAATACGCGAAACAAAGTGCATTAAGTGGCTATTGTTCAGGATATAAGCTATGTATATTAAAAATAGCTAAGAATATTCACAGAAATGCATCTAACTTCAGTGACCTCAGGTTCATGAGCTGAAGTCAAGCATCTCAAACGTCTTTCTTAAAAATAAACAGGAACAGAGAGGACACCACGCTTATAGAGGGCTGACTTTGCACCTGATAGGCACATATTTCCAATGGACAACCAATTTCTGACCTTTATAATCAGCTTCAGTGAAAAAGTCAAATTTTTCCCAGTTTACAGTTGTCTTCTAAGGGCTTTCATCATAGCACATTAACAAGAAATTTTGAGGGGCACCTTTTCATTCTGAGTCTGCATTTTGCTCAGCACAAAGTCTGTATCTTGCCCAGCTATATCAAGGGCTCTTCAGACTATTACTGCACTGAGATGTAATCTCTTATCTGCACTGAACACTTGTCCTGTTGGTAAAGCTGTATGTTTTCAATTAGAGATTGAAACTTCTGCTGAAAACCTATAAAATAACACTCAGAATTAATTAATTAGATCTTTTTGTAATAAATCAGAATATATTTGTGGCTTCTTTAAAACAACTTGTGAATATTGGGGGTAATCTGACTGCTGGGATATTTATTGCATGAATATGTGGAGTTAATAAGTAGATATAAGACAAGCAAATAATCAGGAAAGACAAGAGATAAGTTTCTCCAAAATAAATAGATGAAGACTAGCAATGACCATTCTAAAAACAGGATGGCATGATTATTAATAAAATTGATAGGCAGACTTTCTTTAAATATTTTGGGTTTTTGGTTTTTCTAGACAAGGTTCTGGTTTAATCAGAGTATATGAGTTATATATCAATCATGTTTAAGAATCTCAACAGGAATAAAGTCTACAAAACCAAAAAGAACAGCCAAATCAAGAAGGCCAAACCACATTAAACTGTAGCCCAAAGCTTCAGGTACGTAAGAGGATGCACTGTGAAGCTTCAACATAGAGGGGGAAAAGCAGTAAGAGACAAGTGATGATGTGAGATGCTTAACGTCACCTTCAGCTGTGACAACATCCTTAACTCTGTAATTGAAGACAAATGGCTGTTGCTGCTACCGTAGCAGAGGCAAGGAGTAGGGGGAAGGCTGCTCTCCTGGGGTGTGTGGGTGGTGTGAAGGCATTTACTTCAGCAGAAGAAGAGAGGCACGGGAAAGATTAGGCAACTGTTGTCTTAGAGGAGGCATGATTACTTTTACGTGGCATATCCAAAGTCAGAGTACATAAAAGGCTACAGAAAGCACGGGTTTGGTCTGCCTTGAGACGCAAGTTTAAATAAGGGATTAACACTTGCTCTTTGTCAAAGCAATGAGACTCTCATGATTTCCTCAGAAATCCTCTCCATCTCCTCCTTATATATCCATCAAAGGGTAGTGTTCTGGGACTGCAGTGGGTTCCTGTCCAATCCCAAATGATTTATAATTCTGTTGTTTTGGTACTTGTTAACCAAAAGTAATTACCTTATCTTATGAGTAAACCAAACCAGTACCTCCACTAATCACAGTTTTCTAAAGAAAAATACTGTCACACAGTAAAACAGTTTAATCAATTTGTTATCTAAAGAAGCAGGAAAATAAAGGCAAGCATCTCACAACTCACTACTGCCAAAACCAAATTCTTGCACAGGAAGATATTATAAGGTCACATCACATTATAGATACATGTTTCTGTGCTAGTGTGACAGACTGGAAGGATTGCTGGCCCCAAATCTTCCGTATACGTGCGTGTATGAGGCAGGTCAGGCCTTTCCCTGGTGAGACAGTGCCCTGCCCCATACAACCCCCTGGACCTGTATCCCTGCCTCGCAGTGACCACCAATCCCTGACATGCCTGAGGCAATGCTCCACACCTGCCCTGGAGCTCCCAACCCAGCTCCTGACTGGCCAAATAACCAGAAGTCCCACCTGGGGGACGGGCCCAGGAAGGCCAAGGGGTATTTAAGGCCAAACATGAGACACACAGTCTTGACCTACCTCCTTTTAGAATTTCTATCAGTTGAACACTGCTGGAACCCAGGAGTTGGTAGCTGTATTTGTTCTTTTCAGTATCCTTCTTCTTCTGATTCCCTCATTAGAATTTGAGTAAATTAAAATTGAATGGCCTAAGTTAATACTTTGAGAAGTGGTTTGAGTGAATGTTGCCCCAAACCTTTTGCCAAAGTTCTTTGATTTTCTAAAGTTGCCAGTAAAGTCTTTTTTGTTGATCTCTTGAGAATATCTTGTCAGTATTTCTCCCATGCATCTAACTCAAAGTACATGAACAACTGTAAGCCCTGTTAAAAGTCTCATCAAGAGAGTTGCTTGGGGCCTTACAACTGGTTTTGGCTGGGGTAGAGTTAATTTTCTTCACAGCAGCTGGTATGGGGCTGTGTTTTGGATTTGGCTGAACACAATGATGATAATACAGATGTTTTTATTATTGCTGAGCAGGGCTTGCACAGAGCCAAGGCCTTCTATGCTCTTCCTACTGCCACACTGGCAAGGAAATTATAGGAGCATGGAAGGAGACACAACCAGGACAAGTGACCCAAAACTGACCAAAGGGATATTCCAGACCATATGACATCATCTTCAGTATATAAAGTGAGGGGGAAAAGGAGGAAGGGGGGACACATTTGGAATGATGGATTTCATCTTCCCAAGTCACCATTACCTGTGATGGGGCTCTGCTCTTGTGGAGATGGCTGAACACTTGCCTGCCCATGGGAAGAAGTGAGTCAATTCCTTATTTTGCTTTGCTTGTGTGTGTGGCTTTTGCTTTCTCTATTAAACTGTCTGTATCTCAACCCATGAGCTTTCCAGTTTTTGCCCTTCCAATTCCATCCCCAATCCTGCTGGTGGGGCAGTGAGTGAGCAGCTGGTTGGGGCCTGGCTGCTGTGACTGGGGTTAGAGCAAGACAGTTACTCAGAGAACAAGGGATTTAATCAAAGTCATACACAAGCTTCTCTGCATATTACAAGTAACCTCTGGCATTTGCCTCTTCTGACTTGCAGTTTGAAGATGAATCTCACTAGAGTTGCAGAAGGCAACAATGAGTCGAACAGGAAACAAATAATTTATGACAGTTTCTGTAATCAGTGTTTGGTTTGGAATAAAATCCTTGAATAGGAATGTGTTCTTTTAAAAATGCAGAGAGATGTGTTACTAGAGTAAGTCTTTATTAAATCTTCAAAGTGCTGGGGGGTGAGGGGGTTGAAATACCTCAGAGTTAATGGAGTTATGTACAAGGTCAATATTCTGCATTGCTGCCATGTTCCCCATCAATACATTACGAAGCAGTCACAACAGAAAAGTAAGCTATAATGTGACATGTTGTAAGAAGGAGGATGCCAAACCTCACTCTTAGCCAGGCTTAATAAATGACAGCTAAAGGAAAATTGTTTAATGGGGCACTTATTTGCATAGAAGTCTAACACTTCAGAGAAAATGCAAATCCTGAGGAATTTACAAAAGAAGTGTAAAATGCCTTCTGACCAACTGGAGTTTGACATCCTCTTCAAAGACTGTCACAGCAAATACTTTACATTAGAAAAGAAAAAAGATGTATTAAAACGGAGTGTTCTAACATTTAAATAATCTAGGTTTCCCCTAAAAGTCCTCTACCTAAGAAAAATGAAAGAAATGAGGCTGTGCATGGATTACTCAAAGCTCAAAGAACTTCAAGTGCCTGGTGCATAACCTCTACAGCAGATTATCTACAGTGAATATTTTACTTGATATTCTGAGGTGGTGAAGCTACTGCTTCATATTCTGGGTTTGCCTATGAAATAAAGACAGATGCAACAAAACCATGGAGGAAATAAAAGGTAACAATTCTTCACTCTTTTTTGTAACTAAATCATTCTGGGTAATCAGACGAAACTAGCAAATGGCAAAGTCAAAGCAAACAAATGGAGGTCTTTATTCAGGGACTGCAGTGTTAAACCACAGACTGTCATGACACTACATAGCTGCTCCTAGTCAGCACTGGAGACAGCAATGCCAAGCTAGAGATACCCTAGTTCGCATCCTGTATCTAAATCAGTACGGGATGAAAAATTTAAGAAAAACAACAATGAAATTATAGAACTGCCTTAATACCAGTTACCTGTTAGCTCTAGTCCCAAGTCATACAATTTACAGTGCCAGGATCAATTATGCAGGTAAAGTTAAAAATCCCCATCCTTTGGATGTATTGAAAATTTGTAATCCACTATTATAGCTTTTGCTACTTGACTTTTCACAATAGTATTTTATATCTAGGCCATGTTCATGGAAACATACTTATTTACTGGTTTTCTAATACATTTTAATTTCTTTTTGTTCTTTAAGCATAATGTTTCAAACCTTTCATCAAAACATTTTCCTGGTCCTTTTAAAGGTATTTCTAGTTGTAATGCTGCTTATATTAAATCTTACTCTATTACATTATAAAATATTATAATACTCTATGTTAAGAGATGCCTTCCAGTCACCTGATATAGTACTTGAAACTAATGGGAGTTTTTCTAATTTTTCTGAGGAGCTCCAAGTTCCCTTCAAACTCCAGGAGATACACCAACTGAGTTTGAAACATATTCTCTTAATTTATCCATTTGTTTCTGGATTTTCTCTTCTGTTATTTCAATTCATAAATTTTTAAATTTAAAAGAGTAGGTTCAAAATCAATAATCATACAACTTTTCTCAAGATAAAGAAAAGGAACATCTGTAATATTGCTCACTTCATTAAATCTCTTTTTTTTCTGTGGTAATTTAACAGATGCAATATCTTTAAATACATCATTACAAGAAAAGTTATGGAAATGAATTTATCATTTTTCATTTACAGTTTTCAAAAATTCTTTCTCCCTTCATTTTATGTGGCACTTCTTTTTACTTATTTGTTTTCCTGCAGGCTCTCTTTAAGAATGACAATGCAAAGCTTTATGTTCTGCCATTTAAATACTTTTTTTCTAATGTTTATGCTTCCTTCTCTGGGGTAGGAAAGCAGAACCGTAACTCCAGCAACTATCAGAATGTACTCATGGTCTTTGTGACAAGTTAAAAGTTTTAATTTCATCATCACTAGCTTTCAGATCACCTTGAAGAACTTCTCCTTTCTAAAGTCCCCGTCTCCAAAGCTGACAGTAAATTTTCAAAATAGTGGGAATTCACATGCAGGTCTTGAAAGGACTTGGAGTTTACTCAGTCAGTATTACTGAGGTTTAATAACAATATTATGTAGAACAGTCCTCTGTGTTCCCTCCCTCCAACAAATCTGAAAAAAATTTCCAACTATTGTGAGTGAGGATTAGGATTCAAAATTCAATTCTTTTTATTAAACAGAAATTCCATTTCTATCTAGCTTAAGCCACTTTAGCAGTTCAAAAAGTAAAATAACTCCCTATTTTTGTTTTAATGGCTAATGCTGCTTTCTTTCCCCTCTGGACAACATTCACTCATTTTCCTTTTCCTCATCAGAAACTGAGCAACCTGACAATTATTTTTATTTTTTTCTCTTCTATAACTATGTAGACTTCTAGCAGTTAAACTTTGGAAAGTGCTGCCTGTAGTAATAGTAGTTGCAACTGTACAGTGACTGAAGAAAAGATAAACAGATGACTTTTCAGTGAAGAAATTAATACTAACAGGACCCTAGAAGCAGTAACACTTAAACGCATTCTTTCAAGAAATGATCCACTTCCTGACAGAGTTGTACCACTTCCGTTACGAGAATTATTAGATTTGGATGCTTAGCATAACTTCTCCTTTCATGGTAAAACATTAAGTGGTTTTAGAGAGATAAAACTGCTGCCCAGAGCAGTTTCAGAAAAAATACTTTAAACAGCAAATATACCTACCCAGTCTACTTTTCTGACAGTTAATCAAGCACAGAATGTTCAAATTAAGATTCAGATTAAACAAAAGATTAAAATCACAGAAACTATATGCAAACTAAAAGCTAGAACTAATACTGTACTAAAATCTCACACAAAAGCTGTTTCATGTCATGATTGTCTTTCACAGTGAGTCCTTCCCTAAATTCATTTTGTGGTTTCCAAAATTTGATCCTTTTTTCCCCTGCTGTGCAAATGTTCTCCATGGAGTGATTAAGGGGAACATTTTGTATCATCTGGCTTTCCAAAATTTGTTCTTTGAAAATAACACCTATTTCTGTAACAATTCAGTGACCCTAAGAAAGCACCAGACACCTTCAGCTTTAGCCCCATAGAAACTACAATTTCCATCAGCAGCTCCCCTCCAGAAAGAAAGTAAAAAAAATACCTCAAAACTCTGAGGCCCTGGCACTCTGGAAGTGTGTAGTTAGAGCACTCATGTTCTTCTTTTTCTCTCTCATTTCCTCTCTGAAGCCTGTACACTGCGCATTTCGATTTCACCTCAGCCCTCAAACCAGCTTGGCACACCACCTCTTTTAGAACCAAAACCAAAATGTTGTGACACTTGTTCTTTAATGAAGTTCAATAATATCTTCCTAAGTGGAATTTCCCACAGTATTTTTTCCCTCCCTCTTTTCACAATTAGGAACGGCAAGTAAATACACATATTTTTGAACAGTTGTGTTGTGGGGTAGAGAAGGGACATCTATCTTTAGAATGGTGTTACTCCATATTCCCAAACTTGCAGCACATGCTCAGCCCAGACACTGAACTGTTGGCTGACTGACCTGTTGAGTTGCTCTTATCATGCAGATGAATATGAAAATGCTACTTAAAAAACAAAAAACCATTTACACTATGGAGCAAGAGTGGCTCTGCACTGCCCCGTAGCTTTTAATAATTTAAACATCAAATATTTTCCCTTTTAATACCAAAGGGGTAATTTATTGAATGCACATTATACAAATAGTAGGTTTTTTTCAGTGTTGCAGCATACACACAAATGTATTTACATGCAAGTAACACTTTCAGTCAGTTAAACTGCACTTCTAAAAGCAGTTTACATACCAAGGGTGGTTTTACTTCTCCAAACTACGAAGAAATCTCTTGCAGATCAGTCTGTATTCCCTCTGGGTCTACAGCCCATCACTCTTCCTGTACTTTCTCATGCTGCTTTGGCTGCAGGGAGCCAAATTCCCTCCCTCATCTGACTCTGTGTTAGTGATTTAAACGGGACAAAGGCACAATCTGAGTGCTGGCACGTGACTATACTGCTTCCAGGAATGGCTGGATCCCTGACCAGTATTCTTCCAGGCAATGTCTTTGTACAAGTTGGAGGCTAGCAGAGCTCAGTAATGGTAGGCAGTCTCTACAAATCCAGGAGGCAGTTCAAAAAGAAGCCACTGTTTTGAAGGGAAAAGAATTTAGCTGCACCATGCAGTGTCATGCCACTTCCCTGACACGTACAGAATGAATCCTAATCAGTTTTATTTTCTGGTACAGATGCAGCCCATATATTTCCACCTATCTGTAATTCCTATCTACCCTTAAGGTTGACAGAACTCTGGCCTTTTACAGCCACCCACAAAGCCATGCAACACTGCTTCCAAGACAAGTGTGATGAAGGCAATGTAAGAAGCCCACTATGCCTGGACCATTCCACGGAAGGTAGATCTGCTCTTATGTCAAGCACACGACCAAGTCTAGCCCTCCACTGCTCCCAAAAGTTTAGCTGAAAGGAAACCTCGACCACAGTCTTGTACTCATGGACTACTGACAGGAGGTTTAGGATTTCACTGCAAGTATAACTCTTTTGTCTGTCAAAAGGTGGGATTCTTCCCAAGCATGCAGTAGGGCTGCTTTGCTGTTTCTGGATATGACACAAGAATCCCACTGCAAAAACATTTTAACACCAGAGAAACTGTTACGTACAAAATCTTAACTCTTTTTTAATGGAATGACCAGGTTGCAAGTAAATCAGGCGATCCCTCAATGAATAAAGAACTTTCAGTTCATGCAGTAATACTTTGCAAGCCCAGTCACATCTCAAATGGAAATATACACAGTAATCACTGTATCTTGTTATATGCATAGTCAGCATGGATCAGTATTCTTGGTTTGGTATTTTAGGGTTATTGCCTCATTTTTTAAAGCTGTTTTTGCTGAAATTTGGAAGGAGAAATTTTCAGCCTGAGGCAAATAGGCAGATACAGTCTGTCAAACTATGAACATCTGAAACCAAGACTATTAACAACTACTGGATTCAGTGCCAGCACCCCTCACACGGAGTGCTAGTAAATGGAGTCAAATTTCAGCTTCTCTCTTCTGAGGCTGCCAGGGACAGTTAGTCCAAGTGTAGGCCAGTAGAGCCCTTGGATGAAATATAGTACTAGTCTATTTAAAATGTAGTATCTGGGACATGGAATAATCAGAAGTGGTTGTTATGCCTTGTAACGATGAAGCAAATCTCACAGTCCCCACTAACTGTACATGGGAGCCATTAGTTGCAACGCAAAGATGCAAAAACTTAACAACTCATTTAATCAGTTCAGTATTTCCATTTTCCCTTTTATAGTTTAATATTATACTGATATAATATTTCCTTTCTCTGCAATAGTGATGCTTCTAGAACCAAGTGACAAAAGTTAGGGAATCGATTATTTTCCAGTTTGAAAATATCTCCCATAATCAGACTTTCCATATTTATAGTCTTCATATAATACTGCTGGAAAGGCAGTAACTGGATGGACATTTTTGGTGGAGTTATGTGTGTGCCGTATGCTACAGGGAAACACCTCAACAGAACAGTTGCAGTGCTTGGTGGGGAACACCTTCAAAAGTTTTACCAAAAAAGCTATGAAAACTTTAGATAGTATTTTTAATTTCTGGGATGACAACCAATCGAAAGGCACCTTAAACCTGAGGTTTGGTATATAAACAATTATGAAGTAGAAAGCTCTCACCAACTTTAAATGGCCCAACTCAATCTCTCCACAGGACACTGCAGAAATGTATATGTGAACATGCGTTTTTTACATATATGTGTAAAAACACACAAATATTTAATACTGGAATGTGAATAAAGGATTAACAGAATACATTTTATTTCACTGATCTTCTACGTAACTGACCTAGACTGTGTGAACAATGCTGCTGAGACAGCATTGTGAATTAGCTTGTGTATAAGGATAGAAGCAGTGGCATTCAAGAGCAACAAGTCAGAAATTACTGTAAATAGGAAACGGAGAGAAAAGTCATTTGCGTTATCTGCCTCAAGGAAATGAGGGCAGATTTAGAAATACCAGATTGCCTTCAAAACATAACAGACTGAGAGGCTTAACTGAGACGAACAGATCGACGTGTTTTGAACCTTATCTCTCAACAACGCAATCAAAGCCCTCTGTGAGGACAGTGTCTCCCCCGCAGCTAAAGGGACCAGATGAACGCGCCCCAGGCAGGGCAAAGTGAACCGGGCACGTGGATGTACCCACCCATCAACTTCGCCCACTCCCACCTTACGACAAGCAAGCCCCTGCCAGGCACCTCCTGAGCTGTCATAACCCACCAGGCCGTGCGCCTTTCCAGCGATCACCAAGGTTGGTTAAAATTCCAGTACATGCGGCCTCTTCGACCACCCAAGAGGCGGCTACGCTCGCCGCCTGCACCCCAGCCCAAGCCACGACCCAGGCCAAGGGCGAAGGCGGCATCAGGCCTGACCCAGGGCCCCTGCGCGCACCGGCGGCCCCGCCACCCGCGCCCCCGTGTTGTGGGGCCCCAGAGCTCGGTGACCCGAGCGCGTGGCGCACGGCCGCGGGCTGCAGGCGGACATACCGATGTGCCGCAGCTCTCCAGCCCGGCCGCGCCGCCGCTGCGAGTCCGCACGCAACGCCCGCGCCACCCGTGCGGGGAGGCGGGGGCTCAGCGGGCGGGGGGGCGGGGCCCTGCCG
>VZRQ01000984.1:828713-910625 GCA_013397975.1 Machaerirhynchus nigripectus | reverse complement strand
TATATATATATATATATGAAACAAGGCAAACAAACCAACAGTAACTATGGCAGTACCAACAAACAGAACCAGAACCCGGTGACACCGTCTCGGCGGTCAGGCACTTTCCCTTGGGTGCAGTTCCGATCACGGCCGGCAGGGGCGCTGGCGGCTCCCGGTGAGCGGGGCGGGTGCGCTGGTTCCTCCGCGCCTGCAGGGGGCGCTCCGGAGCGAGCTCGGGGAGCACGCGGTAATGTTGGCTCGGCCGAGCCGGGAGGGTATGGGAGAAAGGCTTCACAAACCCCCTGGGCAGCCGATCCCGGTGCCCCAGCAGGACCCTCGGGAACAGCAGGCTGGAACAGCAGGGACAAACGCAAAATCCTGGATCGTAGACTAGATATATCAAACTCCGGAGCTGCAGCTGGAACCCCCCGGAGGTCTCAGCAGGCGGGGTGTGCAGAGCTAAGGCAGGGTGTGCAGTGTAGCGAAGGCTCAGAGCAGCGGCAGAGGAACGGCGGGGGCGGGGCAGCTGCGGCCCGGCTCCCAGCGGGGCAGGGAAAGGCGGACTTGGGGTCCTGGGGTCACCCCAAGGCACCGGAGGAGATGGCGAAGAAGTCCCCCCCCCTCAGTGAGGTAGGATGTTAGATAGGGTCCCAGTGCAACAGCTGCTCCAGCAAACCACTCACAGTAGAATGAAGGCAGCAGAAGGCAGAAGCCTGCAGCGAGCGACAGCAGCTTCTCTCCCCTCTGTACCCCGAGACAAGAGAGCTAGGGGCTCCACCCAACCCCCCTTTTTCAGTCCAGATCACACGGCATCTCTGGAGAAACCCCAGGTAAAAGAGGGTAGCCAGCTGGACCCCTCCCCATGTGGCCAGGTCTTTTGTCTCTCTTAAGTACCCAGTCTTTAGTGTCTCTTGGCAACACATACGGGGAAAATTATTTAAGAGAAAAATTAAAACAAAAGGAGAACTCGTAAAACCCCAACACCTGATTAAATGGTGCTTTTGTTCAGTGACCTGATGCTTACTAGGTGGCAACAGTCTCGGATGTCAAGGACTGCAGAATACTTTAACTTCCCTTCACAAATAGTTCTAAGTTGTTTAACCAGTAACAAAGTATAACTCTATATAGCAGATAAACAGTATAACATATGCATTTTCTTCAGTGTCTAACAAATAATCATTGTTTAGTTTCTATTGCATGGTGTCGTTTTTTTTTTCCTGGAAAGGAATGTGCTAGTTTTGCTTCATTTTGAGGAAAACCACCCGCTCTCCACTCCGAGTAAGGCATAAACATACAGCTTTTAAAACAACATCTGTTCTTTGATGCTGTCACTTAAGTAGATCTGTTAGGTCAGTGGGGATGGGCCATTCTCTGAAGTAACAGGTTTAGATCAAGTAGATATTGGTATTAGACACTGCGACCTAATATTTGGAATATTGCAGAATGTCTTCTGTCTGATTTTCCTTCGTGTTTTCCCTGTTCTTAAAATTGCCTGAGGTTCATTGTTCTGCTCAATAAAACAGCAGAATTGGTCTCATGTTGCAGAGAATAACGGAGACAAGTTTTGGCTTTCAGGCAGAGCTTGTTTTAGAAGATTGCTTGATCTAGTTCAGTAGAGGAAGCTCTAGCTTTGTTTGTCTGCTTCAAGACCTGTATGCAGTGGAGTCCAGAAACAGAGGACAGAGCAAAATTTAACTTGAAAACAAACCCTGTTGAAATATTATTTCTCAAGATCATCGAAGTGCAATTAAAAGCTTATAGACTCATTGCACAGTACCAGCTTGCACAGTTCTTAGTTCAGTCTTGGCCATCTCAAAGTTCAGGTGTAGTGCAGATGACAGTCGTGTCTCTTATGTCATCTGGAGATTCTCCATCAAGCAGAAATGTTATTCTGGATAAACAGGCTTCTCTACTTCCGGGGGACTGAGAACAACAGCACTGGTCTCTGTGCACTGGTGTCCCTGCATGTAGAGGGAGGCTTGTCTTTGCAGTGGTAGAATTTATTTCCTTTCTTTCTGCCTTCAGAGGTGATGATTGCAACTTGTACCTCGCTTTCTACTTTTTTTTTTTTAATGAATGCTATGATGTCTTGGCCTTTCCCTTCATTACTTGTTTCTGAGTTGATGTGTTATATCTTGCTGTTGCCCTCAGCTGCACACTTTACTTAACTATATTGGTGCAATGCTGCTTAGTGTGGACTACAGTAGAACATTAGTAAATGCAAGATTTTTCTAATTGTGCACCCATTCAGTGAGCTTATCTCCAAAGGGATTTTTTAGCTTTCTTTTTTCCATTATGTACAACCATCCCTTTGTAGTGCTGTGTCATGTGTAGCTTCATATTATTTATAGAGAAACTCTCATCCTGTTGACTTGGGCAGTACTTTTCTTCCTGTCCAAACTTTGTTCCATTCCTTGGTGCACTTCAGCTGATGTGTCAAGACACTTGAAGAAAAAAGTGCATGGCAAAGTAAATTTTCTGTTTCCAAAACGGCTTTCTGTGCACCAATGTACATCCCATTGCAGTTTTGACAGGCTGTGCAGTTTGCACAGACAGTTGTTGGGTCAGGTTCTGATACCATTTGCAGCATGGTGATGTCTGTGGGGTGCAAGAAGCCTTTCACTGTTCTGTTAGTTGTAGTAGTAGTAGTGGTCTCAATGCAATCCTTTAAAACATCTCAATCTTGGAACAGTTTTGTAACTGCAGGGAGCATCCCTGGTGAAAGGTCTTCCAAAAATGGTCATTGAGGTTCCTGGGAGTGAGTGGTGAATAGAATAATTGATCTTTTGAGATTTATGCTTCTGAAAGCAAGTTGAAGGAAATGCTGGAATGAAAACTTCCATCCTGGAGAAACTACACTTCATCTCTGCTAGTGTGTCAAAGTGCTGCACCTGGTTTCAGCAGATGAAGACAAAGGACTGCTCTAGGGGTGTTGTTAGAAAATGGCGCAAACAAGCTCTTCAGCTTGCATTTCTTGTGGTGTGACTTCAGAGATTGACTGAGCACTGCAACTGAGGCTATTGGAGCAAGCCATTGCCATGTGGCAGCATTGGGAGGAGCACTTTCTGGGAATTGTTAATCTTTTCTTATAGCTTTGAAGATTTGTTATTCTTATTTGTTAATTAAGGATAATTTTACTTCTTGCTTTATAGGGAGTAATTGTGAGAGAGTTTGTCTCAAGTGTCCTATCACACTTGCGTGTGTTACGCAGCACCCTTTAGCTATTGTGGGATGGTTTTTTTCCTCAGTCTAATGTAAAAAGAATGAGGTGGGTCTTACTTTGCAGTTATCATATGCTTATTTGTGATGAAATGTTCTCCTTTTACTATGAAAATAATACTACAGTAACCTTCAAGACATTAAATTTATACTTTTTTAGGATAGGGCCATTAAGCATCCTGAATGGAGGTAAAAATGGAATTAAGAGGAGAGTGCAAAATTACAGCTCTCATTGAAACAAGTACATAATAATTCAAACTAGCTATCACTCAGCTTTTTATTGTGTAGCCTCATGAAAGTGGAAAAGGTTTTACTAATGTTATTGAATGTGAGTTTATGGTACGGTTTAGATTAATGGATTGAGTTTTAAGACTTGATGTCTTTTTAGGATCACAGCCAGCCCTGCAAATCTTCAACATGTTACTGGAGACGCAGCATTTCTCTGGGTTCCACTCTGTCTTCTTATTCAGTTCCAAGAATATGGCAAGATTAAGTGACTGTTTTGCTTTCTAGAAGGGTATTTAATTGAACAGCCTTCTGCTGACACTCTTAAAGGGTGTGAGATAGTAAAACCTTTCTGGAATGGTTCATTGTGGAAGATCCAAATTGGTGGATCTTGAAGTGAAAACTTTCTTCCCACCCTGAGTTTAGCACTTACTTAGCTAGTGTCTCGAGAAGGTCTGTGTCCTGAATCTCTTCAGTGATGTCCATTCCTTCATTAAATTGGGTACTCTAGCCCTGATCTCTTTAGAATAGTCTGTGGCTTCTGATGTCCCCGGGAGGAAAGACAATGTTCTGAAACTGTGTGTATTGAGTACCATTTTCAGTACTTGTTAAGAAAAATAATATGTAATATTAAATTGCATGAAAACAGTTTGCTTTCTGTGACACAACATACCCTAATTGTATAGACACTAACTCAGTCTAGGTTTGCCTTGCCTGCTATAGCTCCTTCATTGGCACAGGAGTGTGGCTTCCTTACTGCTGTCTTAAACAGTGACTGTGATGTAGCTCTAGCAGGAGTATTTGTTCTATTTGCAATCAAAAGTAGTACAGCAAGCTTCAATTCAGCTCCTGTGGTGCATATTGACTCACTGACTTGTTAAGGATTCTGGTACTGTCTTGCCTAGTACATGTTATTAAAATGGAACTGATCACAAAACTAATCTTTCTCTAATAATAATTTGATTATGTTGTGGTTTTTAGTGTGTTAGAATAGGTTGTAGATTCCCTCAGATTTGTGAAAATTCTTGTGTGTACTTCTGGTCATACAAGAAAAAAAAATCATGACAGCTCTTTTAGACTTTATAATCTCCCAGTGGTGGTGCCTTTGCACTTATACCATTTGATTAATCCTTCAAAAAGATGAATTATATAAATTGAAAATAATCTCTTTTTAGGTGAGATTTGATCACTGTTTTGCATTGAGAGCACTAATGTTGCCTTGACCCAACTAAGTACATTTTGTATGTGTGTACAGACTCCTAGGATTATTGCAGTAAGTCATGGATTTGCTTTTTGATTTATTTAGTGCTTGGATTTTTTTAATACTGGTTCATCTTTGCAGAGAGGTCTCTCCAAAGCTTTGTGCTTTGAGTTGTTGAGTTACTGTAGTTCTGTGAGTGGACATTAATTACACATTTGGACACTAATTTAGGAAGCATGTCTTTATGAAGTTTCTTAGAGATGTCAAAACCAAATGAGAATTTCTGTGAAATTAGTAAGTTAATGTTAGCATCTCCTATCCTAACTGAAGACTTTTTCTCTCTATTAGCCTTTAGACATACAGTTTGTCTAGAAGTTTCTGTTTGAGGCATTCTTTTAGTAGCTATGCCAGTTTATGCAGCTTCTGCTGCTTGATGCTGCATCCTTAATTGTGCCTATGAAGCTGCTCAGTAAAGTGGATCAGGGAACTGAACTTGGATGTGAATAATTGAACTTAGTTAACTTTTTGTCTTGCTGCTTTTCAGCCTAGGTAATTTCAGTGAGGGGTTTTGCTGAACGGTCTGCAGTCATATAGATGCAAATGTCTGCATAATATTATGATAGGAATGAAAGATGGAAAATATGGCAACTGCTTAAGGCTTTCGTATAGGAGCTTAGAAAAAAAAAGGCAATAAACAGCAAAGCAACCCTATACAACACCTTTTTTTAAGCAGAGATCTATACATACCTGCTTAGAAAAATGTATATTAGACAAAGTAAGTACTCAAAGTGGTATAGATTTGTATAAACATAGAACTTCCTGCTTCCAAACTGTGCAACAAATGACACAACTTTGTAGCAGCTTTGATTTTTCCATACTTGTGAGTTATGTAGACTTAAGGTCATTTCTACTTGATACTAATGGAGAGTCTTTAATAATCCTGTGATAAATGCATGAACAGTTGTTGGAGCTCTGTTTATGTCATCCCAAATACCATATAATCCAAAAAAATTAGTATTCAGGCTGCTGGGGCTAAGGGATGGCCTGATTGCTGTATGTAACTATGTGACTGGAGATTACAGACAAGGTAGAACTGGACTCTTTTCACGGGTGCGCAGTCATACAATGAAAGATGGTGTATACAAACTAGACAGGCTTCAACTATTATTCTGTGATTTTATACCTTTGGGAACACTGATGGCAGCAAGAAAATTGTTTTCCCTTGCTTTTCCAGTTGAATACAGTATGAAATTGGATGTCTTCTTAGCGCTTCTTATTTAATTCATCTGCAAACTTGGTTTTACTGAAGCTGTAGTAAGATGTCAGAATGATGTTTTGGTGTACTATATATTTGATGTGATTTTTTTTTTTTTCCCCTTCAGCAAATTTGACAGGCCATGCAGAGAAAGTTGGCATTGAAAACTTTGAGCTCCTGAAAGTTCTTGGAACAGGGGGTAAGATTCACTATTTTTAAGTTAAATGTTAGAAGCATTACTCTTATGTATGATTTTGTTTTCTATCTGAGGTTTTGGTAATTGGAACATTCTTTAGGAAGACAGCACTTTTGTACTGCATAGCATATTTTTTTCGATTTTTTTTTTCACAAATACCATGCAAAATTGAAGGTCACATTCTAGCACAGCACTTTTGAAGATGCACGTTTTTTAAAAAAAGGAAAACATATGGTTGAAAATTTGTGACAATTTAATGTAGTTTGTGATATACCTACAAACCTAATCTAAGTTAAGGCATAATTTTGATAATTTTGCTAAATTTTCAGAGTGTGTTTGGGAAAAAAAACCAGTAACTCTAATACATTATTAGATAAGATGCTCCATTTTTTAACTGATCTGTTTTTGGGTCACTGTTGGCTCCATAACTCTCTGTCCTAGTCAGATCCTACCATTTTTTAAGATGGATAATATTCATTGTACTATTGTGGGTTTCAGCAAAATGTTGGCGATTTCTAGGATGTTGTAGGATTACTGATGGTAACTTTATTTCTCCTTTGCTAAAGGGATACACAGACAGGGCCATATACAGACCGAAAGTAATGGCTTTTATTCTTTTTAGCGTGTTTACACTTTTTCTTTTTTGGTCATTGTTGAGTAGATTGGGATAATCATGAAGGTGGACTATCATCAGAGTCTGCAGAAGTTTTGTGCTACCTAATGATGTCAACAATTTTTGGGTGTTATCAGCCATTAATAGCTGGCAGTGAGGCTGTAATTTCCTAAGACTTCACTGAAAAGAGCAAAGGATTTTGATTTTCACTTTTAGCTGTCATATAGATTCATAAATTAATCAAGCTGTTAAATCACAGAGAGGATACTTTTCTGTTTCTGCAGTAAATTTTTAGAAGTTTAAACTTAAACATGCTAAAAAATTGAACCCTTGCTGTTAAATTTCAGTAGTTAGAGGCAGACACAAGGAAGGTTTAATATTCATAGATAAATGTTGCATATTCTTAGGTAGAAGCAATCATCATTTTCTGAAATGGTCAGTGTGGATCTGAGTAGGGTTGACAAAAATTAAATTATAAATAATTATGCATTTATGTGAGGATGTCTTTTTCTCCTGCTGATGGAAATATTGGCTGGATTTGTAAATATGTGTGTATGTATATGAAAACCTGTCCCATCCCGGAACTTTGTCTATTTGTTACCTTTGCCATTGGTCTGAGATCCCACTAATATTACAACTATTGCATTTGGGATACAAAGTAAGCTGGTGGTTTCATAAGGGTCAGTCTTCAAGTTCAGACTAGTAGTAGCCTGACCACCTCCTGTCTTTAGGCAGTACCTCTGAAATAGCCCACTTTGCTGCTGTTAAACTGTTGTCAGTCATTCATTGCTACCTCCCATGCCTTCTTTTCTTAATGAACAGGTTGGCCAAATTTTTCTTGGCCTAGAATACTCTTAGCAATAAATCCTTAGGCTTGCAGTGCAAAGCTATCCTATTCATTCAGTTAACAGGATAATTATTGAGGGACGCCTTTCAGAAAAGGCTGCTTCAGTGGGTTGGCAATGGGATTGACCCTGTGTGTGTAAAAAAAAAAAAAAAAGTGGAGTAAGCATTCCTGTCTGACTTCATCCTGTTCTAGTAGTCTTGTTGCTCCAGAAATGTCTTCTGTCTAAGTACGTCTCAGACTATTTCAAGAACTGACTGAAAGATTCTTGCAAACTTTAGGAATCCAAGGACTCCTTGGATATCCTGGAATGCCATTTGTAGGAAGAGTAGTTGGCATTTGTTGTCGTGTTTGTTTTTTGGGTTTTTTTCCACATTTTTTGATATGCAGTTTTAATCACAGCCTGAGGTTTTTGCTTCAGAAATCTAGACCATCAGGGCAATCAAGAAGCTTTGTTCAGTCTCAAGCCTATGACAACTAAGACTCATACACTAGATGTGTCAGAGGTTGCTGCTTTCTAATTACTGGGTGGCATTAAATGCCAATGACCTGATCAGAATGGAGCTAGTTCTGTTTGCTTTTGGGTAAGTGACCATCTGTCAGTTGGCAATGTTTGCAGGAACGTGGAATTGCTGGAAACAGGATTCCAAAGAGGTCAGACCTTGAAGAGGTCCCTTAATTGCTTGGCCCAAGACACAGTCAGTTATACCTGCATCACTCCTGGTGGTGATTCATTCGTAAAACCCTCCAAAATCTGCAGCCTTCCTAAGATGCTCTTGCTGATGAAGTTTAATTTCCTAACTTGAGAAACATTCTGGGCATTGCTACAAGCAAATAGACAAAAGCTGTCTTTACTCTGGCAGTGAAAGCTTTATTCTGGTGTGAGCTTTTTGGTATTATTGATAGTACTGTAATATAACTAATGCTAAATAAAACTGTGATGCTGTTTTAAAATGCTTCGCTGTGGAGTTATGCAACATGCAATGTTTTCAAACTAATACTTAATTGATCTACAGTAATGCAAGGGAGAATATATTGAAACCTCACAGTTACATTAAGTGATGACTGTAGATGCTATTTAAACTAATTACAATATTTTCAGTATAGTCTGCCATGAAGCAACTGGAATAACCACAGAAGATACTCAAAACATGCTAAATTAAGTGATACCTTGCTTAAGGATATGTAATTGTGATAGTTTCTTACAGACTCGGTGGTGATTCTTTTTTGGGTAACAGCAGTGAAGGTTTATTTAAGTCTTCACTTTTAAGCTTTGTTTTAAAATTACAAACATTTAAGATTATTAGAAATAGTATCTGTGTGTGCTGATGTTTCTCCTTTGGAAGCCATTTTTTGTCATAACTTTTTTCATGCTGTGGCTTAGCATAATTTCATGCTTACTATTTTCTTTAATATGAATTGCTTTCTTACATTCTTTTGTCTATTTTCTTCTGATATACACACTCAGTTGGAAGCATGCTTGTTATATTTTGCTTTTTGGTATTAAAATTGTATCATACTACATACTTTCTTTTTTTGACCTCAGTCTCGGAGGAAAGACAAGGAAGCAAAAGTCTGAGTTGGATTCTTTTACATTGCATTCAGGGGATAGTAATAGAATAAAGTTATCCATTGAAGAAATCAGTAGCACTTTACATCAGTAAAATGAAATACGTGATAGTATTCCACTGTTAAAGAAGCTGTTAATTGTGTACATGTTGCTTTGGGAACAAATTATTACTGGCTTGACTTCTGACTGGCCCGTGTTCTACTCAGTATATTTTTGAAATTGCCTAAGTCCTTCTCTTTTTGTTACTGGATAGCCTTGCTAGTATGGAATTTTCAGATTTCCTGTCCATGCTCATGTTTCCAGCCTGTGCCTCCTATCTAGTTAAAGCTTTTCTGCCTGTGACAAAGAAAACTAGAGTCTATAGAAGAAAGCTGCTTTTCAGCAAAGTAATCTAATTGCTTCCCAAAGCCAGGAAAGGAACAACAGGAGAAGATGGCTGTGTTGATTTATGCACACCCACTTGGTTTATTTGCTTCTTTCTTTGAAAATGTGTTTTTAAAATAACAAAACACTCTAGAGTGCTTTCTGGTTCATATATTTTTCTACCAGTGGATTGTTCCTTTCTCTCTACTGAACTTTAATAAATGCCACTTTTGTTCACTCTTTCAACTGTGGTTAAGAAGAAACAATACAATCAGTTCCTGAGCATGTGCGCTTATAATCCATTCTACCTTTTGACCTACAAGAATACAAAAATAATGAGAAACAAGAATCTAACTACCATATATGAGAGAATGTTTTATATGTGATCTTTTGGATTTAAGTGCTTATATGGGAAGGATATTCACCTTATATGTGGAAGATCCTTAGAATCTGAAGGATTTATTCATATGAAGGGAACAAAATTAGTGGGATAAATTTCAGATTTAAATAACCATCTCAAAAATCTTGTTATACAAGGATATATAAGGAAATTTAATGTAAGAGGTCAGAAAATATTCTGACAAAGTTAAGACTGTGAAATGAAGTTAGTTCTTTCAAAGCATATTGAAGAAAATATAAAATATTATCTCATAAAAGGAGGAAAAAGAAAGAAGTGGGGATACTGTGCTCAGGAGAGTGAGCCAGAATTAGTGAGTGTCTAAAAATAATTCCAAACTCCAATTAAATATTTTACTTTAGTTTCTGCTGAGGACAGCTAGAATATATACTGAATGTTAGGTTGGATGGCTAATTGGAGACAGGGCTTGGAAATGAAAGATTAGTTTTCTGCATGAAGAACAGACTGAAAAGAGGGGGCTGTGTTCACTCTAAGAACCTGGACAAATTTGTCATATTCATCCACCAGAGAATTCTGAAAAAATCTGTACATTAAATTGGAGATCAGTGGCAAAGATTCTTACTGGAACTAATGTCAGAGAGAACAGCAAGAACATTCTTACATTTAAGAAGGAAAGGAGAAAATAAGATCATGATCCCATGCAGCTCTTGGTTGGTTGTTCTGACTTCATCAAACTTCAGCAGTATGCGGTACCTTTAAAACAGTTTTTGAAGAAAATTATTTACCTTAATTTTTGTAATAATTAAAAATTAATGGCATCTTTATCCAGTGGTAGATTGTCTTGCATATGAGAGCTGCCTTCTAAAAACTTACATGCTTTAAAAAGGAAAAAACAAGTTAGGGATGTATTGTCTGCCATAACCATTTACTGTAATAACATTTACTTTTTTTAAAAAAGGTAAAAAACAAAAAAAAGAAACAAAAGCAAAATGCTGATATAAAGTACACTTTAAGATGCAACTTACCCTCTCCTGTCACTTTCTGCCTTTCATATTAATCACTTGTTTAATGGGAGAGAAAATTTGTTCTCGGGGTAAGTAATAACCTTGAAAAAATTCCATTAATGGTTCTTGCCTACCTGATATCTAAGGAAAGATGACAGAGAATGCCTAGTTTTTGACAGTTTGGTCATAGACAATAAAAATTGGAAATATTCCTCAGAATGCTATTATTTGAGATTTGTTAAGGTTTCTGTTTGGCTTTTCTCCTCCATTTTTAGCTGCTAGAGCTATATGCTTTTCTAACTTTGCCACATCCCAATTTTTAATTAATATGGACAGATACTAGCACAGTGAGAGTTCTGCCTCCATATTCCTTAGGCAGATTAAATCTAAATTGCAGAGCAAAGATGTCATTAGGCATATATCATGCAAGAATACAATGACATTTATTCAAATCCTTAAATCCTTAAATATTTTGTACCTCTGAGCCTTTTCCTTTGTAGTCTCATGATTATTCTTACACTAACAGTAAAAAAGTAATGTAAGAAAAAGGTGTAGCTTATGTTAACACTTGAAAAGATTAATTTAAAAAAACTATCTGGATACAAGTATAAAGTCTGATGAATTTAGGAGTCCACAGTAACCATCCAGTGTGCTATAAACAGTAAGAATTGCACTCCTTTCTCTCTGTAAGAGTTAGCTGGTGTGATGCAATGCCTGAATGGCTTGCATTTGTACAGAAAGAACAAGGAAAGAATACTTCGTATTTTTAACTCATTGTCTTTCAGCAAGGGTGTATTTTAGAATATTCTAATGGCCTGCTGAATTGTTACTTAGAATGATGATACATATTACTATGAATACTTATATAAGTATTTATGTCTAAGTATACTTGCATGTATGCTTATATATACTTAGGATATATTATATATTATATGAATTTGTATTCATGGAAAGGACAGTAGTGAAAGAGAAGTTTTAGCACCCAATTATATTTTTCTATCTCACGAATTGAGTGGAAATTTCCTGTAAATTGCTGGTGTGAAATCTCTTAATCATCATAAAGGCTGATATTCATATAAATCAACAACGAATAATTACTTTTTAAATTTTTATTTCTCTTCAGCTGCGAGGTCAGTCTAATGTAGTGTATGTTTCTGTATGTATTACATATAGTCTTTCGGTTTTTCTGTCATTTAATATATTTTCAGTGATGGGGGCTGGATATTTGGTGATAGTGTGTGTTTCATTTTGGGGTTTCTATTGCTGGCTGAATATTTCTGCCTTGGCAGTAGATGAGATGTGCATGAGATTTTATGAGAATGAACATGAAAATGTTGCTCTTTGAGAAATTAAAAAAGCTTTACTGAAGTACAGTTGTCAGGTAAGAGTATTGCAATTAGCTTATGTGCTCTCTCCTTGCTGCCACTCAAACAAATTGCTTTTGCAGTGTTGTCTTTTAAGTAGATTTCTTGTGGTGATATCAGAGATTCTGGTGTTGAATATATTATGAGTCATTTGATTAAAATAGTGCTACTTGAGATTTATTCTCATAAAAAATGCTGAGAATCGTCATCTTTCTGTCAGTCCTTTTCAGATTCCTGAGGAAACAATTTGTACCATGGCAAAGCTCTATGTTCCAAAGTCTTTTATGGTAAAAAGAGTTTTGTTTCTAGAGATTCTTAGAGCTGTTACACTGTACCAGATAATTTTCTCTGATACGGCATGTAAAGCTATAGTAGGTGCTGCATTCTCTCACTTCAGATGCATTATTATATGTTTTGATTAAATGTGATTAAAGATACAGGTAGCCAAGTGCTAAAATGCTGAGGCTTTTGTTTATTTTAATTTAGCTAAATATTTTTCAACATTTCTGATAAAATTTCTGTTTCCTGCGAACCTAAGGAAACTTATGTTTAATGCTCTAGACTGGGCTTTTCAGAAAGGCACAGGGAATTTCATTTTCAAACTCCATCTAAAACCTGGTGAAAACTAGGGCTGCTTCTTTAGGCATTTGGGAAATGCAAGTTAAGGCCATTCTCTGCACTGTTTTTGTTGCAAATTAGAAAATGCAGAAGTGTTATCTACATTTTTTTTTGAGAAGTAACTCCTTATAAAGATGTAAATACTACATTTGGAAGCAGTTTCTTTAAAAGAAAAAATGATCTCAGTAGTAGGGATCTGTTTTTCAGGTGCTAAAAATAATTTAACATCCAGTATTGGAAAAGAGGAAATAATATTAAAATGGTGCATATGCATAAAAGTATTGCTGTGGTCACAATATTGTGGTCTGTATAACCTTGATTCAGATCACCTGCGTCTGTGTATCATGACAGGATTCATGGCTCATGCATACTGTACCAGAGCGAGCTTTTTGCATCTCTATTTATCCATTTCTTGATGAGTAGTTGGTGGCCATTCAGTCTGGCTTAGGTGTGCGTGAGATCTCATAACTACAGAGTTGGAGAATGCAACATAAAATGCAAAATCTTGAAAGAGACTGTTCTACATATCTCTTAAAATAGAAAGATGTTTACAATCACCTATTCTAACTCTACTTTCCATTCTTGAGAGGTATGTTATGAAAACTTATTTTATGAAAGCTCTTATTGCAGATAATGAGTGCTGTAAAGAAGGGAAGCATGATTCCTTAGAGTGTGGTGAGTCAGGTAAAGAACTTCATTAAAAGAATTGTTCAGTATGTGAGCCATATCAGTTTTGTATACTGACTGAAGTAGAACTTGGATTTAGGAAAAAAGCTCACATGTCATTTGGCAGTTTAAAACTGTCTGTTACCTGTCTGGAAAAAATCCAGCAAGAAATATGGAGTTGCATGTGACGCTTACTGGGAGCTCTGTATGCCGTAGCATTTTTTAAGGACAACTAAATTTTAGTGTCTTGCATCAGGACAGTATACGCTTGGCTAGTGTGTTTCAGGTTTGAGATACTGAGCATTCTCTTTGAGAAAGTAGTGTGAAGGTAATTACAGGGGTTGGACAAAACAACCAGCTGGTTCGTTTTTCTGTCTCATGATGGCTGAAGGAGAGGCTTACAATGATGGTTTCCTTAGGGAGCTTGTAGCAGCCTGCAGTTTGGGGTCTGACTGAGCCAGAGATTCTCTTCAGTGTTTGGCAACACTTGATGTGTTTTCTTCTCCCGCAGGGATTTATGTAATCTTTTTGAATTCATCTGCATTTTTGATAGCTGCAGTATCATGTAACAGTAGTTCCACAGTTTAACTGCGTATTTGTTTGTGTGCTTTGCGTAGTCCTTAATGCTGATACCTGGTGATTTCGTTTGTTGCCTTAGTTATTTTGTTTCTAAAGATAAGGAAAATTGTTCTTTACTTACCTTCATATAGTTTTGGGGTTTTTTTCTTTTTAAACTCTCTATAATCTTCTTAAGAACTCTACTTTTTCAGGCTAAATAAAACATGGAAGTGTGTTTAGTCCCGTTCATGTTTAGAGGAGTTCTTTTATTCCTTTTGAATGTTTTATACTTTTTTTTCTGATGGGGACAGAAGGTACCAAAATAGTGTGCTTCATTCAAGACAGGAGCACACAAGGATTTCTAACACAGCATAAGGGATTTCTGGGTTTGTGTTGAAGGTGTGGGGGGTGGTATGTTTGTGTCATTTCTTCACTTCAATACTTTCTTTGAAGTTTCTAACATTCTATTTATTTTTTTGGATTACCACTTGCCCTTTTTGAAGACTGGAGTGGTATTGGCTTTTCTTCAGTTCTCAGGAACCTCTGTTGTTTTCCATGACCTTTCAAAGATGATGGAGAGTGGTCTAGCAATAACATCTGCTAAATCCCTCAGCGCTCATGTATGAATCCCTCCAGGGCTCATGAATTTGTGGGTGTCAGGTTTGCCTAACCCTATCCTCAACCAAGGGAAAGCCCTCAGGGTCTGGGATTCCTGAGGGCCAGCCTTAGCAGTGAGTTAGAAGCAAGGGTGTTCAGGGACTCTGCTTTTTCTGTACCTTTTGTCACCAGGGCACCTACTTCATTTGGCAGTGGGCCCACATTTTCCGAAGTCTTCCTTTTGCTACTGATATCCTTGAAGAAGCCCATCTTCTTGTCCTTAATATTCCTTGCCATATTTTATTCCAAGTGGACCTTTGCCTGACCCTTTTTCTGCATTCTGTAAACTTCCATCTTCTGTATGAGTTTTGTCAGAAGTGCTTTGCCCATCCATGCAGGTCTCCAGCCCCCTTTGCTTAGTTTCTTGTTCACAAGGATGTCCTGATCTTAAACATAGAAGGAGCGCTACTTGAATATTAACCATCTCTTTTGGACCCGCCCTGCCTTCTAGAGACCTAACCTATGAGATTCCTCCAAGTAGGCCCTTGAAGATGCCAGAGTTATTTTTCCTGAAGTCCAGGGCTATAATCCTACTTATTGCCATGCTTCTTCCATGCAGGATCCTGAACTCCAGCATCTCATGGACACTGCAGTTAAGGCTGCCTCCAGCCATCACATCCCCAACCAGTCCTTTTTTTTTTTTGTTAATACAAGATCCAGGAACACATCTCTCTCCCTGTGGGCTTCCCCACCACCTGTGTCCAGTTGCTCTGCAGGAACCTCCTGGGCTCCCGTGTGCCAAGCTGTGATGTCTTTCCAGCAGCTCTCGGGGTAGTTATGAGTATTGTGGGCCTGTGATCGTGACAGCTACTTCCTGCTGTCTGTGGAAGGCCTCATCTACTTCCTCTTATTGATCAGGTGGCCTGTAGTAAACAGTGTCACCCATTTTAGTCATAAGCTCCCAATTCTTGCCCATAAGCTCTTGGCTCCTCCTTCATCTGCCCCTAGGCAAAGCTGAGTACATTTTAGTTGCTGTCTTATGTAAAGAGAACTCCACCACCTTGCCTTTCTGGCCTCTTTCCTAAAACATTTATAACCATCCGTGACAGTATTCCAGTTAATGCAAGCTATCCCACCGTACCTGTGTAATTGCAGTGAGATCGTGGCCCAGCAACTGCACACTAATTCTACCTTTACTGTTTCTACAGGTTTGCCTAGCAGAGGTATCAAATTTATTTATGTAGAATTCCCAGAAGTCCTTTTAAGTCCAGTATGAGAGCCTCAGAAAGCTCCTATGTGTGAAATAGTGATGGGAAGAATTCCTTGGCTTTTCTACAGGTTTTTGTAACTTCAGTGCTATAAAACCAGTAATGAAAGTATATGAGTTGTGCAAATATGAGCAGACTATTTTCAGAACAAAAACAGAACATCTCTCTTACTCAGTACTCTTGCTTAATTCTAGGTATGGATATTTTAGGTTATTGCAAAGGAAGAAATCATCAGCTTTTAAAATTGTTTTTAAATACTGAAGTGGTTAGGTTGCTTTTCCCACTCTTGCAGTGTGCAGTTACAAAGCTCATTTGGTTGAAATTCTGCTCAGAAAAGGTCAATCTGAAAGAGGATAAATGTTTTGGTAGATTTTTAGCCTGGGTGATTACTGTCTGCCATAACAATGAGTAATTGAAAGCAATAATGGTATCAGACAGATCTGGAGTACAAGTAGGTAACTTGTATTGTCTTCTTTGTTTTTTCTTTTTCTGGTCTGTCTTTTCTTTGTTTTTGGTGTGTTTTTTTTTTCCCTACCCAATTTTTAAGCCTATGGAAAAGTGTTCCTAGTGAGGAAAGTAAGCGGCCATGATGCTGGAAAACTGTATGCCATGAAAGTACTGAAGAAAGCAACAATAGTTCAAAAAGCCAAAACAACTGAGCACACAAGGACGGAACGGCAAGTCTTGGAGCACATTAGACAATCACCATTTTTGGTCACGTTACATTATGCCTTCCAGACAGATACAAAGCTTCATCTCATTTTAGGTGAGTAATCTTCAGGATTCAAGTTNAAAAAAAAAAAAAAGCCCTTTTATCTCAATGTTTTGTAAGGTTTTTTTCATGTGGTCTAAAGTACGGTGTGTTTGGAGATTGCATGAGAGAGCATAGGAAGTAAAATACTGTTCATCTTTAACAGTGTCTGTGTTTGTGGTTTTCCTGTTTGAGCTTCAGTGTGCTACTCTGACTTGGGGGGTGCAATGGTTATCTGTGACTTATATGCAGCAAAAGATGTATATGTATGTTCATCAATGACCTGGAAGCATTTGCTTTGTTAAATGTTTCGTTATGAAATAATTTGATCTTTGAGTATTGAGATGCCTGCATGTTTCAGTTTTTGGGTGTTAAGAGACAATCCAAAATCACACATTTCTGTGCTGAAAGTAGAGCTTCTTCATAAGGTTTGATACTCTAATTTTAGAAATATTTCTACCTTTCAGATTAGCAGCAAATTTAGCGTTTGGTGTATGACATGTATTTGTAAGAAAATTGCCTGCAATTTTAAAAACCTTCTTACTTAGAGAATTTTAAAAGAATTGTAAAATGAATGATTAATTTATGGCTTGGATTCATAATATGCTTCTCTAGTGAAATGTTTCAGGAAGTATATTGTCCTTGAATTGAAGTGCAGGTTGTGCATTCCTTTTTGTCCACAATTTCAATTTTTTAACCTTTATTAACAGGCTGATTTACATTAAATTAGCAAAATTTTATTAACGTTAAATGAATCTACACCTCCAGCTCTCAATTCTTGGAAAGATTTTCTATGTACATACCTTAGTTTCATATACTACAATGAAATAATAAATATGTAGAATTCAAATGGAGTATTCACTAAATTCCTTTTGAAAATGAGAGTTGAAAATTGTAATATAGTTTCTTGCAAATTCCTCTGACTAGGACATTAAAGAAATACATAAAAGATTGTCACAAATAAATAGTTAGAAATATATTGATAGCTTTGTGATTCCTTGATAGTAACTGTTAATACTTAAGGTTTTAAAATTTATATTGGTTTCAAAGTTACTGATTAATAACTTGGAAAAAATTGAAATATCAAATGAGATAAAATGTGAACATTTATTATAAATTTAATAGAACCATTCTTTAAGTCCAGGTAGTTTTTGCTAAAATGCAGCTTAGATCCCATTAGAAATATTTTTTAAAAAAGAGGGGAAACCCCAAAAAAATGCCCCCTGAAACCTGAGATGGATGTAGTTGCCCAAGAATAAATACATAGTGGGGGGAAATTTAGGTGATCAGGTTAATTAGAAGGCCATAAAAGCTTCTTGTATGAAAGAGAATTAAAAGCTTGATAATATATTCTCGTAAGAGTCAAAAAGGAGCAAGCCCAGAAGTTCTGAAGAACGTTGCTTAGCAGTTAGTGCAGCCTGGGCATGTGTCCATAACACAATGTTGAGGTGGTGTTTGAAGCAAGAAGTTCATCGCTAAGATAAAATTACAGCCTTTTGTTTGGTTTTTTCTTTTTCATAAGTTCTACATCGATTCTCAGCACATCTGTTGGGGGCAGAAAGATCCTTTCTTCCTTCATTTTCAGCAGAAAATAGGAAAAATTAGTTTCAAAATTACTTTTAATGACTTTCTGTAACAGTGAAAATTTCTCTTGCTTAATATGATGTAAAGCTACTATATAAATCAACTGGGCTTCACACCCTTCCTGACAGAAAAAAACCCAAATAGTTAGTTACAAGTTTTTCATGTCTTATTATGTAAGTCTGTATAAATCACTTCAATGTAGTTTTGGAAGTTAAGTGTTTCAGAGGCTTCTGGATTTTGGGGGAAACCAATATCTATCTTGTTTTTGTACTTGGCTGAACTTGGTGTGTGAGCAACCTGCCGTTTTAGTTTTAAGAGGTTTTAGAACTGGAGCCTCAGCACAATATTTAGTACAGTTCTTCATGCTGTCAGATTACATAGCTATATGAATTTGGACTGAATCAAGTACAGACATGCAGCTGCATTTCTGCCAGATTTCCAGAAAACAGGGTTAGGAGTTGATTCCAGTTTTTATGTTGGCTTTAAGCTACATTGAGCTAACAATGTGTTGTATCCATGTGAATACCATTGATTCTACACAAAGCTTGTAGCGCAAGGGTAGCCTTCTAATACTTTAAAAAATAGCTAAATAATCTGAACTGTCAAGTGGAGTTTGTACTGAACTAAGCAGGAATTTTTTTTTTCTATTGTGTCAGTGATGCATTTGATCTTGCACCAAGAATTTGAAGGCTGGTTGTTTCATTGGGCTGTAGTTAGTGTTACAACCTGGATAAAATTAAGCTGCTTGTGCCACTTCTGTGGCAGCTTTGGTTTGTCACAGTCCTTAGAGCAGCGCCTGGCAATTCAGTGCTTACCTTGTGCTAAGTTAGCAGTTCTGGCTAGAAATATTTTTAAAAATTTGTTTCTGTTACCTTTTTCTACATGCTGAAGTTCTTTTAGAAGGAAGCAATTGTAAAATGTGGGTTATTTATACTTCATTAAATCTTCATTTTCTTACTGATTTAGATAAATAATCCTTCTCATGTTGTTTGATACCACTAATACTCCTTTTCAAAGAGGGAACTGAAAAGTGGAGAGAGATCAGAATGTGTGTAATTTGTATATATGCTTTCTCCTTCAAACTATTAACTTAAAATAGGATTGGACCCCTTTCATGGATTTGTCTTATATCCACGGATCTATAGAAACAATACTCAAGAAAATACTGAGTAAGATGTTGTGGGGCGTGTTCCCTGCTCTGTGTGTGTAGATCTCAAATAGAAAAATGGGGGCTGTGAGGTTGCAAATTAGTGGCTGTAATGTACACTGCTAGCATAAACAGCTCTACATCTAAAATATGTTTGTGTTACAGTGGAGCTCTGTTGTAATAATTCTTTTTTTCCCTCTCCCTTACTGTGGGAAAATCCTTGTGTCATAGCCTGCAAAGAATGAAAGTGTGGTTTCCATGAGGGAGTGTATGTGGAAATAATCTCCAGTAAGTTTTGCCATCAAGGTTTCCCTTGTGAAGGGAAAGTTTTGTAATTGTCCATAGCTGATTGTTTCCCCTAATACCTGTTTTCTGAATTGCCTTTCTTTATGTCAGTCTGCCTTGTTGCTCATCAGAGTATTTCGTAAGAGTCTACAAGGGTTCTGTTTGTAGCTATCATTTGTACTTCTTTCTTTTCATATTCCTGAGTAATTAAAGGACTGATTTTGTGAAAAAACCCATCTTTATAATTTAAGAATAGTTGAGGTTTATTTTATGGTTTTGCTGCTTATTCAAAAGTGAGTCTTGTTCTTCCCTCAGTCCTCTAAGAAAGAAATTGAGTATTGTATACTAGTGAATTACAATAAAGTAAAAGCACCTGGAAGTAGAATGTGTTACTAAATAGCTTACAAAGTACCTAATAATATTCCAATAAGAAAATAAAATTATCGGAAAGTGAAATTATAAGGTTCTTTGTTCTATCTTTTAGACTATATAAACGGAGGAGAATTGTTTACTCATCTTTCACACAGAGAGAGATTCTCAGAAAATGAGGTGCAAATTTACATTGGAGAAATCGTTTTGGCACTTGAACATCTCCACAAGGTAAAGTAACTTCATTCTGGTGCTGATTTTGAGGACTTAGAGCTGTATTCTTTTTATATCATATAAACTTAGTAAGGAGAACTATTGTTTTAGATTATTTTCAATTGAAAGTAACTTTATCTAGCAATGGGACATTAGTTGTATAATTAGAAATAATCCCCAATGAAGTGTCCCTCCTTGTGCACGAGATTAAGGCTACAAATTTTTGTCTGCAGGGTGAAGAGTTATTTTTATTCACTAAAATTTTTCACTAAAAATGAACAAATCATCTGTCAATTATTATTGACAAATGATTTGTTCATTTTTAGTAATCCTTGTGAAACAGTATATATCAGTAAAACTAATTTGTAGTGAAGGTGAACAAGTTTTGGTTTTATTATTTAGTTATCCTTGTTTCTACACAACTGTGTAGTAGAGTTCTAGCACAGCGGTAGACGTGAAAAGTGTTACACTTCTCAGAAGTAATAAGTAGATTTGTAGACTATTACAAAGCATGCATGTATGTCTGGTCTATGTCTAGACCATATAACAGAAGCATCCATTTTCATTCCCAGTGAAAGCTGAACTGAGTTTTGCACTCAACAGCAAGTGTTCAGTCACTTTTAGATTCAAGGGATGTACAGTATGTCCTTTAAATTTTAAGACATTAATGAACAGTGTAATTTCTGAGAATTTTAATGTAATTTTTAAGTCATTTCTTCAAAGGCTTTTAAAAATGGTCTTTTCTGAGGTGCAACTTTCATGTGTCAGCTTACCTTAATAAGGAGAATTTTGGTAGCTTCATATTTAAATTCGGCAACATCTTCTTGATGTGGTTACGCTATTTGGAAATACTTTTTCCTATATTCTGTTTGCAGTTGGGGATTATATATCGGGATATAAAACTTGAGAATATTCTCCTTGATTCTGATGGCCATGTGGTGCTGACAGACTTTGGTCTAAGTAAGGAGTTTCTTACTGATGAGGTGAGTATTTGACTCTCCAGTAAGTGTGGACAGAATTGAGCAAGATGACAAGTCTCATTGAAATCCTAAGTACATTTGAGAAGGGTGGAAAACCTGCATTCCAGACTCCTACATCATAGAACAAAAATCTAGTTGTCTGTGTTACTAGGTTTTGAGCTTTCAGTTTATTGGTCTTAGGCCTGCCAGCATTGTCATATATCTTTGTTCTAGTTTTCCCTGAAAAGCTTTCATACTTTCTTCTGCTGACCTTGACATGAAAAGGGAAAGACCTGTGTAAGTCTGAAAAATCACGTTTTCATTTTCAGATGATTAAAAAAAAAAGGCTTGACTGTGCTAATTCTTTGCAATGACTAGGCAAATGGTATGCTATGACTCTTCTTTATGCTAGTAATAATTAATGTATTATTATCTTGTCTTTTTCTCATGTCTTTGTGTCACTTTTAATAAGTTTAATTGCAAGCTTTTAGGATAAAAGCTTATCTCTTACTAAATACATACATAGTACCTAACATAGTGATCTCTGACTGTTGATGTTAGCTGTTAATTATTTGTAAGGTACAGTTCTGGCTCCAGATAGGCTTTTTAGATTTCAGAGAGTCAAAATTGTACAGGATTTTACTTCTGAGAAAATCTTGAAATGGATGGTTTTTGGCTTTCACATTAGCTGTCAGAGGTATTGAAATCTGGGACTGCAGATCTAAAAGTCTTTGTTAGAAGCGGCAGAAGGGTTTTCTAAAAATAGATAGCTGGTAGTTTCCTCTAGAATATTTGCATTTCAAATGGAGTCTGGTAGGATTTAGGAGGGACCATTTTAAAGGATATTAAATTTTACTTTCTGAAGCAGGGAAGTAGTAGAGATAATGTCAGTATATTCCTTTTAAGTTACAGCATGAAACCAAGAGGAGGCTCAACTGGCATGAGAAGGGTTTAGCAGCAGGTTGCCACACCAGTGCCAGAGAGTAAGTACAGAGAGATGCAGTTTTCATCAGGAAAGAATGACAGTAAAAGGTGTGGCTTGGGAGAGCGGGACCTGCTTAGAGCTGTGAGAAAAACTGCACAAGAGACAGAGCAAAGTACTGGTATTGTTGCACTGATGGGAGAGAAAAGGAGCAGTCCCCCAGCCTCGCAGCCAAAGTTGAATAAAGCCTAAATCTTCACTGTGTTAAGAATGTCATAAAGAATCAGAACCTTAAAGTCTCAAAACAGTTGTTTTCAAAAAGTACACCTCATCTGTGCTCACCTTTGGTGCATAATTTACAAGGAGTGCAGGGAAAGGGGAGGACTTGGATAGGCATCAGAGATATCTGTTTGCTTTATCCACACTATGATTTGGATTCCTCTTTCTCCAGTCATTAAATAAAGCCATCTTGCTCCTTGGTCATTTAATGTTGGTTCTTCTGACTCTAATCGGTTCTATTTTCAGTATATACCTTAGAAATGCGTTCATTTAACTATATTTTTTCTTCTATTCCCTTTCACATTTTGTATTTGTCTTCCCTGTAAAAAATCTCATTTCTCATGTTTCTTTTAATGAAAAAAGTAATTGCAATTGTGTTGTTTGCTTTCAAAATCTAAGAAATTGTTTCCACTTGACTAAAGTTTTCATGTGTACTATTGTAATTTAGCTACTGAACTTAACCATGATTAAAATGACCCATTTACACATAGAAATTGACATTTCGTATTGTATTCTGTGTAGAGAATTGAGCTACTACTAGAACACTTAGAATTCATTGCAATAGATACTGAACTTACACTTCTGAACCAATGTACTTAAAACAGGTAGAATTTGCCTGTATAGCTGTTTTCATGCTCACTAGGGTAGCACTTTAAAATAAAATTACACAACTGTGTAAGTCAGATAAAGGTGTAGCATTTGCAATTTAATCGGAGGAGTGTACTTTCCTTTCTCTCCAGTTGTTCATGTCTTTCCTTGTCCACTTGCTTCTTGCAAGAACTTCGCCATTGGAAATGTGTACTTAAGCAAGTGGAATTTATTCTAGTAACCCCCTCTTTGGACTGATTTTCTGAAACAAGATCTATTTAGATTATTAAAAATGTATAAAAATTATCATAGTAGAGGTGTGTACTATATTTAGAGTTCTTATTAGAGAGAAATCCTTCACCATGTATTTATGAAATTTGGATAGTTTTGTAGTTAGGGATGCTTACTAGAAAAGATCATGATTCAATGTTTTCATTATCTCTTCTATAATCTGATGACTGTTGAAGATTTCCATGTACCTGGGCACATAATAAATCTAACAGGACTACAGTAATTACAGCAGATTGATTATTCAACAGTGGAGAGGTGGGAAGCTGCTTTTCCTAAGCACTGTTTGAGTGAAAGGAAGTAAATGCCTGTGACTTGTAGGAAAACAGAAACCTATTGATTTCTGCCATTCAGCTCCTGAAGCATGAGTGTGAGGAATGCATTGTCAATGTTATTATGTGAAAATAACATGCAAGAATCAAACATCCTAATTAAAGCAGTGCAGCTTTAAGAGCTTTAAAGTATTTTATGCTACTTTTTTGCTAAAACCTGAAATTTGTCTTTACAAGTGACTCAACAGTGGTGTTGCCTTTGTTTTATCTTTAAAATGAAGCAATATGCTTTTATTTACATGCAAGAAGAAGAAATAACCTGACTAGCATAAAGAAATGCAATAAAAATGAATTTTTGCATAGGGTAGGTCAGTATCACAAGGTATTTAAGTATAAAATTACTTTCAATGCAAACTTTATTTAAAAGCTCATGAAGACCTACAGTTTTACTAGCCTAACCATAGAATGTAATTAGTAAGAGATTAAGAGATTGAAAGAGATTTAGTATTACTTTTTATGGCATTTGTATTCTTAACCCGGTGATGAATTTAAGGCTAGTGTTTATGATTTTTAAATCTCAACTGAATTGTAAACAAAAGTGGGGTAAAAAAGACAATTTTATCCTTGTGTTTTCATGCATCTCAGCTGAGTGTTTGTCTAACTGGGGTTCAAAGTACATCTGCACATGACATTAATATAAGTTATTATTGGGGACACGGAGAGTTGGTAGGACTTGAAACTTCTACAGCAGTGTTTTGTTCATTGCACAAATGAAATCAATTCAGTGTTGGGTTTTATTTTTCAAGTGTTGTAATGCATTTATTTTTAAAAACCCTAAAACTCCTAAGTTGTTGTTCTGGGTTTGTTTTTTTTTTTCATTGTATTTCTTGTGTGTTGTCTTAGTCTTGTGGCCTTGTGGGTTAGGCATATTTTTATCTTTTTATTTCATTAAGAGCTCTACTTCTATTTTGGAATTGTTTTGGAATTATTTTGTTCAAATAACAAATTTGAATTTTGATTTGGTCAATGTCAGTTTAACCTTCTTTAGGTCTGGTCTTAATTTTGATGTGTACTGCTAAAGTGCTACTTCATTTTTTTTAAATCTTTCTTTACGCTTACATTGCCTTTAGTTCTGTAACCACACTAAAAATCATATTTTAGTATACCTGGAGATATTTATGTCTTATAAAAAATAATAGGAAGACATGCTTTGAATTACTGTAAAAAAGATCTGTTTGACCATGCATAATAATTAATGTTTTTCTTCTTAATTAAATCCAGTAAAGTAGACTTTCTTCCAGAGTATAGTGAAGTGCTCAGTTCTTCTGCATTGGTACATGTCTTCTGCATTAGCCTAAGGTTTTTCTGATGTTTTTGTGTTTGTTTAATGAAGTTTAAATAAATTAGGTAGTAAATACTGAATGTTGTCAGTCTTCAAACAGTGTGTCTGTGAGCATGCAAATGCCTTAGCAATAAATAAAAGTGGATATTCTGTATGAGGGATGATCGAATTGAAACCTAAGACACTAGGTGGATATCTGTGTACTTCTATCTGATGTGTAGAACGACTATTTCATATACGTTGTTTCTTCATCTGAAAATCTCTTGATCAGAGTTGCAAACGTAGTTATAACTCTCAAATGCTTTTCACTGTTGAATTGTCTGATTTCATTTATTTGATGATAGACTGAACATTTTTTCTAGAAAGAAAATTAGTATGTAATTTTAAAAGATCTTAAAAAAAGATTCCTCCTCATCTGAGGAAAAGTGATTAAATGGAAGTTGGTCCACTATGGGTTTTGGTAGATGAACTAGGAAGGGATTTGTATACATTCTTGATGCAGTTTAAAGGTGGTGCGGAACAGAGAAGTGTGACTACAACTTGACACGTTTAGTGCTTTAGGAACTGTCATCTCACTTAAGTGAACTAATAGATTAACTGTGCATTTAACTTTAAAAGAGCCTTTATAATTGTCCAATTCAAGTGATAATGTCTTATCATTGCAATTAGACAATACACCCTCCAACACTGAGCATTCTCTTGCAAAAATGAGTAAAATTATCCATACTTCAGATGACTTACGTTTAGGTTAAAGGATTGTTCAGTGAGGTAGACATAACAAACAGTTATAAGGAGTAGACTTACATTTCTCCAAAGAGAAAAGAGTAAGAGTAAACTGAATAGTAAAATTAGTCCATGGAAGTTAACATGGTTTATAAATCTGTCTGGATAATTATTTTTGGAAAAAGAAATGAAACAATGGCGAAAACTTTTTGCTTTGTTTGGTGTACTTCAGTTGGCTCAGTTCTAACTCTCCTGAAATTGAACATTAAGAACGTACCAAACGCTCTACAGGCACATCACTGAGCTGGACTAATTTAATTGCAAAACCAGGTCATCAGTGATCAGATGACTGTTTGAGCCTTTGTGTAAGGAGTTTCCCTTTTCAGTGCTTATCACAAAGAAGATTGTGCTTTTCCATCATGGACCAGTAATGAAGAAGACCAGAGCATAAAAGAGTTTCTGTCCAGATTTTGGTACCAAAATATTAAAAGTTCTGTTAAGAATTTTTGAAAGACAGATCATGATTTCTTACAATGACTACTTTAAGGATACTGTTTTCCTATTGTAATATGCCACCTGGAAAAAAAAAAATCCTGTTTGGGGGAGAAACACCAATCTCTGTGTTAAGTAGTCTGGTATCTTCTATTGGATATTAGGTTGCCAGTCAACTCAGAAAAATTCTGGTGCTGTTTTCCAATGGAAAACCAGGAATTTTCTGAGAGCAAATGCCTCCATTGTCATGAATACATTTTTCTCATAGATTTTTTTTTTCTTTTGAATTACTGCAAATACCTTACTTCCATGAAACTTAGGCAGCCAGGTGTGAAAAACTTACATGACCGGAGATTCACACCCAAATGTAAATGAATTTAGAACCAGATGGATTGCATTTGAGCAAAATGGTCCACTCTTACTCCTTTACCTTTTTTTGAGCAAAATGGTCCACTCTTACTCCTTTACCTTTCATATGTGGAGCTCTCTGAAACTCTGTTTGACATGTTTTATATGATTTTCTTTATTTAAAAAAAATAAAAATTAACTTCTGAAGGCTTGTAGTAACAGCTAGCAGAACTCTTCCCAGAATTAGTACTCTTCCATACCTTAAAATTTTGCTTCTCTTTGAAGAAATAGGAGTTTTTCAGGTTTTGCTTTGTATACTGTTCTTTCTTGGTACTATTACCTCTCGTTTCAAAAAGGCAGTGCTTTAGAAAAGAAGCCTTCCAAAAACTGGAATTTTGAGAAGAACCTAGTACAAAATGTTCATCCAAGTTGACAGTGGTACATACTTGCATTCCTCCCACACAATAATACGTTGTTTCTGAATTTTTTGTCTGCAGAATTGAGACTTTTGTTTTGTTTACTCTTAGTTATTTACTTTAAAATCCATTATCAGGAACTGGTTTAAATAATTCCTTGTAGAACTGCAATTGCATTGCAACATGAAACCAAACATTGCTGTTGTAAACGTCTGTGAAAACATTTCTTGAATCTCCACTTGACGTTAGATGAGAGTGTGGCCTTCCATTGACTTTTGTTCTGGGGTCGCAGAGGTCACAGGTTTCTTGGTTAACACAGTGCAAGGTTTAGTTGCCCTTGCTGTCCTCTTTAACTGCCTGTTCTGATGACATCTGCTGGCAGGCAAATCTCATTCTTGCTTGAAAAATTCAGTAGCATTATTCCATGTCTGTTTTGGAAGCAGAAGTCATTAGTCTAGCTGTGGCAAGAGGCATAGTAACCAATATGGTATTTTGACTTAAATGGCTTCTTCAAGCTGGAACAGCCACCAGGACAGAATTAATTTTGCATGACCCTATACTTTTTAAAAAAATTCTTCATATGATGACATTTCAAACTAGTGGACCTTTGATCTGCCCTATTGCAACCATTTTTGCTCTACTCTAAACTTTTGTTTTCTATTACAGTCTTCATTATGATTTTGTTATATGCAGCAGAGCAGTCTAACTAGTGTACCACTTTTTCACCTTTGTTCTCTCTCATTTGTCTCCTGCAAAGGTTATAGTTTTGGTCATTAATAGAAGTTTACAGCTGCAGAAGCAACAGTCTTCAGCTGAGAGACTTTTTGGGTGAAGTTATACTTTCTCGTATGGACAGCTTAATTACTCAGTGTTATGTTTGGATATTACCACCAATAAGTTTCCCAAAATAACTGAAATTTTAAAAAAAGTGAGTAAAAACAAGAAACCAGTCAGTATGGCAAGGACCTTGTTGAAACAAGATTCCCCCCCCCCCGGCCATTTTAAACCTATATCACATTTTTGAACTGTAAGAGGTCTTTTTGCCGATTTTCATATGCCTTCCCAAATTAAGATTGTGATTATTGTTATTCTGGGTAATTAAAATAATGGCACAGAATGTTACAGGTATAATTTCTATGGAGATGGGTGTTTTCCTTGGAGCAGTTTTATTTTTGAGGTAAATATCTATGGTAGGATGACTGCTAAGGCTCACTGAAGGTATGGGTCCTGTTTCTGCCAAGAATTCAGGCTTCTCAGTCTTTACTTGTGAGATTTCTGAAATGTAAAATCCATTCAGCAGGAGAGCCTGTTAGTAGCACCTCTGCTATGTGGCCTTTACATATTACAAGTGAATTTTCAGTTATGATAGCATTCTTTTGATTTATCCTATGGTCCTGGTTTTCTTATTAAGCTTACCAAAGGAACTCTAATGTCTCACTTGATCAGTAGCTTGCAGCCAGGTTGCTGATAGCTAATATATGAGATAGTGTGTGTGATACTGCTGAACTCTTCAACTGCTAAAATTTTTCGGTCCTGTAAGCTGTTCCTGGAGGAACTGTGGTTCTTGACTAGTTTGCCAGGAAGCAGCATGGTGGGGAGACTGCTCCTTGCATTAGTGTGAGCTAAGGGTGATAGCGAGGCACATATGGATCAATGTAGTGCAAGATCAGAGTGAGTCTAGTGCCAGAAAAACAGGCTTGGGTAACAGTGCAGTGGTTATCAGAAAAGTTTGTTGTGAGGAGAGAGGCTTGAGGACAAGTCAGGATTTGAATTTGGTGAATCAGTATCAGTGAGGTACCCAGCCAAGTACAGACGTACAGCAAAGTTCAAGAATGGGAGCCTGAACTTCTGCTGCCAGCTGAAAGTGGAGGAGACCCCTGACAAGGTTCCACACAGGTTACTCAGCTGCATTTTGTCAGAACTGGCCTTCAGCAGAGATACCTTAACCCCTAGGATTGGTGAAAGAGGTTGTGGAGCCTGTTGATAAGCTTTCCCAGGATACCAATGTCAGGGCCCTGAGCTTTCGCTCTTTATGCTTGTGGCGAAGCTGTAAGTTCTGACTTTCAGGACTCTGATTACATACACTCACAGCTGTACAAAATAGGACCAACGATGTTACTGATTCTTGTATTCTAGAAATGTTGGTACATCTTTTCATTTCTGATGGGTGCTATTTGAAACACTACTGATAGAGCCCAGAGAGGATCTAATTAATGCAGTCTGGAACTTTGAAATACCTTTAAAAAAGGAAGAAAGACAACCTGGGACTCGAAGCATTTCTTCAGAGGTATAAGCAGTTACAGAATGTAGTTCTACTCCAGTGTGTTTCCCTGGATTAAGCAAATGAAGAGCAACAGTGAGAGTTCTCTGGTGCAGTACAAACACTGGTGTTTGTTCATGCCTAGAAATGATCTATCACTTTAGGCACTCGAGGAGACTAAGAAATGGATTTTATTTTGCTGTTGAAAGGACAAGAAAATGATTTGATACTCTGTGAAACTCTTTATATGGGCCCATACAACCACTTAAGTCTTACTTCTGAATACAGTCACATTATATATCCTTTCTAACCTTTGCTGTCTGAATTTGCTTATTTCTTAACTAATGAATCCTTTTTTTCAGTGGCCTTGTAAAAATACTAGAATGGATGATTCTCCTGTCGATTTCCAAATATGCATTGAATAAAATAAAATTATTAGAAGGGACAGTTTAGTTTATGTTGTTTAAAATGTTCTTCCTTCTTAACTAAGAAATTGGTAAAACCGTTAAATAGAAGAGTCAATGGCCATACCATTGTGGCTGAAGCTATTCATATGATATTAATACTGATAAATATGCACACAAAGACATTTCAGAAACCTCACAAAAACATACTAGCATTATTCTTCAAGAGGATTCACTACCTATTTAGTGTTTCCAGTACTGTTGCCTCTTGCTGCTGTTTCTAGTTCTGAATTGGGAGTCTGTGTTTCTGCCTTGCCGTCTTTGAGTGAGACCTTCTATGGAAGTGCAACACACATTTTATTTGGGATGGCTTCTTCCTCACTGTGTGAAGTGTTGCAGTCCTAGCCAGGTAACAAGTATTTATGCTGAGTGTTGGGACTTTTGTCCATTCTATATAAATTAGTGCTGGGAGCTGTTAAATGACCTGATAGATAGTTAGATACTTGGTATCTTTTGGGACAGAATTACTCTCCTGAGCATATTTTTTTTTTAATAAAGCCTTCCATGAAAGGGTATTAGGGATGTCCATTGCCATCACTGAACCTTCATGAGAGAATGATACCTTCTGTGTTTTTTTAACTGGACTGATTTTCCTGCTAGGCTCATGTAGCTGAATGCAATAGAAAGATCAGACTTCACCACACGAAAGTTAAGACCATGTGAGAAGTATATGAGAAGTCATAGAAATCGGTCTTTGTGTTTCCTGTTCAGAATTTGCATGAAGCACTACTTAAGAAATAGAATTCTTCTTAGGTACAGTTAGTATATTAATAATTATACCACAAAATAGACATTTGAGGAACTTTGCAAGCAGTTCTGTATTTTTCCAGTATATGAAGTAAATGTTAGGTGATTGCTAAAAGAGAAGCCCTACTATACGGAGAATGTTAGCTAAATTATGATTTTTCATGGGTTTGATTTGTCATCTATAAACCTGATCTGAAAGTTGGTATAGAAAATTTTACTACCCATGCAATAAGGGGGGAATTGTCCTTGACTAAGTGGAAAGTCCATACCTGTATTAGATTTAACACATTATTTAAACTTGTTATGCCATTTCAGAGTACCTCCAAGAGAGAAGTATTCCTCTTTTCTTGCTAGGTCATAACATTTTGAAACCTTCATAATGATGAGGTCAGATTAAGTGAACGAAGCAATTTAATTTGCCAACTAAGAACAACAGACAAGCCTAGGAATGTTGTATGAATGTTCTAAGAATGTTGCTGAAAACCATAGAAGAACCTAGTCAAAACATGCATAGTAATTCTATTACTTCTCCATTACAAAAACATGATGAGAACCAGTAAATAATTCTTGTCTGGATTGGAGAGTTTCTCATTGGATTTGTGGAGTCAATAATCAGAGCAGCCCTGAATGCCTTCAGGGAGCTTCTGTCTGGCTACCTGTTTCCCTTCTGTGCCATTGCAGCCTCTTGCTCCATGGCGCTAGGTGACAGCCAGCCGTAGTTATTCCTGGCAGATGAAATACATGCCACCAGAGACTGTGTACCTCTGACTCTCCAGCTCTAGAGGTGGCCTTTGTGTTCTTGGCCCAACAGCACCTGGTTTTCTAGGTTTTGGTTTTGTTGTCTTTTTTTAATACTGACTTCATTAAAGGAGCAATTTTTAAGCCATGTGATGATGTTCCTAGAATTTTTTTTATTAATATGGAATGCAAGGAAGTTAGTTCAAGCCAATTTAATAGATGATAAGTGTTCTTTCCGTTACATCATGTAGTTTTCATTTCTTGAAATTCTTATACTAGAACTTACTTACTCTAGGTTTTAACCAAGCCTTTTGGCCCTATCCTGCCATCTCTTCGAATAGCAAGGAATTCATATTAGAGAATACTTACATTATTAAACAACTTTTAGGGAAGAGTAGCTTTGGTTTTATTTACTTTTTACAAGTTACACAGTGTATTTAAGGAGTCAAGTTTCATGGTTTGAAGGAATATGATAGTATTACAGTTTCAGAAGGAGTCGTATCTGATGTTCCAGGCAGTAGTCTAGCTCAGTAATGAACAAAGTATTTGTAAGTAAGTAGTTGGAGAACAGAAAGCAGTCTGTTGTGTTTCAAAAATGACCTTTCATGTAGTTGGAGAAGTGGGTCGTAATTTTGAATGCTGAAAACAATGGGTTCAGTGAATACCTGGCTAATCCTCTGTCTAAATAAAGTTTGCACAAAGACTTGTGAATTAAATAAGCCAAAAGGCTTTATGACTCAAGTGTCTGTTGGAGCAGTGGTGGCACATATTGTTTAGATGAAGCTCATCAAGTTAAAGAAGTACTTCAAAGGCTGTGCATTTAAATGTTAAATAATACATCTTCAAATGGCAGAGTAACTGTCTTAAGACACTTGAGTGCTTTCCACACCTGCATTTACACTTTGGAATTAAAATCACAATTGCTCAAGCTCTGAAGCGTTTTCCCAAAGCAATATTTGTATGGCAAATAGATGTTCCTGTTCATCTTGTGCACATGTGCAGAACAGTGTGCTTGGAATATGCCTTAGTATTCTAAGCCAGATACTCTAAATGCACTTTTCAGTTATGCAGGTCTCTATTTCCATAGGGAAATTAATTTGATTTTTTTGAGGCCCTGAACTAATGATGTTCTGCCTATTGAAGGAGTTATAATACAATGTAACAGTTCCTTGGGATCAGGTCCTCTTCTCTGAGAAGAATTTCAAGGTCTTCACCTCCAAGGTGTTGGGAAACACCCATCCAGAATCTGTTGTCACTATTTCTTTGCCCAGACTGCATGCCCTTTTTGGATGCGTTAGGACATTAAATCAGACATTTACAATGCTGCTGGGCTGTGAGAGTTTTGTGGCACTGGAAACTAACACTGTCCTTCCACCACAGTATCTTCTTAAATCAGACATAATGGAGTAGCCCTTTTTCCAAAGAGCTGGCTGCAAGAAGACAATTTGGCCCAGTAGAGATTAGCCTTTTAAAAGCACGTGGAGCATGAGTGATACCTTGGATGTCTTGAAGTCTCATCTGATTACTGTGATTCACTCTGGAATTGCAGTTCTTGTCCCACATATTGTTATGACCTGTTGAGCAGCTGCAAGACTTAATGACTGTCTGAGCTAGCCTTGCACATGTTGGTAAACTGAATTTGTATTATTGTAGGCTGGGATGTATGCTGTAAAGGACACATCCTTCTGTGACAGTAGTGACTGTTTCTCCATCAGTCAGGCCTTTCCTGTAGATGTGGTGAGTGTGATTAGTCTCTGCAGCAAAATGGAGTTTGATCCTTTTGCTTTTTCTGTTGCTGTTAGTGTGCTTTTTTGTATTTGTTGAAAGAGGTCGTTAGACAGCTCTGAAGGCCTAAGACCTGTCATTGAGGAGAAAACTTTACACACATGCTTTCTACATTTTCAGGTAGTTTCAAATGCCTGCCTACCGTTCCTTGTTCATAAAGCAGAGCCAAGTGATGAACTCTGAAGAACATCAAGAACATCAAGAACATGGTGGTGCAAGATTGCCATGCTCCTGTCAGCACTTTCGGTTGATTTTTGGAGCTAGATATTTTGATCTCTGCAATTGGTGTAATTGTGGTCAAGCTGCCCAGGTTGGGGTACACAGTCTTTGCAAAGAAAACACTGTTCTGAGATAGGGTTTTTTTGGTGAAGTGCAGTCTTCCAGGACAAATGGTAATCTGCATTACACATCTCTTGGATGTCACAGTGTTCTAACGCTCTGTACGAAAGCTGCTCAGTGCCCTTTCTTTTTTGATGAAGGAAGGGGAAAATGGGATGTTAAAATAAATTATGTGGAGACGTACTGAAACTGCCCTGGCAAGTTAAAGCAGTTGCAATTCACTAGGCTACGTAGATCAGTCAGAATGATAGCAGGGAACTTGAAAAGAATGCAGTGCACTCTACTTTTTAATAATGCTATAGCTGGTGTGGGGAGATTCACACACCTACCTTGTGTGCAGTACTACAGTATTTATTAGAAACAGTCTGGTAATACTGGGACAGCCACTGTGTCAGTGTGTAGCTCATCTTGAAGGAAAAATAATAGGGAAATATAACTTGGTTTTCTAATTTATTAGCAAGATGGTTTAACTAAATTAGCTGCCTGGCTGTCTGTGTGAATGTATCTATCTCACTATTTGAGAACTCATAACAAAATTCTCTATCAGTGGCTTCATGACAAGTTGTTGCTGTCTTAAGCAGCTAACTGGTTTGAAGTAGCCACTTTGTTAACCTTTACTAAAAGATGCCTTATTGCATAAACATTCAGGAATGATGCTGAAATGTAAATTTGGAGGGGGTACAAAATAGGATTTGGTTGTGATTTCACAAATCAATGTTGAAATACAGCTTACAGTGACATTTTGTGACAGAATCACAGAGTGGAAGGGATTGCTTGAAGTCATCTTGCCCAACCCCCTGCACAAATACAGTCACCTAGAGCTGGTTGCCCACAAGAAGCCTTTTGAATATCTCCAAGGAGGGATACTCCACAGCCTTCATGGCCAGCCTGTGCCATGACTGAGGGGCTCAGTCACCCTCACAATAAAAAAGTGTTTCATCCTCTGGGTCTGTCAGTGGGCACCACTGAAAAGAGCCTTGCTCCCTCTTCTTTACATACTTCCTTCAGGCATTTTTGTACATTGATGAGATCTCCCTGAACTTTAAGGTTCACCTCTTCAAGTGAAAACAGTCCCAGCTTTCTCAGCCTTTCTGCATAGGTTCCCTTAATCATATTTATGGTTCTTTTTGCTGGACTCTCTCCACTATATCCTTGTCTCTCATGTACCCAGGAGACCAAAAAATAAAACTGTTATTGGAGATAACATTCTTTAAAAATGGTTTTAAACCCCCATGTAGTGCATAACAGAGGAAACTATTGATGACTTCCTGTAAGAGGCATATTTAACAGTGACAAATTCACCTAAGTGTTCCTAATGAGATTTCATACTGGAAAACTTGTGTTTTTAAATAAAAACTAGATGTAATTGATGAAGCCTATAACTTAATAAACCACAACACAAACAGAGGTTTCTAACAAAGAAGTATCTGGATTTTATGACTTCAACTGTTTTAGAAGTCAGGACTTTCTGCAGTATTTTATGAAGGCAAGTCTCTGTCAATCTGTAGTGGAGTCAGAGTGCTTTGCTTTCAGACAGTTGTCGTAATATCTCACTTTGGCTGCATTATCTTCACTCTTTGGAGAGGTAGCAAGTGAAGAAGAGTTTCTTTCTGCGTTTTCCACTCCCCTTCCTTTTCCCCATTCTTCCTCCCTCCCTCCCTCCTAGTTGAACGAAAAAAGAACAGAGAGATTGAGTAGGTTTAGATTGGCTGATGGAGGGCTAGGAATTTCTGACATTTTTCTTTGTTTATGCTTTTTATCACACTATGTTTCTTTAGGATACCAGGTACTGGAAAAGATTATCAAAGAGAATCAATAGTGGTGTCAAAAGAAAGTGGAATCATGGAAAGTTCATTATTACATGGCTAGATGTAATTAGTTAATATTTCAAGTTAATATTTGAACAAAATGAGGCCTTATAGCTATTTTGAACTCAGAATTTCACCCCAAAAAACCAGTCACAGTGTATGTATTTTAAGAAATAAAGTTTAATAATATGCTGCTGGACTGTTTAATTTTTATGCCTTAGGGTAGCACACAGCACTATTTCTACTTTTAGAAGCTTCTTCGCATTAGTGTAGTCTCTTATATAGCACCTGTTTTAAACTCCAAATCTGAATCTACAAATGTAAAACCTGACTTTTGAAATATTTGCTTTTTTGAACACTCTTCTTTAAAGGACCTATCAGGATCTCTCCCCAAAATGCTAGAAGCATGAAGGATAAGGGAGGAACAATGTTGCATGGCCCAAACACATGTGCTTTCGTCATTAGCAAGGTACAGCATGACCTCATGTTGACCTCAAAGGTAAATCACTACCAGGGAACCATTATACATGCCTGCGAAAGCAGCTTAGTTTTGAACATAGTCAAGAGAATAATTCAGTGCATAGAATAAAATTAAATTTACAACACTGTCTGCCTTTCCTTTTCTCTGTCTTGTCTCTCTCCAAGTCTCTTCTTGAGAGAATGTTGTTTTTTATATATGTGTTTGTTGTGAAAGAAAACAGCTTTTCTAGAGGTCATAACAAATTCCTAAATATGGGTAACCCAAAGGATCTTGTATCCAATTTAGTCAAATTGTACATCTTACAATGAAATTCCCTTTTTAATGAAAAGTTTCATTTGTTATCTAGAGCATTGGTATTGCAGCCTTCAGAATGTATATCTATGTTACTTGGGGAATCTTGTGTAGTTCTGAAATGTATAAATCGTTTTAGACTTACGGCAGAGTTTTTTAAAATACTAGTAGATCAGCTTTTGTGTGTTTATCTTAGATTGCAACACAAACTTATGACACTTTATTTTTTCATAGAAGACTAAATATTCTGTAGCATTATGTGATACATCTCTACATGTGATGGAATATTATTTAGCTAGCAGTTCTGAGCTATTTGGAGAAGAATTGCTGCCAGCATCTCGGAACTGTTAGCCATATCTGTCCCATATCATTTGTATAGTATAATTGTTTGATGTAAATTTTTTTTTTTCCTAGAACGAGAGAGCATATTCCTTCTGTGGAACAATAGAATATATGGCTCCAGATATTGTAAGAGGGGGAGACACAGGACATGATAAGGTATGTTCTAAGTTTATTACTGAAAATAAACTAATTCTTCAGTCAGCATGTTGCTCAGTTTGAGTGGTTTTTGTAAAATATGACGTGATCTTACTTAAGTATGTTATTTTAGGTTGTCCTAAAATAGGTTATTTCCTGTGTCTTCAATTCTATGTTGATGTGTTTTCCTCTTCTGATCTGAAGTAAAGGGCATATTTATAAACTTATTGAGGCTTATTTTGTTCTGTTCAAAATTTCTTCTAAATATGCTGTGGGACAATAAACTTAGTTGACAGTTACTTGCCTTTGCATGAAAGACTAGTTCAGAGTGGAAAGTGACTATTTTGTGGCTAATTCGGATATACGTTTTAAACTGGACATCGGAGAAATCTGTTACACTTATTGAGGTATGGGATAGGTTATTAATGTTATGAATGTTCTCATATTGTAAAAATTATTTGTTTGGCTTGTTACTCAAGTTTTATTACACAATAAAGTGTTAGTAATTGATAGACAAGATCAAGACAACAATAATTAGCAGATGATTTTTAAAACAAACAAAAAACCCTACTCTCCAAAATAATTCTACAGTATTCCTAGATAATTTATTCTGATTGCTCACTATACTGGGAAGTTTTGGAGAATATTTAGTCTGTGTTTTTTTGCTGTAGACGGAGTTGACTTGTCTTTCTGTTGTGGATCATGGAATGTAGTTGATTGTGGTTTCTTTTATAGCAGCCTATCTAGGAACTGGAAAAGTCTGACTTTTGCCTGAGAAAGTTCTTTCATTTTCTTCTCTATGCATTCTGTGTCTCTTTCGGTCTGAGTTTACCTTCAGTTAGGGAGCACTGTAGTGGGCACAGCTGGGATTTGGCAGTTTGAAGTATAGCAGAATGACCTCCTGATTCTTCTACTACACATAAAATAAAGTTTGCCTTGTCTTTTCACTTAGTCATTGTCTCACACCTACCTTCAATTCCACTATAACCTCTTTGTCTTTTTCTACTGTACTGCTTGCCCAGTTGCTATTAAAAATGGAATTTTAAAAACTTGTGAATTGAAGCTCTTTCCTGCACTCTCTTAATTTAGTCATTCCACCTCCAGAGCATCTCTCCAATTTCTCAGTCACCCTGAATTATGATTCTGGCTTCTCAAAGCTTACAAATTCGGTCTTGTTGCTGACTTAAAGAGGAATCTCTGTTCTGTTACCTTTGGTTCTGTCTGATACTTTCATCAGATGTCATTCAGAGTCATACAGTATTTTATAAGGAATAGCTTCACAGTTTGGTATCGAATGTTAGCTGATCAGTAGGGGTGATTTTGCAGTTATGTGTGTGATGTTAGTTTACACCACACACTCACTACCTTACCATTGGCAGTGTATTGTCATTTTAGAAGGTTTTTAGTGTATTTTATACTTACTGCATATCTGGCAACTCAAAAACCTTACAAAAAGAGAAAACGAGATTGCTTTAGTATGCTGTGCTCCCATTAGTCAATATTTATCATCTGTAATCTCTTCTAGATAATTGCAGTGTTTGTCTTAAGGACTTACTCTAGTATTTTAGTATTTATTTTTTTAAAGTTTGATTTCTGATTCTGCAGATCCTCCTTTTCTTTTGGAAAAACACATGCCAAGAAGAAATTCTTTGGGATTTTCTCTGAGAATTATATATTTGCAAAGATAATTAGTAACAGTACAGAGACTTCTTCAGCAAGTTCTTCTAGACACTCTTGGCTGAATATATGAGACATCAGATTCTGTGTATTTTGGAGCAAAACCAAATAAAATATGTGGCCGAATTGTCGTGATTTCACTAGCTGTCTTCCTGTATTGTGTGAATATTGCCAACACAAGTAAAGCAGAAGTTTCATTGATTTGCAGATTTCATGGCTGTAAACCCGAGAAGTTCAGACACTTGTGATTAATTTTGTTGAAAGGACTAAACCGCTTCCTTTATTATTCATAGTAGCATCCTTCCTTTTGAAAGAGAGAAATATTTTGTAAGTTATGAGGTATGAGAGATATGAATAATATGATTAGTATATGGGAAGCCAAATATCCCATGTGTTACCACAGTCCATCTCTCTAAGGCCCATAGTGTGCAGTGGTGGCACTGGATGACCATAACTGAGCAGTGCCTGTGTCATGTGGAGCTTCCCATGCAAACTGGATAGCAGGGAAAGTAACAGGAACCAAAATGCAGTAAACTGTCAAAGTGGAAGTAACAGGGCTTGTGCTAGATCCTTACTGAAGTTCTTTAACAAACAAAACCACTGTTTTTTACCCATGATACATTGCAGCAGTAGGATGTTGGACGCGTGGTTTTTCTGAAAGCTTTGCCTGAGTGAAGCAGCAAACAGGTGAAACATGAACTGACTGAAACTGTGTTCAAGGTTGGAAATGTCATAGATCTAATAACAGGAAGAACTGTGATTTTAAGCAGGTTCCTTAAAAATCTCCCTGGTTCGGAATATCTGACAGAAGCAGATACTACCTAAGTGAAAAATTTCAGTATCCTAAATAGACAAGTAGTGGTCCAGATAATTAAACATTAAAAATTTGTTGTTGTTGTCGTTCTTACTGACAACAATCAGAAACTGAATGCCATCCAGAGGGACCTGGATAAGCTCAAGAAGAGGCCATGCAAATCTCATGAATTTTAACAAGCCCTAGTGCAAGGTGCTGCACCTGCGTGAAGGCAGGCCCTGGTATCAGCACAGGCTGGGGATGAACAGATCAGAGCAGCCCTGCTGAGAAGGACCTGGGGGTGCTGGTGGCTGAGAGGCTGGACATGACCCAGCCATGTGCACTCATGGCCCAGAGAGGCAAACGTGTCCTGGGCTGCATCCAAAGCAGCGTGGGCAGCAGGGTGAGGGAGGGGATTCTGCCCCTCTGCTCTGCTCTGGTGAGACCCACCTGGAGTGCTGCATCCATATCTGGGGTTCTCTGCACAGGAAGGACATGGACCTTTTGAAGCAAGTTCAGAGAAGGAGCACCAAGATGATTAGAGGGATCCTCTCCTATAAGGAAAGGCTGAGACAACTGGAATTGTTCAGCCTGGAGAAGGCCTAACTGCAACTTTCCAGTACCTGAAGGAAGCCTGCAAGAGGATGGAGACTTTTTACAAGGGCATGTAGTGACAGGACAAGGGGGAATGGCTTTAAACTAAAAGAGGAGAGAATTAGATTAGATATTAGGATGAAATTCTTTACTGTGAGGCTAATGAGGTACTGGAACAGGTTGCCCAGAGAAGTTGCGAATGCTCCGTACCTGGAAATGTTCAAGGCTGGGTTGAAGGGGCTCTGAGCAACCTGATCTAATGGAACATCCTTGTCCATGGCAGGAAGTTGGAACAAGATGGTATTTAAGGTCCCTTCCAATCCAAACCATTCTATGATTATGTAGCATTTTCAGGTGCCTGGATTAGCTGTGGCCTGTGATCTTAAACTGTGATTTTTGAATATTCTTTAATTTCATTCTCAGTCTCGTAAAAGTTCAAGTTCCACTACCTCTTAGCAAGCCTTAGGTTCCTCTGTTATTTTGAGTACATATTAGAACTCATATCACATGACAGTGGTAAAAATAAAAATGAATTCTGGTGGGAAAACAAAAGGAAATTGAGTAGTCAGTGGAAAGAGTTCAGATTGAGAAATAAATTAAAGAAGCTAAGTGGAAAGATTTTAATATAAAATTAATTTATCACAGAAAATACCTTCAATCAGCACAACAGTTTACACTTAATTGTATCCCATTTTGTCTTTGTATTGTTAGGTAGGTTCTTCCTGTGCTAGTTGCTTTCTAAGAGGATTGTTTTGTTCCTTCTTTTGTTAACAATTTTACTTCAGTGTATCATAACAGACATAATTATTGTTGTTCTGTAGGCTGTTGATTGGTGGAGTGTTGGTGTTCTTATGTATGAATTATTAACTGGAGCATCACCATTTACAGTTGACGGAGAGAAGAATTCCCAAGCAGAGATTTCTAGGTAAGATTCAAAGCAGTGAAATATATGTGCTTTCTAACAGATGATCCTTATGCCATAATATATGTTTTATGAGAGCTTGTTAATTTAAAATTTAGGAAGAAAGTGCTGCCATGGTAACCTTTTATGTGCTCCAGTTCTGTTTAATAGAATGACATCTGAAAATAGATAGGTTTTATTAGCTAATTTTTTACAAAACCTGTTTTGTTAAAACTGCAGTGGAACCACAGCTGTGTAGATACTTAGCCCTGTTGCATGTTTACTGTTGAAGAGAAACTCAGATGAAATATGAAGTTATATGTAAATAGAACTATCACATTCAAAATCTTAATACATTAGAGGTATCTTCAGCTGGAGGTACTTTTTTTATCAGCTCTTGCTAGGTCACTCTGGCAGACTGCAGATTTAAAGTGTCAGAATGTACCCTGCTCCTACCTTTTTGGTACAAGTAATATTTCTTTTATTAGTGTATAACCTGAAACAAAGAACATGATCTTTGCTAGCCCCACTCGCATAACTGAAGAAGAGATGAAGATGATACTTGAAGAAATGAAATAACCTATATACCATTCTTACCTTTTACATGTAAACTTTTTGTTATGTTCAGTAACCTCTACACTTTAAAGGTTTGTTTTCAGTACCTGTGTAAAAGCACTGGAGCATTTTAAAAAGACAAAACGAATAAGCTTCCCCAAAACACATTACTGAAATCTCTCCCGAAACAAACATTTCCTCTTACTGGATTTCTTTTGGAGCAGAAGTTGAGGACTTAAATTGCTCAAATTACTAACTGCTGTCAAAATGAGCTTGTAAGTCCAGTCCCCAAAGTAGGAATAGTCTTGCTTCTGTTGGAAGGTATTGTCATGGTTCAAACCCTCACCTAAAATCACGTGATATTTAAGGTTGTAATAGATGATAGAACATACCTCAATTACTTAGATAATTTCTTTTACTTATGTTATAAATTTAGGCAATTTCTTGGGAGATTGAGGCCTGTATATTGGTTTTTACTTTTCTACCAGAGCAGGAAACTTGGAGGCTCACTAGAAGAAATACAGGGGAGAGGAGTGTCCATTAATGAAACAAAATTCAGGACTTCACCATCTTGGTCATTATATTGCACTTAAAACTTCAATTATCTCTTTCTGGCCTATTTAAGGTTAGGAGTTTGGTTGAGTGGTTGCTTATGCCATGGCTGAATTTGGTAATTTTGATTCCCAAGATTTACTAGATGGGACTCTGAAGAAGTAACAGGGTTTTTTTAGAGAGAACCTTGAACTGAATTTTACAGCTATAGTTTCCCAAAAACTGGGAAACTTTAAAGTTATGTATTCTATAGGACTTGACTTTCTTTTGGTAGGCCCTTATGTGCTCTTTAAGATAATAATATTTCTGATAATTTGAGTAACTGCAAGGTTGTTAACATCTGTCCTCTGACAGATGTTAACTTATTTTCTGATCTTTAGTTGTGGCAAGTTTACTGCGTTGCTGCTCAGTCTGTTTTTGTTCTGGTGGGTGTTTGTGCTACACATTTATAGACAGCAGTCCTGTAGTATTTCAGCTTTTATTTTGATAAATTTAGAAGTTAAATTCCTGCAGTTTCCTATATTAAAGATGTTCCCCAGTTTTCCTGTTCCTGAAAAAGCCTGTTCTTAACTCAGCTTGTGTTGTTCTTTCTTACATATGGACAGTTTATTCTTGTTGATGTTTCAAGAGGATCTTATTTAGAGGAAGGAATAATTTACCATATGAACAAAAAAATCCTTCTTCCTTTTTCTTCAGTTCCTCTTGTTGATGCCAGTGGTGGTCTAATAGATCTAATTCCTGCTCTTCTGTCACTTTCAACTGATAACCCTCTGGTTTACAGTTGAAATCTTCTTGTTCCCAGCTGTATGACTACATTTCAGACTTGATTTCATCTGTCTTGTGTTACTTCTATACTCCTAAGACCCACTGGTTTCTGAATCCTTTCCACTGATAGCAATTTCTGTGTTGAATGACTTCAGTTTTGTGTGTTTGCTGTTTGTCATGAATGTTATGTTCCTTTTAAGAGCATATGAGAACATTGCTGCTGCACTGAGTCGTGTGGGACCTTCTGAGGAGCGGTGACTGCTGCGTGCCTTTGGGAGCAGCAGGAGTGTGTTTGGAGCTTTCCCTGCGGATAGCGTAAAGCAGGCAGAACAGAAATCAAATACTGACAGTTGCCACCGATGATGAAATTATTGGCACTGGCACAGAGATATGAGTTGGTACAAATTTCTTTCTGGATAGCAAAGTTGTTCTAACCAGAAATTATATTGGTTAACCTAAATATGCTTAAACTTGCCAATCACTGCAGACTCAGAGAATTCCGTTTTTTACTTGCTCACAAGGTCTTGAAAGCATGGTTTCCATGGCCTTTTATTTTTCTGAGTTTAGGAAAAATGTCTTCTAAATGGATCCAGGTCGTTCTTTTATTTTACCTAGGTAGGAAGAAATCTTAGATATTTTTAGATAATTTTACTCCCTTGTGTGGCACAATGGCTGACTAGTGTTAAATTTGAGCATGAAACTTTATTCTGAAATATTTCTCCAATGGAGAGTTCAGTTCTTGTGTCAGAAATAGTGTGTAGTTTCTATTTTTTTTTCTCTTTCTGATAAGAAATGGTGTTGTTCTTTTATCATAATCTTTTTGTCAACACTGTGGACTTCTCTTTCATGGAAAATGCAACGTAAGCAAGTGCATACTTTACCTTCTATCTCTGTCTCTGAAGTCTTCTTGTTCACATGCTTGGTGTTACGGGTTATTAAACTCGATTAAATAAAAAAATAATCACATAACTGCTCCAATATCTCTGCTTTTCTAGTGCACCCTCTCCCCTTTCTTTTCCCTTGTTCCCAAATCTTCCTTTCATTTTTGATAATTCTGAACTTATATTGCTGCAGAGCCAGGGATAAGACCCATCCTGCAAAAGCATAGGCAAGGGCTGGGATTGATTACACACCCAGTATTTTCAGTTTGACTATGAGTAATTTGTAGTGCTGAATTGAAAGACAGACAAATCCATTTTAGGGAGCTGACTTTTGAGGGTCCTGTCATGTATAGGATTTAAAATGAGCAGGAAGGTTTTTGAGTATTAGTTTGCAGCTGTGCAGCATCTTAGAAAATCTTGCAGTTTTGGGATTATGAATAGATAGAAACCTTTTTTTTTTTTTTTCCATTTTTACACATATATCCATCTATAAAATAGTCTATGGAAGCATATGATGCCATATTGGCATACTAATGCTAGTAGCAGCCTGTGGTCTTTGTTTGACGTAGTTGGTTAGACTTTATTTAAACTTCATGGAGGACAGCTGAAATTTGACAATCTGTTAGATTCATCTATGATCCTGCAAGAAACCTTTTCTTCATAGAGCTGTTGGGAAGATGCATAACAACTGTACACTGGGATGCCCTTCTTTATTGATTTCCATCTTTAATCTGTGCCTGTGAAGACTCTAAATGATTGCGAGAACCTTTAAAGGATGGAACAGTCATTAAATCCAACCTCTAATTTGCGTGATGTCTTCTGGTACTTTTTCCTAGAGCTTATAGCTGCCTATATATAATGTACCGCATTTGTATGTTTAGATGCATGTTAGAGTGCACCAGTGACTCTACCTATAGATCCATTCAACCATTCAGTAAAACAGATGTTTTTAAGGAAGTTTTAAGTATTGTAGCAAAGTTTCTGACTTGCCTAGAACCAGGGATACACATACATGTCTGACTGCTCCAAGTTGGAATAAAAGAACAAGAGAGTTTGGCATAACTAGTTCTAAGGTGACAGTGTCGTTCTCAAATATGAAGGTGAAAACTCTGCTTTGGAGGTCTTGCCCATTTGCCCTTTAACAGGGTTAAAACTTGGGGTTGCTTTCTTTTATTCCCTGTACATCCAGATGGATGTGTATCTTTTTGATGATGCTTATAACACAGTTTAGAGACAAGTTTAGGAGAAAACACTCTGGAATGAGTTGCCTCCTCTAGAAGGGGTTCCAACAATCCCTTTCAGCCAAGAGGAAATGAATACTAGTGGATGAAAGTGAAAAAAAACCAACCCAACCATATATTGACAAACAGAATGCCTACAAGGCACAGGAAAAAGGTAAATAAATGCTAGATATTAAACCTTAGGTGCTAGATATGTCAGACCTTACCCCTGCACACACACACCAGAACAAAAAGGGAAACAAAAAAGGGAAAGAGAAAAGGGAAAGAAAAAAACCCCACGTGCTCGTCAGGAAAGAAAAAAAAAACCACTGGCTCGCCACTGACCTATCTTCTGGTAGAAGACAGCAGCTCCTCTCTCAGGGAAGAACACCTAAAAAAACAAACAGGAGATTGAAGCAACAGTTTGGGCAAACAGGTGGGAACCTGACTCTCTGGCATTGGTCCCCTCTTCTCAGCGGATGAAGTAGGTGGGGTTGGTGTGCTTTCTCTCACCGGCTCAGCTTTTCTGAGGTCTGGGGCCGAGATGGAGTGGCCCCTCTACTCCCACTGGTCCTGACTGACTCCTGTCCTGCAGGTCCCATTATCTCTGGTCTCAGAATTAAACAAACTGTCCAGTTTACCTCGGGAAAAGTTGCCGAAGGATTGCTACTGCAGCTTATCCAAGGCCAGGGAAAGGGAAAAAACTTCTTGCCTGGCCTAACAAAAAAATCAAGCTAGCCAAGCAAAAAATCCAGACCCTGAGGCACCCTGGACCCCTGGGGAGTGAGGCTTTGAAAAAAAACCCCAAAGAGCCCAAGGCTCCCTCCTCCTCCCCTCCTTAAAGATACGGCAGCCATTTTTGAGCATAAAGCAGAGGATCAGGGAGTAGACTTTCATCATAAATCACCACAAGACACACAACTCTCAGGGCACTGTAGAATTAGATTAGGCATCTCCTTTTCTTCCTTATCATCCATTAGTGTGTCCTTTGCATTATCATATATGTTCTTGGTCTGCAGTATTTATGGGGAAAACTCATCAGAGCTCAAGTTCCTGAAAAACAATACCAGTGGGGTTACTCCTAGTTCTGCATAGTCTGCCATAGAGAAGGGTAAGATGGAAATGATTCATGACTTCAAAGTGTTAAACTTTTTGACCTATGCAAGGAGTGGTTTCTCTGAGTGTTCAGTACAGCCAGAGTTCTCTCATCAGAAGGGTAATCTCAGCTTGCCCCAGCTCAGAGGGCTTATACCAGGCCAGGAAAAGCAATAAATACACTAGAGTGTTCCTTCAGCTTTTCCAGTTTCCACTTGGGATACTTAATTCTTCCTGCTTGCTTCTGTTGCTATTACTGGATCACTTCCATGAACAGTGTGGACAGCCCCATAAACATGAAATGTACGAAAGGATGGCGGTGATTGAGAAAAGGAAAGGGTCATTAATGCTAGAGGCCATAGCTTCTTTACAGAAGCACACACATCCCAAGAAGGATTCCTTCCTCTGTCCACTTTATGGGCTTCTGTTAGAGCCTTGAGTGAGTTAACCTTCAGTACAGCCCTTCAGTAATGTTGAACTAGTGAAACCAGGCTCTCTTCACTTGATCAAGCTGTTTCACAGATGTCTCACATGTTGATCCAATCTGGTCTTTCTTTTCTGGCAGCTTCATTTCCATCCTAATTAATGTGTATGCAGCTTCACATACTTCATGGTAGTTTTATGTAGTTCCTGGAACTTCTAAAGAAGGTAGCTTCATTCTTCACTGCCTCTGTAATATGGTTCTGTGAACCAATCCATAGCATCATCAGTGTTTTCTAGTATCAGTCAACCTCAAAAGTATTTCTGAATTAAAGCCACTGGCACGTATAAATGCAACTTGAATGAGTCTCCTTGTAATGGAGCATGGCAAAATGCTGCCTTTTCTGCCGTGGGTTCTAGGAGGGTCAACAGATGGGAGATACTTCTCAATATAAAACTTACCCCTGGGGAGTGAGGCTTTGAGTACAGCAGAGAAGAAACAGTTTAGGAGGTTCCTAGAGTGTGTGCAAGAGAACTTGCTCTAGAATTTCCCTTCTGATTTCTAAGGACATCGCAGAGTTTCAACCTCATTGCTTTAGAAATCAGTTTCAAAAAAATGCTGACTAGAGGGGTTTCTCCCCCTTCTGAGAGCCCAAAGAGAACTTGCTGCTTTCCAGGATCTTTGTTACATACCTTTCTGATTCTTTAATCAGAAAGGTTGATAAAGAAGCTTCTTCAGACTTCTCTAACCACAGTGATTTTCAAGTTATGAAAACATTGTAGATTTCATTTGCCCTCCTGTCAATATAGTAATTTTTTTATCAAGGTGTCCTGTCTTCTGAATCTGGAACAGGAAGGTTTTCTTACTTCCTTACCTGCTTCCCCTTTCTGAAACTGGGTGATTTCTGAAGAGACTGAATCTTTACTTCTCCACCACTTCTCCACCACTTCTACAGTGTAAGAATACTCTTGTTTAGTGATGTTTAAATTTGGTATTAACGTCCCTAATTGAAAAATCATTTGATAATATTGTGCCTTCTTCTTCTTTTCTGTGAAGTGAAATGTGTCCAGAAGTTGAAGAGAAGTCTTACGGTTGCTGTTACTTCTGCTAGTAGAACGGCTGTGATGTAGACCCTGATTGGCAGATCATCCATACATCATTTAAAAAAACAATCCTGGACCTCTACACCGTCTTAAAATTCAGACTGTATTTTCCTAACTCTTTTCAGCTTTACTTAAACTAAGAGGTTAGCTTGCTTTGTCTTTCTGTTTGCTTGAAATTGGATACTACATCAGTAAAAGCTACCCCTGGGATGTGTGCGTTTTGAACTTGGCTTTGTCCTTCCACACTGCCAGAACAGGATTATTTAGGAAGCATTCTGTTTGCATCTATTTTTGGACTAATCCAAGAAGCTAGAGATTTCAAGATAAAAATTTTCTCATGGAAAAACTGACTCTAAGGGTATGTCATGCAGTAACTTCAGACAAAATTTAGGAATGTCCTGCAGTGATCAACTTAAGCTCTGGCAGAAACATACAACAGTTGAGATTTTAGTATTGCCACGAACTCATGTCATTTCAGCCTCAGTCTCTCATGGCTTCAAAATCTTTCATTTTGTGTTTAGTGGAGGCACTGGAAGTCCTTCTATGAAGTCACCACAGTGAGAGTATGCATCAGGCTACACAGACACCAAGCTGTGCGTGAGCCGGCAACGTGCCCTTGTGGCAAAGGCAGCAAATGGTATCCTGGGCTGCATTACACAGAGTATCATCAGTCTGAGGGAGATGATCCTTCCTCTCTACTCAGCACTGGTGAGGCCATACCTGGAGTACTGGTTCCACTTCTGGTCTCTCCAGCATATGAGAGTGATATATTGGACATATTGGAGAGAGTCCAGCAAAGGGCTGCCAAGAATATGAGGAAAGGCTGAGAAGCATGGTGCTCTTCTGCCTGGAGAACGGAAGGCTCAGGGAGACCTCATCAATGTACATAAATGCGTGAAGAAAGTGTACAAATAAGAGGGAACCGGGCTCTGTTCAGTGATGTTTAGCGACAGGACCAGAGATACGGAACACAAAATGAAACACAGGAGGTTCCCTCTGAGCATCAGGAAACACCTTTTTACTGTGTGTCTGAGTACTGACACAGGCTGCCCAAAGGAGGTGGTGAAGTCTGTCTCCTTGGAGATATTCAAAGGGTTTCTGGACATGGTGGTGAACAACTGGCTCTAGGTAACTGTTTAAGCAGAGGGAGTTGGACCAGATGACCTCTAGAGTTCCATACCAGCCTCAGCTCTTCTGTGATTCTGCATGCTAAAAGGTTTTTTGAGTCTCTTTTAAACCTGTTCACATGTCTTTGGATGTGTTACTTTCGTTTAGAGTCCTTGGCTTCAATATTTAGATTTGGAGTAACTGAAGGAAAACTTGCCTACCTCTTTATATAGAGCTGTGGAAACTACAGATATAAAAGACAGGTATTGAAATGTTATTCTACTTAGGCTTCTGAAGTTTTCACTTCCGCTGGCACAACTTGATGGTTTCTAGTTCTTGTATTGAAAAAAGAAGGTGTGCTCTCTGTTCACTTTTTTTACTGTTTTGAGAGGAACACTGGCCAGCTCCCTTGAGTCATCATTTCGGTAAGCTGGGTAGTCCTAGCCTTTTTATAAAACTTTCTATAAAACACATTCTGTGTTTTTGATTAGTCTTATTACTGTTCTCTACAACTTTTCCAGTTACAGTGCCTTCTTTTGAGACTAGGGCATGAGCACTGCACACAACATGGAGGGTGCAGGCAAACCTCCAATGGCCCAAATACAGGATTTTTTTTTTCTTTATTTTCTAATACTTTTTAATATTGGAATTATTTTTTGTTTGACTGCTGTTAGGCATCAGGTTGATTTCTTTGTGGAGCTATCTGTTGCAGCTATGAGATTTCTTTTAAATAGTAAGCTCAGTATGTGAAAAGAGGATTGTTCTCCTTTTGTGGATTGAGTTACTCAATTTATCCCTCCAGATGTTGTGTTTCATGTCTGTAATTCCTTAAACCTTCCTTTATTTAAAAAAAGTTGGTTTCATATTTGTCATCCTCCTGCTTTTGGGTGCAATAGAAATTTAGGTGAAATGTTAATGCTTCCATTAGTATGGTAACTTCTTAACTCTCAACATTTTAAGTAATTACCACATTGTTGTTTTGTTTGTTTTAAAGGAGAATATTAAAAAGTGAGCCACCTTATCCACAAGAAATGAGTGCTCTGTCTAAGGATATAATTCAGCGGCTTTTAATGAAAGACCCCAGGAAGAGGCTAGGTTGTGGTCCCACTGATGCTGATGAAATCAAACAGCATCCCTTTTTTCAGGTAAAGCAAACAACAAAACTCACCCACTCTGCATTAGTGCCTGTGAAATCTAAGTCTAAGGGAATTCTGTTATTTTGTTAACAGAACTGCTTAGAGACACGTTGATTGCATGAATAATTGCATTGAAGTTAGTAAGAATATCCACGTGCTTATGTGTATGGATTTTGTGTGTAATAGAAGGGCATGCTTGGTTTTTAATATATTCTGTCTGTATCTAACAGTTACTTGAAGAAGACAAAAGACACCTCTTAAATCAGAAGGTGTAATGCAAAACACTGAAATTGTGTTGTGTTGTCTGTTGGGTTTCTTTTGAAAGGATTTTTTAAAAATTGCCACTAGCATTATTATTGAAATTTGAATATTGATAAAATTCACCAAACTCCTCTATTTTCCTTGACCTAATTAAATCTTTAGTCTTGTTTAGTAAATTTTAATTCTGTTCAGATTTCAGTGTATTAACATTTGCTTTCAAACCATGATAAAGATTGAATTTGCATACAATATCTGTAGTGTTCCATCCATTGTGGTTAAAATTGTGTGCTTCTTTGAAAAAATTATGTATTTATGGTGCTTCTGAAGTTGAGTAGAGTTAAGCAGAGTTAAACTTCCTTAATTCAGTTTGTTTTGGGAGATACATTTTGTCATCATATAACACTTTCTATTCTTCACTTAATTTCAGTTCCACTCCTTTACAGTAACAGGGCAGTTTTCTCATAACTGCTATTTCTGTGCTTCCTCTTTCTAGTCATGCCTTTAATTAAGAATTTGGAGGTTTGTGCTCTCAGGGCTCTGAAAGCTGACATCAGTAATTATGCATAGAAATTGGCAATGAAAAGTTGAAGGTACTACATGCATGCACTATGGCTTACAAAAATATAAATATTGCTTATTCTGAAAAAAGAGTAAAAAAATTCAAGGACCATCACGCTAGTTGTGTGGCTCATCTCCACTGTTAAATTTAATTATGTTGATTTTCTTTTTGATTAGATTCTGTCTACGTACAAATAGGTATGATACTGCTTGGCTTTACCTAAGCAAATTAGTAGAGCATAATTGGAATGTCTTTCATCTGCCTGCAGAAAATAGCAAATAGAGTTAGGACTGTGTATCTGGACAAGTCTCTCTTTCCGATATCTCTTTCTGTTAAATTTTCGTTTCATTCCGACTTACTTTCCTGTTTTTTGTTTAGAATATGAACTGGGAGGACTTAGCCGCCAAAAAAATACCAGCTCCGTTTAAACCAGTAATAAGAGATGAACTGGATGTCAGTAATTTTGCAGAGGAGTTTACGGAAATGGATCCAACATACTCTCCTGCAGCAACCCCTCAGACTTCAGAAAGAATATTTCAGGTATTTTAAGAAACCAAATTAATTTTTTTAAAAAAAATTATTATTGAACAATTCCCCATGTATAGCTAGCTTTTTTTTTTACCTCATGCCTCCAGGTTCTTAGAATTAATTGTGTAATTTCTAGTCCCAGTTCCCAGGGCTTTTTGTTCAACAATTGCAAAATGAGAAAGGTGGAAACAGTCCTAGTGCAAATATAAAATTCCTTGTCTCTCCATTCCCAGCTGAATGTCCTACTTGCTGGACTAAAGTCAGTCTGTTCTTTATTGATTCTTCATACCTTATGAGTGTTGTCATCTTGACTCCATCAGCCTGGGCTGCCACCTTCAGCAAGAGCAATGTCGTTCACCCATTTCCACATTATGCACTAGTTGAAATAATCCTTTGTAAAGTGGGAGCTACCTGCAGAGCTCAAAGTAGGTCCTCCGCATTTTGTAGGAGTGTTCTAGTTATTAGACTGATGTATACAGATGAGTAACAAAGCTTTCCTTACGGTTCCCTCCATGCTATTAAGGAGCGATCCCTTCTTAGACTGCACAGTCTCGATGTCAAATGGGCAGAAACACCTCATGTGCAGTCAACTTAGTTCCAAAGCCGCAGAGGTGAACAGCAGTTTGGATTGCTTTCTCTTCTCCCCCTCCTTGTGCTTTGTTGGTTTTTATTGTCTGTTTTTGAGCAGCTTAATCCTTAGGGTACAGGAATGTAGCATTGTATTTTGGAACTTGTTAGATTCACACTGACTGTAGCAAGCAGGTGATGCATGTCATAATACCATCTGATTCACCCTGCAGAGGTAGTCACAGCTGTAATGATACTCAAACTGGGCACATAATTAATATAAAGTTTATATTGTTTATCCATTTAAAATTGTTTGATGCTTACCTCACAACATACAAACTATTTCATGCCTTAACTTTAAGGTGTCCTGAGAAGCTGGCTGGTTTGAAGTACGAGCCTATTAGTGGTGGCAATAGTACCACTATTGTGAAGCAATTGTAGCTGAGCCAGATTGGCATTAATTAGAATTCTTGTAGTATTATTGTTTTGTCTTTAACTTTGGAGGATCATATAACTAATTCCAGGAAGATACCTATTCATGTTGAACAGAGAAAGTTACAATTTCTCTATTATGATACAAAAATTCTGATTTCTTTGAAAAATTCTTCTGAAACTTCTGATGTTTCATATGTATTATGATATTTTATGTGCAAAGGTATAAACTTAAAAAAAATCAAGCTATACCCTTTTCTGATGTTTTAATTTCATAGGGATATTCTTTCGTTGCACCTTCTATTTTGTTTAAACGCAATGCAGCTACAGTAGATCCTTTTCAGTTCTATGTGGGGGATGAGCGACCTGGAACTACAACTATTGCCAGAAGTGCTATGATGAAGGTAATAATAATATCAAGACCTAAATTAATTTGGTTAAATTAAAACTGTGTATAACTTCCCAAACAGCAATCACAAGCTAGGCTGCAGATTACAAAATAGGCATCATTCATTTATCAGTTCTCTGTAATGGCTCCTCAGATGATCCAAGCATCTGATGATCCATCAAATCTTGCATGTGATACTACTAAGAAGTGGTTGAAGTTTAATCTGAAGAATGAGATGATTGTCTAGTTTTCCAGAAGACTGAAGTATAGTAGCAATAATAATAATAAGACTCCTGATAGTTCTTACTCAGCCAACCATTGTAGATAATTTTGAAGCTACTTTAATTATATCATAATTCCTTCTATGTTATATTTACCCAAAAGAGTGTATACTTGTCTGAAACCTTATAAGAACACATGCTATTGTGATGTCCTCAAATGAGCACACAGTTTTGTGGATAAATGTATGTATGACCATCTTTGATCCTGTTTGTCTGAATATTTTGTATCTTCAACTGTTGTAATAGTAATGATTTATTTAGTGATCGTTTGTTTAGTGTAATGTAAGCTTTACTCTTTGATTTTTAGAATAATTTTTATGCATTTTATTAAATAAAATTTAAGATTAATTTTATTAAAAAGAGAGCTCTTTTACAATTTTAAATGTAGATGAAAAATTCTCATGGAACTTTATTCTTTGTCTTTGACTGTGTATACTAAAAATATTCTGCAAAACTAAATACAGACAGTTTCCTAACAGGACTCTCCATTTTATCATCATTATGAACTGGATCTGAAAGAGAAACCATTGGGAGAAGGAAGTTTTTCCATTTGTCGAAAGTGCTTACACAAGAAAACTAGCCAAGAGTATGCAGTAAAAATAATTAGCAAAAGGTATAAATATTCTATAAGACAATAAAAATATTTTCTTTGCTTACTGTCACCCATGGAGTAGAATAATGTTCACTGCTTTTTTGGAAGTGGAAAAATAACTTTAAAATTCTTTCTTGTTCTATGAATCTGCAGAAACTTGTTGCAACCTTATGACCTTTAAAAGATTCTGAGAGTCTTCTGAAATAAAATTTTATTCTTGTTGGGACACAAGAAGAAACCTAGAGAGTACTTTTCTGGTTCCTAGTTGTATCCTACCATTATTTACCCCGATTTTGCTCCTAACAAAGTAAGGTGTAAGGCTCTTCTATCTTGAGACTGAAGTGAACTGAACGTAGGCTTATGCTAGCTCCCTCTCCTAGGCAGCCCAGTTGATTGCCTAGGATACTGCTTTTAAGAATGGCCTGCAATGTGGGCTGCCTCAGATCTAATTTTGTGTGTGTGTGTATAAAATGGAATTAGACTATGGAATTGTAAGTTGCATCTTGTTTCCTGGGTGTTCTGAAGAGAACACCACAGTGGAAGCAGCTGACTTGTTTTGTATGTGGGTACCATCTGGTTCTCTTCCAGAATGGATATCTCTGGGAGTTTCTGCCCAGAGAAAAATAAAGATAAGGGATTCTTTGAGGAGCAGATGGATTTTTGCCTTCATTTTGCAGAGTTCATTAGTAAGTACATCCCTAGTGTGTTGTAGAACGCTGTCAGGAAAGTAGAAATGTTCTGCTATCAGAATGATAGTTCACAGTGATCTCTTGCCCAAGACATTTGGCTGTACCTCTGTTTTTCCAGACTCTAGAAGAAGCTGTCCACCAGACTTGTTTCATCATATGCTTTTTGAATAGGATAAGTTCAAGAACAAGAAGCCCAAGTGTAGGTGTCTGAGTTAGTTTTCTGAGGTCTGCTAAATTAATGGAGGCCTGCCTAAAACTATCTTGCACTAGAAGTGGGATTCAGTAACTTAAACATAGACATCTACATAAGTGCCATTTTAGCATCTGTTGGTGTCTTCTCTGTCCTCCAGTTCCCATCAGTCTTGTGACTACTACCTTTTTGTAGATGTCTTCATGGCTGATGTCATCTTCCAGGCTCTTCCTTCCTATGCTTAGGCCACTGAATCCTGCTCTAGTTATGCATGTTGTAGTGAACTAGTTCACCCTGTAAGATGGATTCACGAGAATTTCACTCATTATAATGAGACCTTAAACAAGTAGTGTGTGGTAGACATTGGGTATTTAAATGTGGAAATCTCTGCCATGTGTCTACACTCACAAGTTTTTCCTGTGGTACCAGCCAAGCTGTAGGTTAGTGCTCCCATCTCATCTTAAGATAATGTGTGTTTTTTTTCTGGATAACAGTGAGCAGACTAGTATTGCCTTTTCCCCTAGAACTTAACTTTTAGAAAATATGTCCCTAAATTGTATTACTCATGGGTTCTTTTGCTCTTTCTCCTTCATCTTGGTGGCTCAGGCTAAATGAAAGTAAGAAGTGATCTGTATACAGAGATTTTAAAAACTTTTTTTAGGATTGCTGGGAGTGAGCAGACTCAGCATGTTTGTACAGTATTTAGAGTTAGCATTAAACCCACACTCTGAACAGTTGGCCAAAACCCAACTTGAATAAGAATCTGTAAATAATATTGCTCTGAGGATCACATCAGTAAATCTTGCTAAAACCAAAAGTATAAGAAGTTTCTAGCAACTTCTCTGCCTCAAAGTCAGTCTTTCACTCCTACTGGGCAAATGTGCCCAAAAAGGGAATCTTAGACCTAGGGAAACCTTTTCATGGTACTTGAGGTGAAAGCTGAGATGAACAGTTCTGCTGTAATGTTGATATTTAATAACACTGGACCTGCCCCCAGCCAACAATTTTAGGTTTATCTGTGTGTCGGATGACCACTGAAACAATGGACCCCTGTAAATTTGCTTGAGTTACTGTTTTAGAACATCCCATTTGTTTCTCACAAGGTTGTTTAAAATCTGAGATGGTAACTATTTACGGAGAGGAAGTATTTAGCAAACCCACCTACTAATTCCAAAGGTTTATGCTCATGATGTTGAACCTTTTTGATCTGTTTCCAAGGTCCACTTCCTCCCGATAGTAGTTTAAGGGGAAAGACTCTGAGAGTCAAGTTTTTTAATTCCTTAAGGACCTGGAGTCACTTTCAGTTAAAAAACTTCAGCAGCAGAGATGCAGGTGGAACAGCTTAGTTTACTTGTTGATGATAGGAAGCCTACAAGAAAGACAGAATCCTCTTGCACAGAATTCTCATCATGATTCTTGTCCTAATTAGTAAAAAAAAAAGCAACCAAAAATTAACATGTGTGGTGAGAGATTCTGTCTGTATCTCTTACCCGAAAGCCATTCTCTTAAGTCAGTACAGGATTAGCCTTTCTTGGAGAGAGTTTTGGCAAAAATTTTCAGGGATTATTTGCCAAAAATAAATCAATATATCTAACTAGTGCAAAAATTGTTCTGCTCTGTCACCATTCATGTAGCTTTTATAATGATCACCGTTTTCACTTTTTATGGCTATAGATTTCAGTACTTGGAAGAGAACTTACGCAATGATTTTTCCCTGGAGGTAGTTTCTTATCTCTTCCATTTCAGATTTTTACAATGGTCTGTTTGGGGTTCATTTGCATAACACAATTCATATATACATGATGTTTCTGTTTTTCTAGTAGAGCTCCTATTTTCCATACCATTTTGGAAGTACTTGTCCCCATTAAGAATGGAATAGGATTGGGCCAAGATAAAGGTGAACTAACAAATGTTGGTAGCAACAGAGGCGAAGTCAAATTGCTCTGGACTAAGGGCATGGTTTGTTTTAGATAGAAACTATTCTATAATACCACATCAGCTTTTGCTGTAGGAAGTTGCAATTGCATTAAAAACATTGTTTGAATTGGGTGTGGGTTTTTTAATGTACTAAATTGCAGGGTTATGGGGAGAGTTTTTCTCCAGTTACTTTTAATATGCATTTAATTGTGTTCAAGTGGTTGTAATAGTAAAAAAATCTGGATTGCAAGCAGTTAAAAAATAACACTTGGAATGTGCGATTTGCTCAGTAAAATTGGTACAAAATGACTACTCAATTTTTCCAGAATGGAAGCCAACACCCAGAGAGAAATAACAGCTCTGAGACTCTGCGAAGGACACCCGAATGTAGTGAAGTTACATGAAGTTTTTCATGACCAGGTATTTTGAAGAAACTATAATCAGCACCTAGCAAACACATCGCCATTTGTTTTCCCAAGAACCTTTTGGACTTTAGCATACTGTAACTGTGCAGGCAACTTTTTTCCTAGGGCTTTTGTTTAGTCAGTGTAGAAGATGAAGCAGAAATTCTGCATTCAAATGATCTTGCAGTTAACTCTAGCAAATCAAAACAGTATGTGAAAAAATTGGAGGCTTGGATTCTGTTCGTTGTTCTGTTCTTGACTGTCTTTGTTAACCATCATACAATGTGTTTGTGGCCCAATTTCTGTATCTATGATACTGAAATGTGTTATCACCTTTCCCACAGGGTCATCATAAATCTTAAAATAGTATTTGTGAATTAATTTAGAAAGGTTGCATATGAAGATTCTATCATCTTTTCCTACACATTAGTAACTTAATGGAGATAACCAAATAGCTTGCCAACTTACCAAATGTGAAAGTAGAGCCTCTATTTGAAAATGTATTAAGATCAGTTTGTTTACATACCTTAATTGTCTTTTTCCTTTAATGTAGTAAACCATAATTTGATCTGAATTAGAAGTTGGCCCTGGTTGAGCTAGGGTTTGGACCAGATGTCCTGTAGCACTCCCTTCCAACCTAGACTACTCTGTGGTTCTGGTCTATGATTTTTTAATGGAACAAGGGGTCTCTTGCCTCTCCACATATCCCAGTCTGTTCCCCTCATGCTGCTTATACCAGGGCCAGCAGAGAGCTCATGAAGAGCACTTCTAAAATGAGCTAGGAGGATACACTATCAGTACTGTAATTTTTAACAAGAAAACCCTTTCTTTTGCTTATATGTACAGTATGAGTACACACGTGTAGAACAGGACACTTCTTTCCTTTGCTTAAATTGAATGTGCTAAACTTAAATAATGTTCTGGAGACTGCTCTGCAACTGAATAGGCTGCTCTAACCAATCAACCCCCTCTGTATTTTTAGCTGCTTCTAGTAGCTCCCAGGTGTTACCTTTCAGATTACTTGCACACAATATTCTGAAGACCAAAACTGATTAAAATTTTCTAGTTTTGACCTTTCTGCAGTTTGTCTTAATAAAAAGAAGTTCCAGTTTTTAACTTGCTCTGAATATCAGTCTGTTCAAATTCTGCATTAGTATTTCGGCCATATAATATTGGGTTGCAGTCTCTTGATGAGCCAGAAGTTTTCTAGTGAAAAAAGTCTTCTTTATCCTTTCCAGCTTTCCTGTCAGCTATTCCCAAGGCATAAAGAAAACTTGCAGGAGAGGATATCATTCAAGCACTACTAGATACCTTGCTTGTTCTAAGAAGTGTTACTGCTTTCTGTCTGCATAGCTCTGCTTCTGTTTTTTGGTATCTAAAGTGTGTACTTTCTCACTATTGCTTTGAATTCCATTTTTTGGCCTCTTCCCAGAACTTCTTTGCTCTGCTTGCAACTACTTTTTTTACTGTCATTCAGGGGAGGGAAGGGCTATAAGCCATGGCAAGTCTACATCCACTGCCTTTTGAGAATGCTGACTTCACTTCCCTGTTCTGTGAAGTCTGCTGTTTGTTTAATGGCAAGGTATTTGAATTGCAGTTGACTGTGTGCCAATGCTTTTTCATAATCAAGGAAGCCCCTGCCAATGCTTTTTTATCATCAAGGAAGCCCCTGCTTATTGATTGCCTTGAAAAGAGCAACCTTCTAAAAACCTATTGCTTTTTTAATTTAAAAAAAAGCTCTTTAATTTTGGGAAGATGTCTATTGTAATTCTAATGTTGCAGTAGTTTTGGCTACTACTCTGTAAGGGATAAAATCACAAGTTCTAGATAATCATTGATTTCAGAGGTAAAGTTTCAGGGTGCTTTTAAAGGATTTCTTAACATTTAAGAGGTTACCTCCTTATGCATATTAATATAGATATATCAGAAGAGGCTTAAGCAGCAAAAGTTTAGCTTTTTCCAGCTTTACTTGTTAGCCTAATTAAAGCCATTTCTTCTCCCTAGAAATTGATCCATTTAGCTGGTGGCATTGCATTTTTGTTAATAAATATGGGTGCACATGGGGAAGACATTATCATTCTTCAGTCTCAACATGATTGATGGGAAAAATGTCATCTGAGATTTGGTGCTTTTTTTTGACCTTCCAAATTGCTACAAGAAGCCGTGCTATTTCTTCGAATGTTGAGAACCTGTCAGAATAGCACCTAGCTCCTGAGTGAATGTTGGTTTGTAATGTTAAATTTCTAACGTGCTGTATTTTTCTTTATTGTTTCAGCTTCACACGTTCCTAGTAATGGAATTGCTGAAGGGAGGAGAATTGCTTGAACGTATTCAGAAAAAGAAACATTTCAGTGAGACTGAAGCCAGTCACATTATGCGCAGACTTGTTTCAGCAGTGAGCCATATGCATGATGTAGGAGTAGTCCACAGAGATCTGAAACCTGAGGTATAGTGACTTGTATATATATGTTGAGACAATGAGTTATGAAATGTCTGAAATGTGGTGTATCTCTGTTTCTCCAGCCTTTGTTACCGAGTTTTCTACTTCTGTATTTTTAATAAAATGTTACCACTTCTACTTAGCGAATTCTGTAGATACTTTTCTGTTCACAGGTAAAAGTAACTGTTAGGAAACATTTTTAGTTCTGTAAGCAATACTCTTGACTTGTTCAAAAACATTCTTTGCCTATTTGGGGATATTTTTCACTAGTGTGTATTTATTGTATGAAACAATAGCTAGGTGCTTGGGTACTTTGCCTGTACATTTCCACCTTTTGTTTGATCCTTATTTCCTCAATAGAGCTTTTTTTCCGGTTAAGCACAAAATGAGCACTAGTAGAGATGTGTGATTTGGGTTCAGTGAGTTCAGTAGTTCTCCAAAAGAAACAATTTATCAATATCTATTTTTCAGTGACTGCTTTTCTGATATTTTGTTGTTCAGCAACATCTTGCCTTCTAGACCATTCAGTTTACTATTATAAAGTTGACCACTGGCTTTGTTTTGCTTCCTGGAGCCAGTGTTTCCTTGGGTGCTTTCACCAGCAATGGGTTGGGATATGTGTTTTCTTGAGCCTGAAAATAGTGTAGATTAATGTTGATTCATCCAGTAAGGATGTTATATTGTAGGGTGATTACAGCCATCATACCCCAGGAAACAGCTGTTCCTTTTGTATCTGGAGATAAAAAATAATCCATCATTCCTACTGATATTTTATCTTTTTGTAACATACCTTCTGTGGTATGAAATACTTGGTATTTTATAGTAATTCCAATTCAGCTGGTAAAGAAGGCTTTTAGGTGTTGCTAGTTGTTTTTGAAAACCAATCCAAAATATATGAGTTTGAAAGAATATCTGTCCTGGGCTCCTGTTGTAAGTAAACAGTTAAAGAGGGGCTATTTTGAAATTCTAATGTGTGAGTTGAAAAATTCATCAGAGAAACTTTCTCTGAGAGTGACATCATCAGGGTAAGGAAACAGCTTTTGAAACAAGTAATTATTAAAAGGACAAAACCCAAGCCCCTTTCTCTCTTCTAGTCTTACCATCTTAGTCTTACTACCACTTCAAATATAAAGGCACAGTAAAGCAGAGCTTCAGCTGCATGGTAAATTAGGCAGTCTTCAATTCTGCGTTATGTTCAAGAACAGAAGTCTGGGAAGTTCAAGTAATAAAGGGTTAGCAAACAGCTTGCAGAATCCATTGCCTTCACAAAGTTGGACTTAACCTGCTTGTCTCTTTCCTGCTTGTTGTTTTGAAAGTTACTATTTTAGGTTCTGACATGAACTTAGTATGGAATATGCAGGTTTCCCAATACAGATATGGTTAGTGCACTTCTCTATAAAAAGATATATAGGAAATTCTGTTGCTTTTCTAAGAATTCCAGTCAGATTTTTTTGATGTTCAACTTTGACATCTAATGTGCTACTGATAATTCTTTTTTTAAGTCTAGCTGGTTAAATGTAGCTAAGGATGAGAATTTCATGGACTGGAAAACTTCTGTTTAGCAGTAGTAATTAGATCACATGTGTTGGTCTACAAAACAGAGGAAAAGTACTGGATAGAAAATCCAGAATTCATAGGAATAAAGGGTTTGTGTAGTATATGTGACTATATTTGGAGCCTCTCAGTAGAGGATTTGAGGACTGCTTCTGTGAAGTGATCATTAATCTGTAAACTGGGTTCTAAAGGTATTACAACAAAACATAACAAGTAAGAGAGAATGTTGTTTATATATCCATAAAATATATGTGGAATATAGCTGAAAATGTTTGGGAGATGAGAGGGTTCTGAAACACGCTTTATTTGCCTAATAACGGAAACCTGAACCCTATGTAGGATACTTGGACTGTATCTTTCTTTCTATGCATAACCAATTTAATTTTTATCTTAAGAAAGGTATTTTTAAACCAATGCTACTCATTCTTGTAGACTATATAACATCACCATAGAAAAAAGACAATTGTATTATCACTTATCCTTGTTGTATGAACATTTTAGCTGAAATTAGGCTTCCTTCAGATCTGTTTTGCGCAACAATTAAAAACTGACTTCTCTGAATGTGCATTAATCTGTAACAGCAGTACAGAAAGCAAAAATACTAAAATACTGTTTTATAGCAGCTATTTTCTTTTATCCATAATGGATGCTCTCAGGTTCTCCTTATTGATCTGCTGGCAGTGTAGCAATCATTTTTTACCCTTGTTAATGAGTTTGAAATTAATTACTTTGTGTGAGTCATTCACCTTTTGTATTACAAAGTTAGAGAGGGCTATAGGATTTGTAATATTTAGACTTTTCCTAGCATTCATAGATTAAACAGTAAAGGCAATAGCAAAATTATGCTCTTCTCTCAGAAGCTGAAGGGAAGAGTAGAATAAGCTTATAATTCATCTTGGCCTCAGACAGTTTTTCTATGACTTAGCTTCCTTCTTGTATCTTTCTTGGCAAACGTAAATACTCGGGGGGAAAAAGAAGCAGATTACCTTATATTTTCCAAACTGATAACAACTTGTCTGTCTTCAAGTCCAAAGTGCCACATTCCAGTGTATAAAGCTGTAATTCTTAAAGACTACTGTACCAATGTCTCTACCTTGGTGTAAGGAGTAGGTTTGTGGTTGGACTGTTGTTACATGACCTTCAGTGCTTGAATGCCGTCGGTCCCAAGTCTCTTCCAGAACACACATTCTTACTGGCTTTGCCACCTATGCCAGCAAAGACATCTCTCAGTGCAACCTCTGAGCTATAGGTGCACTTCCTAACACCACTTCATACCAAGGTGCACCTTTTTACCACAATCCTTCACTTTCAAATGACTCTTGTGCATTATTGTCCTCAGGACAATAATGTGTAATTACTTGAGTACCAAAGACTATTCAGTCACAAGCTAGAACGAGCAGTGGCAGTCCCCCACACAAGAAAGCTGTTGTTCACAACATGCCAGGAGGAAGTGTAAGCTTAAAAAAATTTGCTTTTGTTTGAGGAAGAAGGCAATTCTCCCATCTCCAGACATGTTGATGTCTTAGCTTTTTTTTGTCAGTGTTCCCTGAATTCTTTTCTCTACTGTTCTCTGCTATGTGTCCATTTTCATTAGCAATCTCAGAACTGCCCTGACTTGCAGGTGTGCGGGGGGCAGGTAAACACATCACATTTCTTACAACCCAGAGTATTGTTATTTTTATTTTTTGCTTCTTTTCCTCCAGTGTCTCGCAGTTCACCTCTTCTCTAGATATTGTGTCACTCTCTCTCTTGCACTCAGTTTTAAAGGCACAGAAAGGCACAGGAATCATGTCTGGGCATAGAGCGGTGATAAGGGATACAACAGCATAAAGTCACCCCAAGACAATACTGGAATATTTTCTGTAGTAATAAATGTAGCAAAATAATTATAATCAGTTTTCTACCCAGTGCAGGTATTGATTTTTGTCTTTGCTTTTCAGAATTTACTGTTTACAGATGAAACTGATAATTCAGAAATAAAAATAATTGATTTTGGCTTTGCTCGTTTAAAACCACCTGATAATCAGCCTCTTAAGACTCCGTGTTTTACTCTTCATTATGCTGCCCCAGAGCTCTTGAATCACAATGGTTATGATGAGTCTTGTGACCTGTGGAGTTTGGGGGTCATTTTGGTAAGTGCTTGAGGTTTTTAAGTGTAACTTTATTGCATGTATTTACTTTCTGTTAAAATGCAAAGGACTTGAAATTATTTCAGACATAAATTGGGTACATGCTGAATTCAAGGGAGGTGAAAATCCTGCTGCACAAATAATATGTTCCAAAGACAGATCTTTTCCAAGGACAGAAATTTTTTTTTACCAAGTAGGAAATAAAATTTAACATTTCTGGGAATGGAAAAATTACTTGATACAGTCAGCTTCTCACAAAGAGATATGCATGCTAGGGGATTTTACAGGCATCCATATAATCTTTCTACAGTTTCGATTCAGAGAAGGAATCCACCTGCATTTGGATCTACAGAAAATTAGTTTCATTAGATGTAAATTGGGTAGAAATAGCTTTTGTTCATAGCTTCCTGGAATAGATGAATGTTTTTTCTAACAAGGACTCCTGAGAAAGTATTGCGTATTTTAAATTTTCTATAGCCTTAAAGTTATGGTAGTCCCAAGTTTTATTGCATAGCACTGGTGATGCAAACAGCCCTTCATATGTAACAATAGAGTTGTCTGTAAATATACTGTGTTTCCTAATGCTACTTTTGTTCTTGTAACAGTACACGATGCTGTCGGGACAGGTTCCATTTCAGTCTCAAGACAGAAGTTTAACATGTACCAGTGCACTGGAAATTATGAAGAAAATAAAAAAGGGAGAATTTTCCTTTGAAGGAGAAGCTTGGAAAAATGTTTCTGAAGAGGCTAAAGAGCTAATTCGAGGTATGTATTTACAAGTATTTAATGTACATTGTATTTTTATTTCAAAATATAGAATTTAGAGAACCATACAATATCTGGATACTGTAATCAGCACCAAAGTGTCTAACCTGACAGAGCAATATCCATAGCTTGAGCTATCTACTGACCTCTAATACAAACGAGTAGAGGTGGGCACACCAGGATGCATTACGAATTTCTTGTACACCTAGCAGAGTTTTCTAATGTGGTAAGATGCTGATAAGGTTAGTGGGATTAGAAGGAACTGAAGAGCTTCAGAAAAAGTGAACTCACTCTTATAAGATATTTAAAAGCAGAGTTTTTCCATTATGTTATTTTTGCTTTTCTAAAAAAAACCAAAACCGTTTATGAGATAAATGCCTTAAAAGCTGAACTTTTGCAGAAAATGAATTTATTACTATTTCTTTTCCATTGGCTCTTTTTTAATTCCTGTACCAAGACTACTTAGTGTATTTCTGAGCTACTTCATTGACATTTGCTGTGCTTTGTGTCCCCTTAAGCTCTTGAGCATCTAATTATGTTTTCATCATGAGCTAGACACCTACCTTAATTCTACTTACACGGAGTTCTGAATTTCTGTAGAAGCAGACTTGTAAGGAATTTTTCTGCCAAAAATGTAGGGATTTCCAGATTCAGACTTAAATGGATTGTGCAGGGAATCTGAGGCTTACTCTTTTGAACTTCATTCTAGACAGGTTTTAAGTGAAGAAATCATTAGGTATTCCTGAGTTTGTGTGAAAAGAGATGTGAGTTATCAAACAGTTAAGTATCAATATTTTGCTTTTAAGATCCTTCTGGAGAGGATGATAGTAGAACATTGTGTGAGCCTTATCTAGGATAAATATTGGCATACCTGGGATAAATATTGACATTAGTTACTTATCAAAGCAATGCATGAGATTTTATTAAGAAATATTTGCATTTTCTATTGAACAAAGATAAATAGCTCACAGTTTTAAAGAATGTAATGTGTTTCTATTAGGACTTCTTACAGTGGATCCAAACAAAAGAATTAAAATGTCCAGCCTGAGATACAACGAGTGGCTTCAGGATGGCAGCCAGCTCTCATCTAATCCTCTAATGACGCCTGATAACTTAGGCTCTTCAGGAGCTGCAGTGCACACATATGTCAAAGCCACTTTCCATGTAAGTTCTGAGAAATTTTATGTCATGTGCTGTGTTTTGTAAAGTGTCATCTAGATTTTTATATGTTTTCTCTTAACAGCAATACATATCTGTCCTTAAAATTCAGTGTATGCTTACAGCTGGATTTTTTCTCCTCAATAACATTTCCTCATAACAGCTCTGACAGAGTACATGAAAATATGGATGATGAGGCAAGAATAATCTCTTGAGGATATTTATATTCATGAGGATTTGGGCATTGAGTGCTGTTCTTGAAACAGCTGTTAAAAATATTCTATTTCTTAGAGAAATCTATTAAAAGGTCTTCAAACTTTTATTTTAAAAAGAGAAGAAACTTTATATTTAACTTAAGTAACTGACTTTTTGTTCTGATGGTTACTAAACTGAGGTAAAATTTCTGGAATATATGCAGTTCATGTGTTTTATATCATGAATGCTTTTCTGGTGGACTTGCTTGTCTACTATTGTATATTAATTAAAATAATTTGAACTGCAACTGAATTTTACAAACATTGTGTTGATTTTCATGATACCTTTTACAGAGAATAAACAAAAATTGAGCAGATATATGCTGAAATGCTTGTGGGCGCTTTCTAGGAAGGAGAGAAAAAGAAAGTAATTGTTTCTTGGAGAGGTCCTGATGATGCAACATAATTTGGGCTGAAAGAAAAACTGTAATTCAACAGTGTCCTCTCTGAAAATGTAATATTAAATAGGTTAAGGCTTAATAAGAATACTTCTAAGTAAAAAGAACAAGGAGAGGAAGATGCCAAATAATAATTTTATATATTGGTTCTTAATGTACCTGTAAAAAGGCTGGTAGAGTCATTCTTACAGCTACAATAGGCATTAGTCAAGAAATTATATTTTATGTTGTGATATACCATAGACCATTCATAATAAGTGATAAGGCATTAAATGTGTTAAATCTCTTGAAAAACTTAGAATTACCTTCTATTTTTAAACAGGCCTTTAACAAGTACAAAAGGGAAGGATTTTGTCTCCAGAATGTGGACAAGGCACCTCTTGCAAAAAGAAGGAAAATGAAAAAAACAAGTACAAGCACAGAGACACGTAGCAGCTCCAGTGAAAGTTCACATTCTTCTTCTTCTCATTCTCATGGTAAAACTACACCTACAAAGACGTTGCAGCCCACAAACCCTACAGACAGCAATAACCCGGAAACCATCTTCCAGTTCTCTGACTGAGAAGCAGAGAATATCCTGTCTCGAGGAGTTAAGTGGTTATAGACTTGGCAGTACCTGTATTGTCTTCTCCCACCCTTCCTCCCTGTGGCTTACAGGCTGCTACAGGAAGACGTCTTTTGCTTTAGAAATGTATTTTAGTCATATCTTTTTAGCTTTGTATTTCCATACATTTCTTTTTAGCATTGTTTGGTATCACTGGATGTAGTATAATACCATTATACAACCAACATTGTATTCTCTGAGGGCTAAATTGCTGGTGTGCAGTCAAGCTCAAGGTGAGGAGCTGTGCTGCTCATGGTACCGCTTGGAAGAAGACTGTTTCTCAGTGTCACAACCTTTCTCCCAGTTTCTTCCCCACTGCTCAAAGAAAGGAAAGCTCTGTAACATATATAGAACTTTGGGATCTTCTGCTTTTACCCAAGTTCTGTGAAGAATGTTACAGAATTTGATTCTTCATGCATGTAAAGAATCATTGGTACAATGCACCTTAAAGCCTTTAAAATTTATGGTTGCATTCTGTCCCATTTAGTTGAATTTTAAGATCAAAATGAAGCACTATGGAACTCTTATTTTGTTTTAAAAAGTAACTCCACATATCTTGTTCTTAACAACTGAGAATAGAAGTCTTAGATTTTTTTTTATTTATTTATTTTTAAACACATCTAGGGTAAAAGATACCTGATAAGGTGAGATGTCTAATACTGTGATACAATAATTTTTATTTTTTTGAAGTTATTAACTTCTAAAAGATTTTACAGATTCTAAAATGTAACGCTATAAGAGAAAATTAAATTTCATATTTGATGCTTTGGAAAATGGTCACACGTTAAAACACCTATTTCAAGATTTAATTATAATTTATATTTTCTTTTTGTATTTACACAATAATTTTAAAATACTAAGATTTTTAAAAGATGAGAAAGCTCCAGTTTCAACATTTGTTATTATAGGGTCCATAAAAATGCATACCAAGTTATTTGAATTTTGCATTGTGCAAATACGGCAGTTTAATAGTGACTGTAAAATATTAGAATATATGTTTTATTTTTTGCACTTTATAACATCCAAAGGAGATGTTTTAGAATAAAGTGCACTCAGATCTCTCTTCCTACAAGGTGCTGAGCACTGTTTTACTGGGCTGAATGACCTGAAATCCACCATATTTGGTGGTTGTGGTCATTGTGAAGGAGAATTCTGTAGTTTGCAGGAGTGAATCCCTGTATATTACCCACTGTTTTCATTCCTTATTTTGAAATGCAAAGCTCTTTCTATCTTGCTTTTACATTGTATATAACAAATACTAGACCTGGGCACCTTGTGTAGTGTAGATGTTAACAACTTATGCACTGGGAATACTAAAGGGAAATTATATTGAACACTGTGCTTCACAACTTGTTCACTGTGGTGTTCTACAGTGAAGTATTTCCTACTGTGATAATATAGTATGTACATAACTGTTTGGAATCATAAATGTGACTTACAGAAACATCAGCATAAACTTTTAAATCAATATATTTTATAAATTTATTGAGAGCTCTTTTATAGCTTGTATTCTCAATGACTAGGGTTAACTTAAGTGCTAAAGATGGACTCCAGTTTTGCAAATGCTTACATGTGTAAGTTTCCACTGAAGTCAGAGAGGCTCCTTGTCATATGCCTAAATTTGGGTGATGGAAGACAAATTGAATAGAGGATTTTGTTAACAGCTGTCTCTATCCTAAAGTAACCTTAATCCAAACCCTATGCAAAAAAAAAAAAGGTTTTAGAAATTGTTTATATCGGTGGTTTTATTTATAGAATTATATCAGATACCAGTATTGACAAATACAATACATCCATGTTTACAGGGATTGTGTGTATCAAAACAAGGCTTTGAAGCCCAACATGTTTGTTCTGTGTTTCTTTAATATAAATAATGGCATTCTGAGGTTTTGGAATTGCTCTGTGAAATAGTTCACTACTTTCTTGATGTGAATGTCAACAGTAATTGCAGCATTAATTTCAGGTTGATGTGAATATTGAGATTTGCACTGTTTATGTAGAAGTAGTATATTTAAAGATCAGTCTATGTGCTAATAACACAACCAATTTTAAGTGGCCGATGTTAAAGTATTGAAAAATAATTGTCAATGTAATATATTCAGGTTTGCTTTCTGAATGCTCTCTTTGGAAATAATCTCAATAGTGAACATGGCTCATTTGTAAAAGAATACTTTTCCTCTCCCGAATAAACTTGCTGTAAATACAACAAACAATCCACCATTAATACTTGTTATGCAGACAGTATAAGTGAATTGGGAGATTGGAGAACAAGTTGCTTGTGAAGTTTGCACTTTGAGCAGTTCTTGGAATTTGTTGTCTTCAGGATGAGGACAACAAAACGCGATTTTGGTCTGATTTCATTTAAGTGTAAGAAACTTTTGGATACCAGGTGGATTTGGAATATTGTGACCCAACTGAGAGAACTTAAATGTTAGGAACACAGAACAGTTGTTTCCCTGTTGGGAAATTTAAACTGTTTCTTGACAAACTGATGAAACAACAAGAATGTTTGCACAAGATACTGAAGGCTAGAGATGATGGCTGTATTGTCAATATTTTTTCTACACAGGTTTTGAGGGACTGTTGTGAGACTAAAATTATTAGAATATATCACTTGTATCAAAGACAACTTTTATAGCTGAATATTTCTGTGTCCTCTTTGTGCTCTCACAGTAGTTGCTTAATAAAAGTTTAAACCCAGGGTATTTTCTTTTGGGCAGAGCTAATACCTTTGGGTGTCACCTTGTGTTTGCTCTGAACCAGTTACCCAGGGTAGCTGAAATGTTTATGACCTCTGTCTGCTGCCTCCAGGTAACAGAGCTCTTGAGGAAGTGTATTTGACACTAAGCTGTTTGAATTTTTAGATTAGCATCTTCACATAAACAACTGCTGATGTACATATACACTGATACATTGAAACTTGAGTTGCAAACTAGGCAGCTCAGGAGTAAGTTTACTTCTTGTTCTGATGTCCCTGCAGGAGAGTAGTTACTCTTGACCGAAGAGTGTTTTAATCTGTTGCACAGCTTGGCACTCTAGGTCATATAAAGACCGTGGGCCAAATTTTTCATACTCAGATCACTGTTTCAAATTTAAAGTGTACAAGTTAAGCTTCGTTAGTACTATAAATACTTTATATTGCCGTGGTGAAGAGATGTTACACTGTAAATTGTATGTATACTTGGATTTTCTTCACATTGCTGCTATACCTCAATCAGCTTTAATGTCTAGTTATGGTATGTGTCTGCTATCAGAAATACAGTACTGTCAGCAATGTTGTAGGTAGATTTGTGTGAAAAATCAAATTTCATATCAGTACAGATGTAATTAGTGTGGGTTTTAATCTAGTCTTCAAAGTACTCAATATCTGATGAAGCCATTTCTTTGTAATACTTTTAGAAACACAAATACTAGTATTACCAGGTAATTCTGCTAAAGGATTTAGAGAAGTACAAAGAAAATAACATGACTTACTGTTCCTCTGGCTTTGTGAAATTCCTATACTTTAAGGAAAAGAATCAGTGCATTTGGCATATGTATTGTTTACTGCTATGAAAAAACCCCTATTAAATACTTAATTAAACAGTTGGGGGCGGAGGGGTGACATGTATTGCATCTCAGAATGGATTGAGGCTTCAAATTGGCTCTGCTGATGAACGTATTTTCTCAGTCCCTTTCCATGGCTACTTTTCTGAACAAGGTAACAATGCCTACACAGCTGTACCCCTTCTCAGTCATCTGGGAACAGAATAATTCTCAGCAGAAAATGTGTTCATTGGTTGTAATGAAATATTGCACAAGCATCTTATATTTTTACTCTGTGCATATGTTCTCTGCATGCATGTAGATACATGTGTATTGCATGTCTAGATCTCAGTTTAAAGTAATATGCCTTGATTAAGAGAACTTGTATTTTAAAAAAGGGTTCTGGACTCACACAGGTTCAGAGGACCAGATAAGGGGGCTGCCACAGAAGAGGAAGAAGGTTATAGGGAGTCAGAGGTGAGAGGCTTCTGGGAAGATATTTTCAGGGGTAATTTCTCCCCTGGCTATCTCCATGTGCGTGTATTATTCACTGATGATGAATTGCAAGTTTTCTTGCCAGTTGTCAAACATAAACATGTTTCCTACCTCTGCAGGTCTCTGAGTATGTGTATATGTAGCTTTATAACATTACGTTCGTAATATTGAAATATTTGTTATGTCTCAAGTATCATTCCAGGTGTTTTTACTAAGTTGATGGTCTTAATTCTTTCCCCCATAAGTGACAGTCTCTTTCAAAATCCAGTTTTTACACGGCAAAACATGACATTGCCTTCCTTCAGTTGAGATAGTTGACTGAATATTCTGGATTGAGAGGACAGAATATAACATGGCTGTTTCAGCTGCAAAGAGATAAAAGTGCTTTGATCTTTTTCTGCTGGTGAGAAACACTTCTCAGTTTGGTCCTTTGACCCACAAGGCACTGGATTCTCTAAAAGTAGAAGAAACGCAGAGCTGTTCACTAGCTCTCACCTGTCATCACACGTTTTTATATATCACATATTAAATAAATTCTGAATGTTCAGAACACCTGTGTAGAAAAGAAAACTTAGACTGATTCCTGTGGTCTGCACTAGAAAATAAAGTGATGCTTTCAATTACATAGACCAGCTGAAACAGTTTCATTTGTTGTACCTGAAAATGCAAAATGGAGAAATGCAAGAGACCTGCAATAATGTAAATTTCAAGAAAACATGTATTTTGACAACCTTCATGTTCTGTGTGATAGAAATGGAAGACAGCAACTGGCAGGGAAACAATTATAAGTGTTTAGGTAGAGGTGTTATGGGCTGGTCTGACTAACACTTTATTCAGTGGTAGAGAGGAATCCATATTATTCACATGTAAAATTGCTTTTAAAAATTGGCAGCCAATCTGACTGTATTTACAAGATTCATGCAGAAGTCTGCTAACTTCCTTTGAAATGCCAATAATAAAGGAAAGAAAAACAGAACTCTTTTTTAATTGCTTCAGGAACTGCCAGAAAATCTAACAGATGAAACTGCAAACTGATAGCAAACTTGTTACAGCTTTCTTAATACAAAGCTATTTGTCAACAAATCCAGCATCAAATCTTAAAATTGGTGTCTCATTGATGTTCATCAGATTTTCCTTGGTTGTTTTTTTATTTTGTTAAATATGTAGTTGTCTTGGTATGATTGTGACCAAAGGCATATTTTCCTAAGTAGGAGAAAAATCTAAGGATTTAGGATTAGGCCTTGTGAATAACCAAAATAAATCTGCTTGGAAGGGTAACCATTTCAAAATATGCATATATATTACTAATATTTACTGATAAAACTATGTCTAACCAAGTATATTTTATCTAAGTTATGGGTGTGATTCTGTGTGACATTCAGCTATGTTAAAAAAGCTTTCAAGTGTAAAGTCTTTGGAGTTTAGCAAAGTGGGAAGAAAGGGGGAAATTGTATTTAAAGATGATGGTGCGAAGAGGGGACAATGCTTGAAATTTGTCCCTAGGTTACCAGAGGTGACTGGTTGTGGAGGTATCATCATATTGTCTGCAGAAGCGTACTCATTAGTAACAGTACATATGCTTTTTGTCCTTTAAAATCAATATACAGTGGAGAAGAGAAATTAAATTCACAAAAGTAGCAAATACCTCAAAGCTTTTCTCAGGTGTCTACTTAAAGAGTTCTCATCCTTTAAACAGACATCTCCACTGTACAGAATAGTTACTCTTGTTGAAGCTGTGCCTGCTTGAGGCAACAGGATCCCACTCTCTGGTGATGTGTTCACTGTAGAGGGATGGTACAAATTAGAGCTCAAGGTGCTGTGTCCCTGCTGCTTTTAAGGTCAGGTGTTAACACAATTCTTAGTATCTATCACCATGTCAGTCCAATTGGTATGCAGCTGTGGCAGGTCAGTTCAATTTTAAAGCTGTCTAATTAAAAGGAAGACGTGAGATCTACTTCAGGACCAAAGTGAGAACAAGCCTTGAATCTTAACATACATCTGGATTACAAAAATGAATAAAAGTTTGGCATTGACTTTCAACCTTGACAGTCCTAAGAAGCCCCTGCAGCAAATATGGATGCTTACAGATATCTTTACAGTACTGATCTCTTTCACGTGCTGAGAAAGAAACCTGCAAAATTGTTTCTTGCCAGATAAAAAATTTTGCTGGAGTCCCAGTAGCAGAAGTCATCCCTAATTTCTACCTTTACCTTTGAAGCTGTAAAGGAAAAAAATGAATTGGTGACAGATTCTGACAGCTGGTTATAAAGGAGCAGGCTGTGTTAATTTGCGGTGAGAGGAACAGGGCATTCTATTTCTTGTGTCAGTGTAGGCAGGGAGTGGGGAGAGGGAAAGAAATGGGAAGAAGGGAATGCTGAGTGCTTTGCCTCACTGTAATTTACAGGACATTCTGGTTGCGCACCATTGCTTTTAAAGGAGCAATGATCTCCACATTTAATTAAAATCTTTTTGAATAAAAGAACCCCACAAAGATTAACCTGACAACTTTCCTTCTTGGAAACAGTGCCATTTTCAAATGACAAATACAGCGTCATGGACATTGATTTCCTAATTTCCTTAATGCCAGTTATCAAGAGATTACAGTGAAATTTTATTTCTGACAAATACGCACCTCTCTAAAATTCTTTGTCTTGCCAACAAAGTGCAAAACCTTGTGATAGAAGTTTACCAAAAAGCAAGAGAAGTAATTGAATTGGTTTGTTTTTCCCAGTATTCAGAAAATGAATGAGGATTGTTGGAGTGAGTCCAGAGGATGATTCTGAATTTGATGGGAAAAGTACTAGAAGAAAGGATAATTTTGTTAATACAGTAGTGGAAAAAATACAGGAAAGCTGTGTTCTAGAAGACTGCTCAGGACTTGTGGAAGATTAGTGGAACCAGATGTCAGGTAAATGCTCCTGTCTCTAGAGATGTTAAAGCTAACCATGCTTATTTGAAGGATGATAAGCCCCGCCTGTTGTCCAGTCCTGTCAGAGCCACAGGTTTTAGGAAAATCTATCTGTCTTCTGGCTTCTGTCTTGGAGGTGGTTTTCCTTATTTGCAAGTCTTGCTAACCACCAGGGTATGATCAACATTTGGCAAATCAGACTCTTCAGCTGTGGTGGAATGATAACTGTGATGAAGGTTTTGATTTTCAATAGCCTGTTTTCTTCTTCAGGCTATGGTGTTCAAAATAGGAAGAGATTTTTTTTGTTGTTGTTGCACTAGATTGTGTGGTTAACCACTGTGCTGGCTTCAAAGCTAATGTAAAGCAGTCTGGAGAAGTACATCATGTCATTAACAGGTCAGCCTCGGATTCCCTTAGGAGAAGCTCTTGCCAGAGCTGTCCACAGTGCAGAGCAGTAGCATGGATATTCCCTGTGGTAGCTGGTGTTCTCTCCATGTCCATTGTTCTTCTGACTCTTGGAAGTTGTGCGTGCTGGGAACTCTTCTTACAGAAAAATGTAAAAAACCAAACATCTGAATGCTAGGCAGAGGATACTTGGCTGAAGGCAGTTTTATTGGTAATAACCAGGGAGTTTACTGGCTGTTGCGTTACGTATGACTTCTCTGGCAGTAGGGAGAAGTACCTGAACAAGTCTGTAAGACAGATTGAATAATATTTGAGCTATTACTGATCTCCAGCACTGTCACGAGCTTGGGTTTGGAGGAAAATGTGTGAAAATGCCTGTATGTGGTAAAGTCCTATGGTATAATGCTATCAGCATACCTGAAGAATCCTACATTTTTCTAGTATACATTGGGATTAAGTAGGTTATGCAGATTTTGTTTGGGTTTTTTGGGGTGTGTGTGTATGGTGTTTGTTTTTAATGACTATTATTTATTTTTACTCCCCATATTGTATACTTAGTTCTGTTACTTCACTGGCCGTTCTATTTATGTTAACCCACTTAATCTCTTTGATTTCTGTAGTCTTTCTGCTTGTCTTGAAAGGTAATACATAGGTATTTGTGCCCAGAAAGAGCTGTAGAGTCAAATGACCAAAATACAGAGGAAATAAAAGTATGAAGAAAGGCTATGCAGTAAACACTTCCATTTATCAGTGTGGAAATACCCAGCTTAAATTTCACTGGTCAATAAATAGGTACCTTGCTCTTCAGATGACTTGACTGACAAACAGAATGAATAGTGTTAGAAGTACAAAAAGAACAATTTTTAAAATAACTAGATAATTAAAAATTTTGGGCAGGGGGAATGAGTACAAACCAAAAGGTACAAGCTCAAGTAGCACCTTCAAACTTGGATCTAAATATACTCTGAACAAGGTGCCAGATATGGCTGGCTGACTTACCTTTTACACTTTGAAGTAGAGTTAGGTCAGCAGCAGATAGGAGAAATCAGGTTTGTCCTGCAGATGTGGGACTTCAGATTTTCAGGAACCTGTACTTGGATCCAGGAGGAGCAGTAAGAGGCTGAAAACTGGCAGTCCCCGGAAGCTTTGTGAATCATCTTTGTGAAGACAGATAAAGTCCACAGAAGGATAGTTCACATCCATTCCCAACCATCTGTAGTCACACTAACATCATTGTTTTCTACTTGAGTGTTTATCAAGCAGCTAAAAAAGCACAAATGCTGTTCTTACTTTGTCTGTGCTGATAGAATGATTTCCAGGGCAGTGAAGTAGACTGGAAATTATGTTCTGTGGTTTCAGACAAATGCTAGACCTTTTGCAGACTTCTTTGATCTTGTTACTGTATTTTAAATATGAACTGTGTTTGAGTCGTAATCTTCTCTGGAAATACCAAGTTGAACTTTTCATAGAAAGGAGCTGTGCCATATCAGAGTATGTGAAGAGGAAAAGAATTGATTTTTAGAGAATCTCAGAAGCTGCAAGCAGAGTTTGTCTTTTGACCGACGAGAGCAAGTGTTGGGCAATAGAGTTCTGAAAAGTTGACTTAGGCCAGATAAGGAAAGTTGTAGTGTGTAAAGCCAACTGAATATTGTAAGAATATCAGAAATGTAATGCTGAGTCGAACCAGTGGGACCAGAATTGCACACAGCATTCCAGTGCAGCTTAAAGCGTGGGCTACACTGTGGCAGAACGATGTTGGCTGCTTTGTCCTCGGTAGTCTTTTTGGTGATGCCTGATGTTTCATAGGCTGCTACTGCACAATGCAGCAATGATTTCAGGGAATTTTCTGTGATTTATCAAATGTAAATGAGTCATCGCTAGACATTTTGGGTGTGTTTGACCAATTCATGTTACCTGAAAAGCACCCAGTCTTGTTTTGGAGACATCAAGACTTGAAGAATTCACTGCCTCTTTGGTATTTAACCAAATAGTTAATTATCGTGATAACTTTTTAAAAGTCTAATTTGTTTTACAAATTTATTTGGCGCAGGTCTCAACTTTTTTTTCCCTCTGTTACTCTGTTTTTAAATGCTGTTTTCATTACATGATATTTAATTTCCAAAACATAAGGCAAATATTTTTTTGATTCTGCCAGTTGTTATGGCAGAAACTGGTGACTGGCCAGGTCTCTGAACTCGTATTTGCTATGCAGAAATAGCAGCTCACACTCGTGTTACTGGGTCCGCTTCCTAGTATTTCTGACCAGTAGGAGCATGGATCTCTTGGAATTTTCCCCAGCTGATCCTAGAAAGTCTCCTTCTCCCCTCTCTGCTAAGGACCTTGCTTTTGGAACAAAATAATGTAGCCTTGTATGCAAATTTTCTCTTAGGGTCACATCAGGCTGGGCAGACTGTGTTCTACCACTGTCTTCCACCTTCCTTTGATACATGGGCACAAGCCCAGTGTCCTCAGGATGCCCCTGGTGTTCCATGACCTGTTCAAAGGCACATGATGAGACCCAAGGGAGCCACTCTTTGTTTCAGACTATTTTGTACTAATTTTGGATCTGTTGATTTTTTAAAGACTTCTCTCCAGTTATTAACATAATTGAAAAATCTAATTTAAATGCATGATTTTTCAGTCTTTCTAAACACAGAACAAAAATAGTTGCTGAGCACTCCTTTGTCTCTGTCAATAACGTTTTTCTTGCCTCTGGATAGTAATGAACTGATGATGTTGCTAAAATTATTTCATTGTCCTCAGCAACTTTCTTAGCCATTTGTCATAGCACTCACAACATACAGTATTTTCTGTCAATGTTGTAAGCTACCTACAGGTTTAGAAACTTACCGAAGTTTTATGTAGCTTCCGACTCCCTCTGGTGGTCTGGCAATGGAGCTGGCAAACGGTTTAACTGCTCATACGGACAGCAACAAGCAACACATTTGAACGCAGTATCACGTTGTATTCTGTTTCTACCCTTAAGAAATAGGCAAAACCGGTACATGGCTGGTTTTCTGTGTTGAAAAGCAAAGGCCTAATAAAGGCCTAAAAGCAAAACCGTTGTATCTTTCTAAAAACATATAATTATTGGGGTTTTTTTTTAATCCAGAATACTATTCTGTACACTATTTTCATAAATAAGTCAAAAGAATAGGAAAACATCTTTGCCTCTGAGGTTCAGTTTTTCTAGGAAGAATTTTTTTTTTTTGAGTTTAAGCTAGAGATTAAGCTACAATCTGTATCATCACATCTACAATTTAGCCGAAGTGTGTCTGTCAGTTTTGTTATTGTACAGAGACAGTGCAGGGACCCTTTTCACCTGCTTCCCTACAAGCAGTGTTGGACACCAGTTTGAAATACAGCAGGATAGAGGCTTACCCTAGCTTTTTCCTGAACTTAAAAGTAGCCAAAGCACTTATCTGAAATCCTTGGGTTTTTGAACAAGACTGAAAAGTTTTACACTGACCCAATTAAACAGGAGAAACAGCAAACTATGGCATTTTTCTTCTCATTTTGCTTCCTATTTCTTACTACATGTTAATATGGGATAGCAAATTTACTGGCACCATACCATTGTAAAAATACAGTTGTGGAGCAAGTCTCAATTCAGATAGAAATACATTTATTCAGCCTCCAAAAACCAGTGGAGTGTGTTTATTTTAATTCTGTGAGGTGACTTTTTGTGTGTGTGTGTGTAAATATATGCATTTATGGTGCAGAGGATATTTCCAGGCACAGTGTGGCAGCTTTAAAATGTAGTATGAACCACGGAGCTGGAAGAATATGGCTTTAATGTAAGTTGCCAGGTGAGTGATTCTCTGTTGCCCTTTTATTGGCAGTGCTGGCTCCCATTTCACATGAATCGGCTTGGAAAGGATCTCTTTTGAAGTCAGACTTTTTATTTTTTGCAGCACATTTCGTAATTAAACTTTGGATTCAGACAATCAGTATCAATGACTGCTAGCCCCTGTCATTTTTTTAAAGACTGTGAATTAACATCAAGGGATTTCATAAAATAGTGAAAAAATCTGTTTGCCAGATTGTACAGGCATAAAATTTAAGTATCAATTGCCCATTATCTCACAAGTGCAGTATGAACGGAATCACTTTGAAGGCAACAAACTACAAAATCAAAAGTTCATTGTGAAGAAAACTTTTCAGGTTCCTAAGTTTTCTTGAATTGTTTTGTGTATGATTTTAACTTTCAAACAGTCATAGGGGCTTAATGTTTTACAATATAATGTACATTTGCAGATGTAACTATTTTATCTCTAAGAAAATAAACTCATCTAAGTACAAAACATTGAAATGTTGAAATAATTTGATAAAGTTTATTTAACTTCTTATATGGCTGTCCTCCTTGCTGTGAGGCAGGGGTGGCAGGTTTTATAATGGGCATGTTGTCAGACTGTTGATTTAGTGGATACTGTTCAGTCTCACTTTACTTCCCTCCAAACAGGATTTTTATACTCTCAAAAAGGAGACAAATGTCACTGTGAAATTATTTTCTCAAACAATTTTCATGTGATCTGTTCTAAATTTCATGGAGGTTACTGACTTCAGTAGGAATGGAGAACTGTACCATTACCTCCTTTCACTAACAATGTTGTACTAACTGAAAAAAAAGAAAAAGACTTAGGTTCCAGTAAAATTTTTCATCTATAATAGTTATGAGCTGTGCTCTCCACTGTAGAGAAATTAATTATCACACTAATGAGTTTTGGCCTGAGAATTTTTGCACTTCACATTTGAGAAAATAGCAGACGGTGGTAGGAGTTGATTATGGTTGCCTTAGAATACAAGTAGTATTTGAATTGCATCTCTGATCACTTGCAGTAGAAATATATTTAACATTCTAATAGGCATTACAATGTTGATTTGAATTGAAAGATAAAACATTGGTAAAATTACCATTTGTGCTGAGGAAAAGCTTTGTAATATTTACTTTTTATTTTATTTTACTGTGGATATGCTGTCTTCTGTAACATCATATTTTCCTCAAAATTGTTTTCTTTCTCTGATGTATGCTATAGGTAGGAAAAGAATTTTAATAATCATCACTATGACTAGCAGTTTCAGACAAACCTTTTGGAAAATGCCCAACATACCACTGGTCAGTGTACCAAACTAAAACCAGAGTAGTAGGTAAACTCACATATTAAACACTTTTCTTTAAATAGTGAAACAGCACTGGCCATTAAGCATTGCTAACCTTTGACACAAATTGGCTGTTAGGCTTGGATTCTTCCCTGCCAGTTCAGTGGTGAACAGTATTTGTCTAAGAAGCCAAAAATTCGGTCTGGAATAAAAACCCCATTGACCCTGGAAGTTTGCTTGCAGGAGCATTTTTCCTCTCCTCTGGGTTTTGAGCATTCTGTTTTCATATGTTACCTTTATAAATGCAAATACTTTTTGAATTGGTTTTTCTGATTCCTTGTTATAGAATGTTTAATATCCTAGCAGACATTAAAGTGTTACCTTATTTAAGTCAGTTTATATTCTCTATAACTTTAACACTGTCACCAGTTAAAAGGCCCATCACACCCATTTCTCATAGACCTGTGTGGAGTGCTAGTGCAGAAAGTTTCTTTAGCAGGTTTATTGTCAGGTTATGAGAAGTATGAGAGTATCATATCAGTGTGTGTGTTGGATTTGTGTGGCCAGGTTTTGGTAGTGGAGGGGACACTGCAGGAGTGGCTTCTGTGAGAAGATGCTGAAGCTTTCCCCCATGTCCAACAAAGCCAATGCCAGCTGGGTCCAGGATGGACCCACCCCTGGCCAAGCCTGAGTTCATCAGAGATGGTAGTAAAGCCTCTGCGATAATATATTTAAGAAGGAAAAAAGTTATTGCACAGATGTAACTGCTGCCAGGAAGAGAGGAGTGAGAATGTGAGAGGAACAACTCTGCAGACTCCAAGATCAGTGCAGAAGGAGGGGCAGGAGGTGCTCCAGGCAGCAGAGCTGAGATTCCCATGCAGCCTGTGGTAAAGACCATGGTGAGGCAGCTGTGCCCCTGCAGCCCATGGAGGTCAACAGGGGAGCAGAGATCTACCTGGAGCAGGTGGATGCCCATAGGCTGTGAATCCACGGGAATGTGCTCATGGCAGGGACCTGCAGACCCATAGAGAGAGAAGCCCATGTAACAGAACATTTCCTGGCAGGACTTGTGACCCCATGGGGGGCCCACACTGGAGCAGCCTGTTCCTGAAGGACTGCACCCTATATAAAGGGACCCACGCTGCAGCAGTTCATGGTAGCCCATGGGAAAGACTCACACTGGTGAAGTACATGGAGAACTGTCTCTCATGGGAAGGACCCCACACTGGAGCAGGGGAAGGACTCTTCTTCCTGAGCAGTGGCAGAAAAAACAGGTGACGAACTGACCATAAGCCCTGTTCCCTGTCTGCCTGTGCTGCTGGGGGGGAGGAGGTAGAGCCTAGAAAAGAGGGAAGGGTGGGGGCAAGGTGTTTTTATGACTGGGTTTATTTCTTATTATCCTGCTCTGACTTTGGCTGGTAATAAATTCAATTAATATCTGCAAATCGAGTCTGTTTTTCCTGTGACAGTAATCAGTGAGTGATCTCTGCCTGTCCTTATCTCAACTCATGAGCTTCTATTTTCTCTCCCCTGTTCACTTGTGGAGGGGAATGATCATGTGGCTTTGGTGAGTACCTGGCATCCAGCCAGGGTCAAACAACTGCAGTGCGTAGCTGTGTAGTGAAAGGCCCTGTTTCTTCACACCAAGCTCATGAAATTGCACTGAACAATCCATTATTTCTCTTCCCTCTGTGTTTGGGGGGATTGGAGTGGGAGAGATGGCATAAGACAAAATGGTTGACCAGTATATCTTAGTTACTTTTCCTGCATTTTGAATTTCTCTCCTTTTCAGAAACCAGGTATCTCTCGATATTTGCTAGCCAGCTGCCTCACCTTACAAGCACACTATTGCTAGCCAAGTATAGGTATACTTTGGTCTGCCCCAACAGTGTAATATATAGGCCATTTCTAGAAACCAACACTTTTTTTAAGGTTTAAAAAAATAAGGGACAATTGACAAAATATGCAGGATCGTTCTTCTTTTGTCTATTACTTTATACCGTTCATTCCAAATCCATTATTGTATTCCATTATGGGTTATCTACAATGGAATTTTCTCAGAGCAGTCTTAGGTGTATGGAAGTTTCATTAATGTTAAAGCAGATTTTCTAAGCATTTCAAAATGTGCTAATTCCTTTTGCAAAGATGTCTCACTTCATAAATAGGAGCTGTTGAGATAATAAGCCTGATGAACTGTAATGTAAATATTTTAATACTATTCTTTTGCTGGTAGCTCTTAGTGAAACGATGTGATCAGTGCTAACAAAATGTGTTAAAGTTGTTGTGAATCAATATGAATAGTCTTCATAGGCAAATTAGCTCTTTTAGAAAGTTGAAACTTTAGTTTTCATAGTCTTATTTGTAAAAGAACTAGTAGTTACAATATCAAACATTTTGAATTATCATTCTTTTCCTCCCTCATTTTTAACTTGTCTTTTCTCTCCAGTAAAAAAACATGTTATAATCAATTTGATGTTCTCTGGATCTTCTGAAAAATCATGTAGGCAAAAAATGCTTTATTACTTATTTCTCCCTTTGATTTTGTTGCATTATTAAATCCTCTTTCCAATCCTGCAGTACTCCATTGTGTTTTTTAAACGCTCTTATGTTCTGCTACCATTTCATTTCACTTTTAAAATCTGAAGATTATTTTGTTTGAAATGGGACTGTAACCTGAAGGTGCTATAAAAGCAACTTGACAAAAAGGCAGATTACAATATCTGAATTTCATGTTGTTATGCTTTTAATAACACTAGGAATGAAAAGTAAATTACTTGAAACACTGAACAAGACATTTCATGCCTGTCATAGAGTTGCAATAGCTGTGATGGTCTAAGGATGATGAAAGCAAAACAAGATTTGTTGGAAGTAGATATTTATTACATTGAGGATATAGCTGGGGAACACACTAACAAGCTTTTAGTTGTATAAGCCTGGGTCTGTTCCTGGTCAATTAGTGATTCAATGGAAATCGTTGATCTTTAAAAAGATGTATCCTGTTACTCATGTTTCAGCTGATGATCAAAACCAAGCAAAACTTCAGAAAGCATCTGTCTCTAGTATATATGAACATACACGAACCAGACAATTGTTTAGAAATTCTGTTATGTGAACAGCTCTCCCAAAGCCCACAGGCAATGTCATGTTTACGTTTTATGGATCTATTTTTAGAACAGCCAGTAGTTTTACATTTGCCCGTATTTGACTTCTGACTTCGTGAACTTGTAATTTCTAAAGACTAACATGTGCTAGATCCAGAGGAGTGCAATGCACGTAAAAGCAAAAATTGCATCCAGCCTGTTTTTTGAATCTTCATCTCTGACAGTCATCCTCACAAACTCAACCAAATTGGCTTCACTGACTTCTCATTTCTGTGGATGAAAAGAATTAATGATACAAGTCTGCACTATGAACCAAGGATGTGGAGCGAGACATTTGAATCATTTGAATTCATGCTGTATGTAGCTACACCATATCTCTGCAAAACCTGTTTTCTGTCAATGGACTGTATCATTATTTTGTAAAAAGTAAATAGCAATTTATGACTTTTTTTCCCCAACTCGTTCTTTTTGCTACTTTTTCGGTGAAAATCAGTCATTGCAGCAGCTTTCCAAGGTGTATATAAGTTTGAGGAACTGGTGTGTCACATATGTGTGATGTAGTGTTTGATAAAGATACGAAGTACCATTGTAATTGTTTCAGCAAGTGTTTTTGTTCCAGCTAAATGTTGGAAATGCATTTATTTTCTCAAAACATAGGGCATAATCTCTGTACCTTGCTTTTCATATGGTTTTTGACTAAGGAGCACGTGAGTCCTGAGCTGGTGGCCACGCCGGGGTCTGCTTGATCCGGAACATGGTGTGTAAGCGTCTCTCGGCTACTGGGACGGCAGACTCCGGTGTGGGCACAAAGATGGGAAAGCCAGGGAAGAGCGCCATTAAACAGACCAAAACCTCTCGAGCGAGCGTGGGCGAATGGTTTAAGGTGGGCGAAGAGGTGACCAGAAGCAGGAACTAATTTTGCGTTACCTTTTGTGGAAGGGGCAAGTGCAGGTGAGGCGGAGAGGTGTGTGGTCGTGGGTAGCTGGTGGAGGAATGGAATCAGCTGAACGTGCCATCCCCACCCCACGCGTAAGCGGGTTCTGAAGGGGCAGGTCCTGCCGGAGACAGCGGGAGCCCGGCGGTACTGGCCCGCTACCAGCGGCACCTTCAGCGGCGCGGCGGTCGCGTTAGGAAGACTCGTCCCATCCCTCCCTCCCCCTCTTGCTCCCCCTCCTGCTCCTCCCACGCCTCCCGCGGGT
>VZRQ01000984.1:762458-828320 GCA_013397975.1 Machaerirhynchus nigripectus | reverse complement strand
GGGGCTGGGGCGCCCGCCCGCCGGAGCCCCGCGGAGCCGGGGGCCGCGCTCCGTCTGGCCGGCAGCGCGGCCCTGTGCATTGGCGCCCCGAAGCGCTGAGCAGCCCGGTGTTTATCACGAGCGCTGCAGTTTGCAGGCGCACATGCTGACAGTGTGCATAAAGCCCTAAATGTCCTTCTGCCTTCTGTGACTGCCGGAGTATCTGTGCACAGCGTGTCGTATAAAGGCTTCCGTCCTTTCTCTTAAAAGCAAACATCAGCAATATAGCGCAGCTTCATTTATTTTATTGTAAAAACTATAAATATTTTGCTTTGTCTCTTAATTCTTATGTCACAAACTTCTATATGTTTAACTGAAGGAGGTGAAAAGCAGAGCTTCATTCTGAGGCATGTAAGTACGTAATGAACGAGGGAGATAGAAGGAAGCTCTCTTTACCATGGATGCCTTAATTCTGTGTGAGAAAAAATATGGGGATAGTGTCTGCCTCTCTGGGCTCACTCATCTGCTTGAGGTTGACCTGGAGGTATCTTCAGAGAGCAACCAAGTCTGAGAAGACAGAACTTCGGGTGAATTCAGAGGTGATAAATTAATAGAGATAGGACGAGGCATAACATTGACATAACTGGAAGTTTGTTGTGCAAGCAGTGATAGCTTTGCATATTTAGATGGGGAAGAAAACTGCATGATTCAGCTCTATAGAAATACAAGTAAAAGAGGAAAATCCTGACTCAAAGAAGAGAAAAGAATTTAAGAATAATTGGGTGGTAGATAACATGATATGCATTGGCCTTAAGAACAACTGAGTGGTGATCCCGACACTGGTGTTATGCCAACTAAAAATAAACATGAGTGAAAAGATGGAAGGTATGTTTAGTTTCAGGACGTGCATCGTTGAGTGATAGACTATGAACTAGTTAGAGATCACCTCAAGCGAAGGCAAATATGTTTTTGCTGTCTAGTTGGGAAGCATGATCTTCGTAGTTTCAAGATATACTAAGATATTTCAGACACTCAGGGAGACCTAGGCAGGAGATGTTATTGACAGTTTAACTTAAATTTCTCTAACTTGTGTACTTTTTACCTAGCTGAAGCATATCAGAGAAGATTATGCAATCTACATAATTTTACACTTCAGTGATTTTCCTATGAAGGCATCTTCCAGATTCTGTACTAGTCAAAATACAAATTATTGAAGCATTTCCTGATCTTTAAAACATGGGAAAGTGTCATATGCAGATTTTATCTGTTTTTGACAGCACATGAATGATTAAATCAATGTGCATGGCTTCCAAGTCTGGCTAACTGAGAACGTAAACAGTCAATAATCTAAGTGATCATATGGGACTCTTCTTTTGTATTGGAGTAACACAGGAGAAGAGTAATTTATTTGGTGAAATACCTGCACCTGCTGTTGAGAGTGTCTAAAACTGGAAGTTTGTTTTCCAGATCCAGGTGTACCTAACAGGTTGCAGGCCAAGGTTACCAGCTAGTGAGACTACCAAGGAGAGGCAGTGCCTCTGTTCCACCCATGAAGAGAGATGTGCACTGAAAGGCACTCTCATGCATATCCATGTTGTTACTTAATCTGAAGGAATTAACTGAAGAAAAAGTACTCTGAACTTTATTGCATCCTTCTCTACTGATGTTCAGTTTTACAAATTGACTTGGGAATGGATAACAGAAATCTGTTTTTTGGCTGAATGTGTAACAATATGTCGTAGGAATTATTTAAAAGCATGGGGAAGAGGGAAAGGGAAGAGGATCTTCATTCTGACCATGTATTGGTGTATAGGGAATTGGCCTCAACTCTTGAATGCTGGAGCATTTTAACCAAGGATGTCAACATTCCTAGGAATAGTGTTTATTGCTGTTTGAACACAGATGGGAATGAATCCTTTGGGGAGGCCCTCTTGTAATCTCTTCCATCTTGCACTGTTGCAAAAGATTAGACTGCTATTTTACTGGGACTCAGTTACATCTCCTTTTTGGAATTGGGCATTAGACAATTAAACTTGACAAAAAGTTTAATGGTCCAAGTTATTATTTGGGCTGTTTTGCATTACCAAGTTCCCATCTCTTGAAGCTTGCAGCCTAAATAAGATGAAGGAAGAAATAGCAATGACAGCTCCCAGGATGAAGGTCTGTGAGAGAGGTGCAGTATTTTGAGTGGACTTGATAATTGTATTGTTTATTCTATTTAGTTCTGTTGATGGATCCTATCTACTCCCTAATAGAAGTCTGTGTATAAAACCTGGCTGTGGATCAAATATAAATGACAGTTTAGGCAGTATTTTGGATGCGTAAAAAATGACACTCGAACAAATTTCTGTGTCTGATGGATTGCATTTGAAAGGCTTTCTGAGCTTGCTGAGCTTTAAGAAAAAGAGAGAAGAGAAATATTGATGAATTGGTCACTACTTTTGCTACTCTGTAAGTAATAGTCACAGTTTGGATCGTCTAAAGTGTGTATTCTGTATCAAGCCTGTGACTTGCATCGCTTTTCACAAAGGATGGATAGATGGATGGATGAATTAGGGGTCTTTAACCTGACTCAGATTTGTTAGCCACTTACCCTGTTGGTATTATATTTCTCTACTTCAGAACCAGGACGCAGCAGCAGTAATGAGATTCATGCCATGTAACACAAATCCTGGTTTAAGATCCTGCTTCATCAGCATTCTGCTAAAAGATTGGGTTAAAACTTATGTGCAGGGTGCTAAGTTAGCCTTGGCTAACAGCACATGCCCACCCAGCTGCTCAGTCTCTCCCCTTCCTTGGAGGGACAGGGGCAAAAGATAGGATAAGATTGTAGCTTCAAATAAAGACAGGAAGATCACTTACTAGTTACTGTTCTGGGCAAAATAGGCTTGACTTGGAGTAACTGAATTTAATTTGTTGCCAGGTAAAATAGTCAGATACTAAGACAGAAAGACAGACCTGAAAGTAACACCTTTTCTTCCCCCTTTCCCAGGCTGAACTTCACTCCTGTGCCCCACACTCCTGTGCCCTTCCTGGGGGGGAAGGGGGTCACAGTGCAAGATAGTTTCTTTCTGCTGCTCCTTCCTTCTCATGTTTTTCCTCTGCTCTGGTATAAGCTCCCCACTGACAGCAGTCCTGCTTTGGAACAGGCTCTCCACGTGGTACAGTTCCTTCAGGGCATACCCCTGAAGGGTATATGGCCATATTGGGTCCTCCCTGGCACGTCCCTTGGGTCCCTTGGGTCCCTTTTCTGGCATCATGGAGCACCTCCTCCCTCTCCTTCTTTGACCTTGATGTTGTTTTTTTGCTGTTTCTCACTCCTCTTGTTCTCTTATTTTGTTTTGTGGCATTTTCTGCCCTTTCTTAAATACAGTTTCCTAGAGATGGTGTCAGTTTTGCTGAGGGGCTCAGCTGTGTCTGGCTGTGGTACTGCTGGAACCAGCTGGGCCTGGGGCAGGGCAACCCCTGGCCTTTTCCCACCGGAGCTACTCCTGCAGCCCCTCTGCTGCCAGCACCTTGCCAGTTATAGCCAGTACAGCAGGATTTTCAAAAACTGTAGCAGCTGGCATAGAAATCATCATGCTGCCCTGAAGGTCACAAAGATGCAGCCCTTGGATAGACTGTAGCCAGTTTCGTGCTCTCGTCAAGTGTTCAGTGTTCACATCCTGAGTATCCGGTCTTGAATGGAACTGAGGAAAACCCCAAGCTGTTAGAAATAAAATCTTAGAGCAGTTTTCAGTATTGAAACTTTGTGAGCATTCCCAACCAGTTTAACTAACTTTAAAAGGTTCCTTTTAAGAAAATGATTTGAAGAAATTTTGATTGCTTGTTGAATTTTGTCTAACATTGCAAATGAACAGCATGGTGGTGAAGCACGGTCATGAGAGTTAGTGGATGCTTTCAGTACATAATTGCTTGCTCACAGAATATTGGAGGAGACTGAATGCTGAATATCTAAAACTAATGAGAATGTATTTTAAAGTGCTCCCAGAACTGAGAAACACATTTGGAAGCTAGCAATCACATTGCAAAGCTGATTGCAAGGCCATTATGTATTTTTGATGAAACGCATCTCATAGGAAGTGTCTGCAATGGACTTCAGTATGAAGGTTGTGTCTGTTCAGGGCATTTTCAGGACATCAGTACTCTCGTGTTTTCTTTCCTTCCTTTGGAAACAAAATGAGGAAACCTTAGGTTAGTACAGTAGCAAGCTGAATGGATAAAATAAAGGATCCATGAATTTCCATGGGTGTTTCCGGCTATTCATTGTTGCTGCAATTGGAACGTGACCTTGCTCAGGTTCAGTGAGATGTATGGCTCTGTCTGGAAAAGCACTGAGGGGGTTAATTTTTATGGTTCAAATGAGGTAGAATGATGCAATTCTGTAGAAACCTTAGCCAGTGTGAAATATTGCATTACTGTGGGGAGAGAATGCAAGCTCAGGAATTCCACAGATGTATATGCTACCAAGAGCATTGTGACATTGCCATGAAAATAGAACATTACCTACAGGTATCAAGTTTGCTGATGGAAATATACCAACATTGTAACACAATGGTTTTTTACCTAGTGAATTTCTTACTACTTTTGCTATCCCATTTCTATTTGATTTGTCTTATCTGTGATCACTTCTCTGACTGCATTTCCTCTCAATACCTTGTTTCTATAGTCTCCTATTAGACCTATCCTCACATTTAGCCTGGCAGAATAATGGAACAGAGAGGAGTTAGCAGAGTAGCAAAACCAAAGGATTGTGAATTATTTTACATGTCTAATTTTGTTTGTCACCTTCTCTGCTGCTCCCTTATCTTGGTATAAGTAGGACCTAAAAATAGAAACATCTTATCAGTTTTCATCTGTTTTGTGGCCTTATGAAATACAAGACCTCAAGTGTATGGTTAAAGCTTATCCTCAGAGTAAACAAGGGATTTCTAAACCTCTTAGGACTCATGCCCTACTTAGAAGGTGTTTACCAAATTTGTTTGTTTTCAAACATACATTTTGTAGTGTGATGTATATATGTGAAGCTTTCCAAAGAGGTGGACATCTTTACCAGGGAAGTTTGCAGCCCATGTGACATGCCTTTTTGCATGTCCACAAAAGTAGAAGTGAAGGACTCTTCATTTGTTATCTTTTTTTCTTTTTCTCCTGATGCATTCACTGTCACATTTACAGAACAAGCTTACTAAGGACAGACATTTTTCTGAATGAAGAGCAAAGGTGGTGACAGTACTTAGATGTGTTGTCTTATTTTTGACTGACAGCTTTGTTTCTTTGGATAGCCAGGGGTGTTACAACAGTGTAAGTGATGATGTGGATCATCTGCTTGTATTCCAACTGCATTGTCATCTGGAATAGAAAATGCTAGCGTGTGATTTCACAAGTAACCAAGCTGGTCTAACGCCTCCCTGCTATTATGTAGAGGAGTACTTTCTTCCTGCCTTTAATCAAGCTGCTTCTTCTCTATGCAGCTTCTCCTGGTTATGTGTTCCTGGCCTCTCCCATGTGTTGATGAACACCAGAGGTGGGAATTACTGTGCTTGGCCAGCAGTAAACTCTGTGCTTCTTGTTCTGGGGCCTGCTGTGTCTGCTAGCTTGCCAAGCTGATTTGCCTCCCACAGGGGTCTGTGTAGTGTAACAGCTGGTGGAAAATGAAGAGTAGCAGCAGCCAGTGAAGGTCAAAGGTGAGGGGAACTGTGAGGAAGCATGTAGTTGGTCTTAGTGAAACAAACTAAGTATTTTGAGTATTTGGGGCTTGTAACTGCTTACATTTATAAGGATATTTCTATATATTAGGAATGTAATTGTTTTAGAAATTGGACATCTCATGTAGTAATGTTGGGTTGATTGCACTTTGCCCTGTTTAAAAGTTACAAGAAGAAATGGTAGCCAGATTTATCAGTAGATAGATACTGGTATAGGTCTGTATTATAGCTGCTCTTGGTTCCTTTAAACTAACTTCAAGGGTTAAAGTTTAGTATTAACTTTTCTAGAGGGAAATACATTCATTAGCCTAAACTCAGGATCAGTGATACCACTATTGTTTGAGTTTGATTTGCATGGTAGTAAAGAAGGGGGCAGAAGGTCCTTAACTGTACCAAACATGGGCCATTCTGCTCCCCTGCCGAATCTGGGCCATTCCTCCTCCCCACAAATGTGTCTTTCTAAGAAAAAAATCTTAGAATTTAATTGTTCAATTCTTCACAGTTTTCTCTGCACTGAACACTGTTTAATTTGTGAGGTGATAAGGAGTGACTGAAGATAATAACTTTGTAAAAAGCAAAGTTGCAGGATGCTGAGATAAATTGGAGGAAGTGAGGCTGTCTGGCTAATAGTGAGAGGTGGGTAGCCAGAGCTTTAATAATTGGAGAGCACTTGATCTCTGCTCCAGGCTGTGGAGGGAGAGTGCTGAATCTGGGCATTTCTCTGGTGTCAGCAAATGTGTGGTAGAATGCACAGTGGCAGTTTTTAGTAGCTGCTCTGATCAGTGATGCTATCAGTTGTTCAGGAGTTACTTCAGGAGGTGTTGCATGAGTTTCTGCAAGTTCACACCCCACTGATGACCTGTATGTGATTGGTATGATTCCACTCAGAATTTGTATGCATAAACAGAAATTCTTTACTATAATCTCCTATCATCTGGAGTTGTAACCTGTGCTTCTTTAACAAAAGGTGGGTGTCTCTAGAGGAATCTTGAATACAGCTCACCTGAGACCAATAACTTGGTTTATCTCCATAAAACTTTTGTAAAGGCAACCAATATAGGAAAACACTAACAGCTTACAGGCCCTCCCATATTTTTCTGCAGTTAATTATGTGAACAAGTTGTAGCTCATCTTTTCAGTGTGCCTTATCTCAAACTCAGATTTGCGTGGGCTTAGCTTGCAGCTAAACTTCTGTTTTTCTTTTTACTATTTAATTGCAGTCTCTTTACCTTAATGGGAAGAAAATGGTGTGCATTAATCAAGGCTTTAATGGGACTGCATTAGAGCTGGGTTTAAGGAAAGGCAGAATAGGGACCTCTTGTTTTGAGAACAGCTGGTAGAATAAGAACAAAACAAACAAAAAAACCACCACAAAAAATGAACCCCACCAAAACACCAACCAACCAAGTTGCCAAAAGGTACTTTCTGTCTTAACACTGGTAGTTATGTACCTGAGACAGTTGTCTCTGAGATTGACAGATGTAGGGTATTATCTTTCAAGAATTTACTTGAGGCTTCCTAGGTGGACATGGAAAACTAAGAGGAGAAGATTGGAAATAGTAGAGAACTGCAAGATCTTGCCTTCTGGGGAACAGAAGCTCATCTATGTGCTTTCATCTGAACTTTGGGTCACCCCAGAGATGCAAAATGTCTCTCTTCTGACCTGGCAATTAATCAGTGATTTTTCTTTTTTGTCAGTCATTTTCTTTATCTTTTTGTGACAACATCACATTGTCATCATCTCTCAAATTTGCACTGTGCTGCAATATAGCTGTTTGGTAGAGAATGGACAACAGCCACTGTCCTTATGCCATGGCTTGGTTTTGCCTTCCATCTAAATAGTCTCTAGTATTTTGTCATTGTTGTTACTAGCAACAGGAAAACTGTTTTGTCCTTTGAGAAATAAATCATGGCAAGAAGCAAGGTTGGAACGAATTCCTAGCTATGAAAGCATGTGCTTTTCCTGTTCTCCCAGTCATTCTTTGATCTTTATAACCTAAAGAAAACATAGATGGGAAGCTAAACTTTGATCATTCTTCCTCAGTGTTGTTGATAGAATTGTTTCCAGTTAAACACTCAAAGATGATGGTGGTCCTGTATCCCACACTTTTTGCTTCCCAGTCTTGGGTATGATACACATTCTTATTTCTTGGTTTTACATTGCATTTGACTGAAGGGGCCAAGTTTATTCAATTGTAAGCCTATCAATATTCTAGATGATACATTGTGACTGCCCTGGCTTGATTATTTACTGTTCTGATGGCCTTAACATTTCACAAAATTGGGTGAGCTTGAATATTAAGAAAAGAAAATAGTTTGAAACAGTTTTCTGTTTTTAATATGTGTCATCATAAAATAAATTTCAGTAGTAGTGGTACTTTGAAAGTAAGTTTGCCTATGCATAAATGGATTGGAAAGCCTATAATATTTTTCTTCAAAGCAAGTTTTGGCTGTCAAGCAGGAAAATTGTGTAGATACTGTATAGCTGCACAGTAAAAAGGTGCCATGCCCACTGTGTACTTAAGAGTCAGAGAAATGAATGACTGTATATAATTAGAAGTGTTAGTAAGTAAAATTAAATTTCTTTGAACAGCTGACTCTGTATTTTCTACTTCTGGTTTTACATGTGTATCATCTGCATCAGTCTGCAGCCTTTCTGCCAGTAGTGCTTGTTGTTCTGCACATGTTTTCTACATACTTTTCTGCTGTCTCCAGAGACCTGGCTGGACAAGATCCTGGGCAACCTGCTGTAGTTGATCTTGCTTGGATCAGGGTTGTTGGACTAGATGATCTCCAGAGGTCCCTTCCAATGTCAGTCATCCTCTGATGCTGTGAATTCTTGCTACTAAGTAGTCAGTGATGGACTCATAAGTGACATCTGTATATCTATATATTGTTTTTCTTGGTTTTAATGTAAGCCTTGTAGAAATCTAAGATTAGTTTTAGCATTCATTTTAATTTAAGTAGCCCCTGGTCCAGAGTTACTAAGTGCTGAGCACAAAGTTGAATGAGTACTTGTGGACTTGTACTGATACTCCTCTTCAAGCCAATGCTGTTACTTGTTATTTGATACATTGTGAACAAACCAAATGGCTTTGTTTTAAGTGCGTAGTCAACTTGTTCCTGGGTATAAAACATGCGTTTCATGCTTTTTCTGCCAGATGAATATGAAATCAGTTCTGGATCCAGGATTTCCAGATCCCCCTTTGGAAGAAAGCTCAGTTTTTAAGTGGCCTACTCAATAAATGTTCTATGGGACACTGTAAGATTTTTCTTGTTTTCAGCTGTTTTACAGAAACCTCGCTCTGAAGTCTTTGTCTGGGTGCTATATTGAGCTATATTGACCCCTTTGGGATCCTTCTTGCTGCATATCACTCCTAGATAAAATTACTTAGGTTGGTTTTTTTTTTTAAGTTTTTAAAATTTTTTAAATTTTTTTTTTTAATTTTTATTTGGGCATAATTATATTTCAAAAGGTTTGAGGATGTCTGAGGAAAAAATCATCATAAAATACTGCATCATGCAGTCCTTCAGGTACTCTGAACCTTCAGTTTTACCTTTAGAGAGAGTATGAGTTTTAGGGATTGAGTAGGAATAGTTTCCTTTCTCAGTCCCAAGCTAGTTTCCCCTGGGAAGGCTTGAAGCACCAGAAGGGAGTTTACAAAGCAAATCTCAACTTCCTGGAATTCTGAACATCAATGTACTGTCCCACTGGGATCCTGGAAATTTCTTGTCCTCTTTACACCTTGTCCCTTTCCTACCCTGANTTTTTAATAGTTGTGAATTAGGACCTGAGTTTTTAAATTCTTTTCCTTTTTGGACTCCAGGACAGAGCAGGTGAAGCAGCAGTGTCTTCTGTTCATACCATTCCATGCTTCATCTAATTAATCTCACCTCATGCGGTGTTTTCATTTGGAACTAATGATAACTGTGATCTTTAGACTTCAATGCATTTGGACAATTGTACTTTTTAAGAGTCTGAAATAAATTACCTGAAATACTGAAGATTTTGATGAAGAGTAGGTGAAATGATACACATGATACAACATGCTTCTAGATTTATTTGCTTGCTTACAAGGAAAGATTAAAGTTTGTTCAGCCGCTCAGATTCTGTAGGTTAGTTTGCTCTGTATTTCGTATTCCTAAATATATCCTATTCAAATTCAGATCCCCAGGACCTGAGTCTGAGGTTGAGCCTCTTTGTTTAAATCATTGTGGTATGAGATTTTGTCCTAATTATGCACTTCTTTTCTTGCAGCTGTGTAATTCAGAGGAAAGGGAAATGAAATACTAAAAATATTTCTTTTAATCTATGCCATTTGGCATATAAAGAAGAAAAAGCATTTTTCTCCATACTCTTTCTTGCTGTACATGTTGAGCTATTGAGGGAGGCTCCATAAATAACATGTAACTATCGTTGTTAGCACAGGATCACATGTATTCTTGCTGGTGTACCACAGCAGCATGATATGGATGTTTAATTGCAGAGAAACATCTGGTGCATGGAGACTTGATAACAGGAGCAGGGTTGTTGATAGTTGTTGCCACAGCTGTGATAGCAGTTGTCAGGCAAGAGATGTGTTTCCGTTATACCTTCCAAGTATTTCCTTCTAAAAAAAGTAATTATCAGACCTCTTAAAAAAATACTTATTCTGGGTTAATATTAAGAACACTTGAGAAGCTGCATATCTAGTAGTCATGATCTAGACAAACTTCAGTGTTTTGCTTTGGCTTTTATCTAAGACTGTTGAACCACCACAGGAAAAATAATACTTTACCAAAGCAGTTATTTGGTGCCCCACAGAACAACAGGTAGCAAGCAGGTTCATTAGTTCTATTGAGACCACATCATCATTCACTGTGAGTGGATCTTGGTGTACTCTGAAATTGAATAAACTTTTGAAGTTACTTCTTGGAGTGAATTCTGAAGGTGAGAGAGAGAGCTCCTAATCTATGTTCAGCTAGGCTTTTTTTTTTTATACCTGTATGCAATGTTGCCATTCTTTTCCTGCTCTCTACTTCTCCCTAACCTTACTTTTAGAGAGGACTTTAAAGCTAGATATTTCTCTCACCCAGCCTGCTAGCAACCCCTGCGTTCTTCAACAAGTGCCTGGAGGTTGTGGTAGCATTCATCAGAAAGATGACTATTTTCCATTTTAGCATGTGATTCAGTGGATGGTTCAAGATAGACAATGGTTTTAACCTAAGTCAGTATTAGTATTATAAGTAATCTTCATCATTCTTGACCAAGGATTAAATGAAAGACTAATCCTCTATTTTAATTCTGTTTTTCTGTACGTAACTGCTTCAGATCCTGATACTGTGGTGAAGAATTTGGAGAATCAAAAAACAGATATTAAAAATAAAGTAGCAAAGCAGCTTTCATTATGTTATTTTTAGAGACTATTTTACAAAGACATGTCATTGTGTGTTTTTTCCTACCACCTGTTTATGCCAGCCTGTATTCTCATTTTGAGAATTATTAATATTGACCCATATTGCAAAGAGGGATAGCCATGTCTACACAAGGCTCTTCTCAAGCCATTTTGTACAAGTGTGTAAGCTTTCTCTAAGCTGAAAGAAAGCAGCTTACATAAAGTGTCTGTGTTTTTTGTTTTTGCTTTGGGTGCTAAGAGAAATGGGCATTTCACCTAAAGCATTCTTGAGTTTGTCTTGGAGTTCCAAGATGCTCAGAGTTGTCTTTGATTACAGGCAGAGGACAGCTTCTTAGTCAGATGGATTGTTTCAGTGATGCTGTGATGTTGCAGAAACAGATGGGCAAGTTAGGCTGTTCTTCTCCAGTCAGAAAATGGTTCTGTGATGCAGTTGTGATATAAGTCATCAAATACCCCCTAAATCTGCCAAGTGATTGTTATTGATGACTTTTTCAGCAGAGAAATAGATGAGTAAGAGGGAGTCTTACCTTTAATTAAGAATTGTATATTTGTCCATGTTTGAGACAAAATTCAGAGGAATGTCTGAATTTGAACATCCTCTCTCAGAAGGCAGGTTCAGGAAAGAAATATTCCTCGGAGAAAGGAAAAAAACCTATTTATTTAACAAACACACAGGAAAAGAATAAAAATGCTAAATAATAAAACCTCTCACCGTGGAGAGAAACCTGGGAAGATTTTAAAGTCCTTCTGGGTGTCATCTCTCTCCTCCCCAGAGCTGGAGTTTGGTGGGGGGGGCCCCCCTCTGGGCCGGTGTAAGGTCTCCCGTTGAGGTTCTGATGTTCTGGGGTTCTGAACAGTTCCAGAAGAGAAGAAGAAGAAACCAAAGTCCCAGGGAAACAAAGGAGTTTAACTCTCTGTCTCTCTCTTCTGAGAAAAGGAGCCAAGAGCTGGGAAAAGCCAGAAGGCGTTTTCCTCCACTCTACAGCAGCAGAAGCATGCAGAGCAGATAGAGTGACCTAGGAGCACAGAACTACTTTGAAAATTTCATCTGGCTTTTTTTTCTTTTCTCTCTCTCTCTTTCTCGCTCCCAGTTTCAAAGGCACAGAAAGGCACAGGATTCATATCTGGGCATAGAGCGGTGATAAGGGATACAACATCATAAAGTCACCCCAAGACCCCGTGAGAGCCATAACTGTCTCAATTTTCTAGAAGTGGGACACTGGTTTTTCATGATACTGAAATTTTGTGAACAGTTTTTCTTCTGAAACATCTATTTAGACTGGCTGAAGGAACATTAGACTTCAAGGTATCAACTTTACATAGTTAAATTCTGTCTATAAAGCGTCGCATAGAAGAATATCATCTAGATCACTCATGCTGTGCTGGAAGAAAAAGAAAAGCAACTTCTCAAACAGTTCTTACATTATTTCAGGACATCTTAAGGGATAGCTATAACTAATGAACAGCTCTGCTAGATCTATGGCTTCTTATATGGTTTCCTTCAGAAATGTCCATGTAATTGGAATTCCGTTACAAGCACCATTGAGTGTTTTTCTTACTGGCACAGAATGGTTAACACGATAAAGCCAATGCTTTGTTAATAAAGTACTTGGTCAGTAATAATTTGATTTAAAATGTTTGTTGGCAATATCTAGCCCTTATTGACTGACTTAGCAGATGAGTGACTCAGTAAATAAGAAAATTGTGCTTTGCAGTGGCTTTTATGGTTTGCAGTCTGTGACCTGTTGTTTTCAACTGTTAGTCATCGGCAGCTGCACCAGTGCAGGACTTCTGTGATGAAAGCCAGCCTGACAGTAACTCTTTCTCTCGTGGTGCTGTGTCTCGTGATCTCCAGCAGTGGCACAGGGAAAGGGTGAGTTGTGCTGTGTATGAATGACCTAGAAGAGCAGCTTTTGTTTTGCTGCTCGGTCAGATCTGTGTGTAAGTTGCAGCTGCTGTTTTCTTCTCTCCCACCTTTCCTCTGAAGGAAAGTTTGGGCAGTACATGTTGCTGCACTGTGACTGTCTCTAGCTACTGTGTGGATCATTAGCTTCTCTGACTCGCATCAATGATGGGAACAAAATAACTGGGTCCTATAGACTACTTTGATTCTCATCTTAGGGTGCCTGGATAGTTTCAGAGTATGTGCAAGCTTGAGCTTAAGGCTTTGTTCTTGCTTGTGTCCTGTCTTTAGAAACATCAAATTTCTAAAGTTTTCAAGTCATTATCAGAGAGGTGAAACTTATCTTAGGGTGAAGGGGGGAGGATGAGAGAGGGAAGGAGAGAGCGAATAAATTAAATTTTCCAGAGGTGGCTTCTTGTTTCTCTCCTCTTACTTTCCCCAGTGTGAGAAATCCTGCTGTGTATAAGAGAGGAATAATCTTTCAAACTGTCTGTAGAGTGCTAGGTCTGTGTCTATCCCTGTCTTGTTCTGTTGTGGCCCCACAAATGGATGAGAATTGGGTTTTCCTCTTTCTGTGGTGCATCTGATATGGCTACACTTTGCTCTTGCATGTGCCAGTGCTGTTGTTTGGTTACGGGCAAAGTGATTATTTTCCCCATTAGTAATAGTAGTGATTTCAGCACTTTGTTTTACAAATCCTCATGCCCCGAGGTATGCATTTTCATACCTAGCAGTGAAAGGTTTCTTTTCTTTTTCTTTGGTGTCTCACCTGTTCTTTGGCTCATCTGTTGTAAGAATCCAAACTAGTTATTTCACATGCTTCCTTGATAATTTTGCAGTTTATATAAACAAAGCATATCTGGCAGCTGGTGCTGTTGTATAGGGGTTCTTACCTCTTTCTCCACAGAGATAGATCTACTCTATTTAACTTTAATTAAAGAATGCTTGTTACAAGAGTGTGGACCAGAACAATTTTTAAGACCTACTTGAAGGGGTGCATATGAGAGGGAAAGGTACATGTGCTACTTTATTCTTTGGCACTTCTGAAGTTCTGCTAATTGAAGTGTTAAAGAATGTCAATGATACACCTCACTCTTTTAATTGTAAACAGCCTTGGTGGTATTTCAGCTCCTGAACCAAAGCACTTGTTTTAGAGTGTCATTTAGATTCCTTGTTATGTTTGACAATCTTGTTTCCTCAACCTTCTTTGGAAATGGAGCTTGGTCAGCGAAGCATTAATCTGAATAAAAGGAAAGAGGAATGTTACTTGTTAAATAAAATTCTTTGGTTTCGATGAGTACAGATCAGAGAGAAAGTATCAACTTGCACATCCCTTGAAACATAAAGTAACCAGTTTGACATATTTTCACCCTTTTTAAAGTTGCCACTTAGCTTTAAAAATACAATTAGGAAAATTAATCTTCACTGTTCTTCTCCCAAGTGGGAAATTACCATGCTGACCTCAAGTTTATTTTCAAGGTCCACTCCTGTTTATTAATCCCCTTTTTAAAGAGACCCATAAACAAAAACTGTGTACTCAGAACAGACTCTGAAGTCTTCTGAATATTATGAGTAAAATATCTGTCCTGAAAGAACCCCCCGGTGACCGAGTCTCTGAAAGACAATTAATTGCATACAGTGAACTGAAGTTCAGTTTTGTAAGTTTGGAGTGGGCCTCTGATCTCTGAGAGCCTTTCACACAGCCCATGTTAAACTCCTTGAACCAAACTAACCTGCCTTGAATTGGTGTACAAAATCAGATGTCTTTTCTGTGCATACAGCTTAAACTCTTTGATTTCCAGGGAGATGGAGTAGTTGCAGAAAGTGTAGTCCTATGGAATGTTATGCTAAAGCTATCTTTGAGCAGGGTAGTGTTGGTCATAATATCTAATTTTACTATTTATTTGTAGTGATACTGTGGCTATGGTAATGAAATGTGGGATTTGGAGTAAATCTGTTACAAAGGAGATTTGGGCTGAAATACCATGTTTAGATTTGGTCACTAATTTCTTGTTTAGTTTGCAGCTTGAAACTGAAGCCACACGAGCTATTGATAATATCAATTATGCTATGATTTCTGTTTGAAGGAAAAGAAAGAATATGCAGAAAACAGCCTGCAACAAAATAGATGCTGAGTATCTTTAAAAATGAAAAAAAAAATCATTGTAGCATATTGTAGGTTTCTTAGAAAATTTACTTTATTGCAATTACAGTTGTCTGTACTGTTTGTGCTTTTTAGTATATGTATCAGAGCTTGCATAAAATATGTTGATATTGATGGAAATAACTCTATTTGATGGAAAAGTCTAATGAAATGAAGCACTATGCCCTGCTGTGTTGTGCAAAGGGGAATGCAAGCCTCTGATAGCCTGGTGGGTTGTGTCAGAGTGTGAAAGAGCTGGCCAAGGCCATTGCATGGACACTCCTTCTTTTGAAGGTCATCGTGATGGAGGGTGATTCTTGGTGACTGGAAAAAGGTACATATGGCCATTGGCAAGGAGGGTCCAGGGATTGCAGGTTGATCAGCCTAACCTTAGGCCCTGAGAAGATTAGGAAGTATGTCGTGGAAGGATAAGGAGGTGATTGGGATCAGCTGACATGGATTTATCAAGGACAAACCAACCAGATAGCTTTTGATGAGAAGGGGTTGACTGTATGGATGGAGACAGTGGTTGGAGTCGATGGACAAAAATTGCAGCAAGGGAAATGTTCAGTGAGTAACAAGCTAAAAATTTCCAGAAGGAGAACAGTCAAATGTTGTACAAGATCATCTGGAGGGGTTTTGTAATGGGTGGAAATGCTCAAAACTATGTGTAATTCCCTACTGTTAAAGTATGTGTTTTAGTTCTTTTTCTTCACTTAGTACGTTGAAGTATCTTTTATTTTTCATTCTTCCTTATAGACTTCAATGAAAGAGTGGCAAAACTAGTGTAAATTGCTTCAAACAAGCCTATGTGGCTGAGGGGGGAAGCAGTCTGGGATTTCTGGCTTGGGCCCTTTCCTAGGGGAATGCAGCTGCCAATGACTGTTGGAGCTGGTGGCTGTTGCTGCTACAAGGCAGCGGAGCAGTGGAGGCTGTGGGCAAGGGATTTCAAAGCCTGGTGTTGGTCCCTCCGGGTGCTTATGCTGACAACATCTACTGCCCCTTTCCTTGGTTTTTGGTATACTCTGATATAATGTGTTATCCTTGTTTTCTAAACACAGAAAAGACTCTGTAAGCCATATTAAGCCATAAATGTGCTCAGTCCTCACAGGCTCAATTGATCCCTGCTGCAGCTAACAATGGGTTTCTTGTGCATTACCAAAATATTTCTTATTTACTGTAAAACCTTCTCATTCTAATTCTGTTCAGAAATTTTATATTACCAGTGTGCAAGGAAGGCGGTTAACTAACCTTCAGTGCAGTTATATCTAAAATACTATAGTCTACAAACTTTGAGACTTTGTATTTATCAGAATTTAGATTTAAGTTCCCCTGTTTGTTATGAAACATGTTGGTCAAACTTTATAAACAGATCAACTTCATTTTAAGGGATGTGCAAACTGTATGATGGACTTGCTGATGCATGTCGAACTGCCATTTGCCATATGAGCATTGAAGTCGTAAAGAGAACAATTTTTTTGGTTGGCAGTTAGTGATTCCTTGTTATGCTGTAGCTGCATTATGGTAGTAATATTATTTTTTTTAACTGGAAATGGTGTGCATTTAATAGGTATTTGAAAGATGCAATCATCATTGTTTTTTGAAATGTCTCTAAAGCAATGGTGCACCAAGGAGATAAAACAGGGGCTTTTCCCCCGCTTCCTTGTATTTCAAGGCTGCATCCAGAGTTGTGAGGATAAATTGACCAGGTGCACAGTTTAGACAAAATGAAAACACATGTGAAGAGGCATAAAGGTGCTCTTAAGAGAAGAAGATGCTTGTAGAAAGCAACACATCAGACTGTTTGGTGTTGTCTGATCAGCAGATGAGATGAGTATTCCTGAAATATTGGGAGAAGATTTGATGAGCTTCTTTTGGGTGAACTTTGAGAAAAGAACTGTTACTAAAGGTTTAAGATTGATGAATTTGACAGTTGTGGTTGGAAAGACAGAAGATTAAGCAGACTGGTAGCCAGGCTGCATCTGTAGTTTGTTTTGTCTTCATCTGGATGCTGAGAACTTTCCCTTCTGCAGTCGTGCTTAAGCAGTAAAATGTGGGTGAATGGTAGTTGAGAACAAATAAATGTTAAGTTTGCGATGGATATCTTGCCCAGCACACCGTATAAAAGACATAAATGGAAAAATAAGTGCTCCTTGTGCACCTTAGGCATTTCCTATTTGTCTGGTCTCTTAAATTTTCTCTTGAAGAAATTGTGGTTTAAGAATCAGCAGATAGCTGTAAGTTTTAAGGAAAAAATGTAGGTTTTTGTTTTTCTGCTTGGTAGGACACCTTACAGGACAAAAGCATATAGCTTACTACAGTCCTTATAGCCTACTGTAGAAAGGCATTGTATTGAAATTTGTTATACTTAAAAGATAATGCTGATGCATTTATACTTCCTGAAGTACATATATTTCCTGAGGGAAAGCTTTTCCTCTGCAGTAACACTGACTTCTGCATGCTCTGGTCTTTCTGTCCCTTTCCATAACTTCTAGGGACTGTGCTAAAGGTGGTGAGCACTTTTCTGACTGTTAATCTTTTGCCTTTTCCCTTTTAAAAAATCTGTTTCTTTTATTGTTATTACATATTTGTATTACATATTCAGACATTGTTTGCAAGACATGACCTGGTCTTTTGAAGTCCCAGAAGGGTGATGAATTTTACAGCACTCTTCTGACTAGAGGAAAAACTCAACACATTTCAGTAAAAGAAGTTTAGCGGTCCTGGATAAGGGTGAAGTAGAGCACTACTAGCATATTGAATTTCAGAAGTGTGCTGGGTGCAGCTTTGCTGGGCAGCCTGGTATTCCATTCTACCTTCAGGTCTGAGAAGTGGTGGTGAGCCCTAAGAACCAGGGAGAGGGATGAGAAATGGACTGTCATACCAAAGACTTGGGATAGCTGGAGTCTTAGCAAGGTCTGAGGGTCATCTACAGAGAAGATATGGATGGTGATCACAGACATAATGAGGGACATGTAACTTCAAACAAATAAATTAATCCAATGATATTTGGATTCATAGTTGAAACCAGTTTTTTGGTGAAGTAAGTATCAAAAGTGTATTTTGTCCCATTCGGAAAGCTACATAAAGCTTTGGAATCAACTGCTGGTTTTTGAGGAGGAAGGGGAGAATACTGACTTGAGACTAGTATTTTAATTCTTTTTATTTTAGAACATAGGAGACTTGATTCTACAGTGAATCAGGCAAGGAAAAGATAAATTGAAAAGTAAAACAAAGTATCAGATGACATGGGATAAACCGGAATACTTAATGCTGTGTTTGTTTCGGTTAGTTTGTATTTAAAATTCAGGCAATTAATGAAATAAAATTATTTCTAATACTTCCTGTGTTTGTTATTTTTACAGATGACATGGCAGAGCTTCTTCTTGGGGAGTCCAAACTAGAACAGTTTTTGAAGGAAAATACTCTTAAATACAGTAATAGTCCACGAGGCCCCCAGCCAAAGCTGACTGAGGTCAGGAAACATCTCACGGCAGCGCTTGATAGGGGAAATCTCAAGGTATGTAAGTTGGCTGAGCAAGAATTAGGAAATTTGAAATTGACTAGAGTATTGAGGAAAGGTTCCTTAAATTATATTTGCAGGTGCCGAAAGTGAGATTAATACAAGAGAGCTTTATCTGTCAGAACCTTCTAATGTTCATAACTATTCTGGTCCTTCTTTTACTTAACTATTGTTGTAGCTACTACATCAGCTTACCCGTTCTGTACTCAACATCCATCTTTTGAGAGATCAAAAGAAGCTTATTTTATAGTCATCTATAACATTTTGTTTTCTGTGGCTTCTGGGAGTGTTAATCTCTCTTTCCTTTCTCTCTTCATTCTTCCATTAATTATTTTTTTCAAGACATTTATTCTGCCCTGATACTTTGAAATGGTATGAATTAAATATGTAGGCTGTGGAACATATATCATTAAGTTTTGATGCTATGTTGTTTTCAACTGTGCTTGTGGTGTTAGAAAAAGAAGTCATTGGAGGAGTTGTAATGATAGGCTGCCTTTAAACAGTTTTATCACCTGGCAAAGCTGGTTTCCAGCTGAGAGGTATTTCTGGTACATGTGTAAATAAGTATGTGAATATCTAAAATGACTGGTAATGCTTTTCAGCAGCTTGCTGGAATGAGATTTAGTGAATTCCCCTCTACTTCAAGCTTCTCAAATATTACACAAGACAGGATTTTGTTCATTTGTTGCTCTGTTAGAAAAAATATTCTGGGGGTGACAGAAAACATACCTAATAATTATCAGAAAGAATTAGGTGTGTCTTCTCAGGGAAAACCCTTTCTTATTTCTCTTCCTTCTAGCCAGAATTCCTACAAGAAGCCAACCTAATAATGGCCAAATTAAATTATGTGGAAGGTGATTACAAAGAAGCTCTGAACACATATGCCAGAGTTGGTGTTGATGACTTGCAGCTGACTGCAGTGCCACCATATCGGCTACGTATGATAGCTGAAGCATATTCTACGAAAGGTAAGATTACTCTTTCCAGTATTATAATGTGGAAATAGTTTTTTAAAAGTTAATTTTTATCTTGTCCAAAGATGAAGATTTTTTTAGTGTGAATGTCAACCACACCGTAGTGGAGTGCCATATTTGTAGATAAAATAAGAGGGTGGTTTGGGTCCTTTAAATTATTCAGGGTTTGTTCTAAGTTGACAAGACTTTTACCTCAATTAATATTCTAACTGTGCTGTCACCTGATCAAATTTTTTGGGTGTGTGTATTTGAAAAGTCCTTCCATATATAAATGGAAGTCACAGTAACTGTGGCTAGACAATAAAAGTATTATCACTGTTGCCGAAAGTTAAGGGTTACAAAAAGCACTGCAGTTTTGTGGTGGTTGTGGGCAGAATGGAGAACCTTGATTCATGGTGATGCCTTTTACTGAATGTTAAAAGGCTCAACCTAAGCTAGATTGCAAAGCTAAATTGCTATTTAATTGAGAAGAGTATTAATAACATGATAACTGACTTAAAGCAATGCATCACTTGTGCCATTTTATTTTTGAATTTTTCTTATATGAATATAGTTTTTTTAAAAAATTCAGAAAGTGCAGGTAATTAAAAAACATTTTCTTTACTACGCTAGTATAGTGAAAACTGTAATGCTGGCCTTGTGTCTTAAGGTGGCAGTGCCACTTCAGTTTAGAAAAGTCTGTAATAGACTTAGGGCTGGTCAGTGTGTTGGGGAAAATGGCAGTTTGTGTGCCACGGATTTATTAGGATTTACTGAGTGAAGTGTTCGCTTTGGTCTGCTGTGTTTAAGCTTGGGTTTGGTTGCATGTGTACTTTTTGTTATGGCAAGAGGAGTGTCAAAGGCAGCAAACAGTTTGTGAGAGACTTCAATAGCTTTGACTGGCAATTGATTAAGGATTGTTTCTAATGTGAGTCTTGGAAGAGAGTGACTGTTTTCCACCAACACAGTCCTCTAGTAAACGTTAGACAAGCATGAATCATGTCCTATAGAGATGTCAAGGAAATAAGGAAACTAACTGGTAGCAGAGACAAAAGGTTGCTTGGCAAGTCTGGTCACTATTTAGATTAAAGTGGGAAGTGGGAGTATAGGGGGAATTCTTGTATATGATGTAAATCTGCCCAGTTTTCTCAAACCGCATTTCTGTGGGCTTTTGGGCAGTGTCTGGTTTGGGTACACTTCCACTCAGGCTTGTGGATTTTGGCCGTTCTTTTTGTTTTGTTTTGTTTTTTAAATCTATGAGGATGCCTGTTGAATTTGTCATGTTCTTTCCACGGACTTGATCAACTTTAAGTACCTAAATTTGCTTTTATCTCCAAGGAATTTAATTGAATCTTTTCCCAGAGCTCAACTCTTCTGTCTCTGTTTTATTTGGCCTCATAAGGATATAAAACAGTTGAGACCACAGTGGCATAAATTTTGCAGAAAATATTAGTATTATTAATTTTACTTAAATATAATGTATTAGAAAATAGAAAAACAGATATCTTTTCTACTCTGAAATGATTTTTAGGTTCAGAATTTTTTTTAAAAAAGAGAAGAGAAAACCAGCATGCTTTATGTCTAGATGTGTGGTCTTTTTATTCTGATTTCAATTTTTATTCTTAAAACATTGAAATCTGTCATATGAAGCCTGATTTATCTTGATGGGACTTCATTACTTTGGTCACTTCTATTGGGTGACTGGCTACCAGTTTACCTGAGCAAACTGAGCAAACTGTTGGGGCTTTTTTGTTGTTTTGTTCATGTTCAGGAACACCTTTTTTGCTGTTGTGTTTCCAGTTTGAATGAAATTGTAGAGTAGTCTTAAATTTAGCATTCAAAGTCTGGACAGGTTTAGAGTAGTTGACAACTAAATAGCATATGTTTCTACCCAGCAGTGTACATTTAGTTCTTACTCTCTTCCCCTTTTCTGGTGGATTTTTTTTCGCCTTTTAAGAGTGAGCTGTAAACTTTGCAGTCTGAATTTGGAGTCTCTTCAGAGGTGACTGAGGTATTCCCCAACTTGTAGGTATTACCCAACTAAATACAAGTTATTCTTACAAAGATTTTGTGCTTCACTGGGATTTGTATTTCTGCTTGTATGTTCAGGGATAACTGGATTATATGAAGCTAAAACTCTTCAGAGTATTTAGATTTTATTTCTTTGGTAGTCATAGCACCATGTTATTAAGCAGTGAGGGACGTCCATGCCTGTTTGCAAGCATTGGCCCAGCTGCACCATTTAGTGCTGCAGCCTGCAGAGGCAGTGAAAGATACCTGCTGAAACTGCCCCATCTCGATCCAGCTCTAGTGGATTTGCAGTCTTGTATACTATTGTGTAGTGGTCCAATATGGATGTTCTTACCACTGAGAAAGGCAAAAGGCTGATAACAAATGGTAGTTTTTAATTGCCTTAAAATTTTTTTCCATCATTTAAGGTGGGACCACCTCCAAGTACTTACCTTTTCACTGAGACTTTATTCTGTAACCTCAGAGGTGACAGATTGGGAGGGATGTACGAGTTGACATGTTTCTTCTTCTACAGTTTTTACAGGGTACTTACATGAGCATGTTGCACTGTAAGCATAGACAGTTCCACAGCTCACAAGAAGCCCTTGCAAATGACCTGCTTTCCAGATGGCTCATTTTACTCTTGCACGTGGAATATCAAAGTATATCTCTCTGTTCTTCACAGCAAAAGAAGGGTCAGTATGTGTGTATGGATGAAACAAAGTACCAAATGGATTCAGGGTCAGCTTCAAGCTAAATTTTGCTGGAGTTTTATCTACTGATAGCTAAAAAGAAGGGGAAGAGGAACAGCAGTAGTGGCAGTGGTGGGGAGAAAAAATGGAATTGGAACATGGAAGGGTAAACTAGAGAACTAAAGCCATCTACTGCCTGTGGTGCACTCATGAAGGGTGTCCTCAAATTTTTTATTACATAGGTGAGTTAAATGCTTACATATATTTATCTTTAAAAGAATGCTTTTAAGTCTTTATGCTGCTTATAGCTTTAGTTGAGGACAGCATATTTAGAAGACTATATATGAGAAGAGGAATCGTATGGAATGATAGTATGACAAGGATTCAAAACTCTCAAACCCAGCAAGGAAGATTAAATGATTGTTATTATTTTCTTGGAAATACCTAGTTAGTGAAATGATGCTTCAGATCTTCCAAAGGAAGTTTCTTGCTAGATTTGTCAAAATGCAACATTGTAAAATTTCAACAAAACTTTAAGAAAATCCTCTCAACTCACCTTTTGAAATATTTTTTACTTCCATTACATGTGGCTCTTTGCCAGCCTGTGATGTACAGGGAATCACAGGGTCTCAGTGCCCAAGAAGTGTTGGAAAGTGGTTCCTTTCTGTTGCTCCTCCTAGGGAAAGTGTTCAAAATTGTTAGTGTGGTGATAAAGGCATGACTGTGTTTTATCAGACCAAATAGCTCATGGACAAGTTGTTTGGTTTTAGTTTTTTCCTGGCTTCTGGCAACAAAAATTGTTTCTAGCAGTGGTGTCTTGTGCTTTATCCTGACTCAAAGAAGATGTAGGATGATCTGATGAAAAGTTACCTGCTGCTGTGTCCATTAAAACAACAGGGAGCAGACTAACCATGTGAATACAGGAGGCAAAGCCTCAGAAACTTGGTTAGTAGAATTCCAGTATTTTCCTGCCTTTCTTCACACTTTTCCTCAAATTCACATGTTAAAAACAGAGTTGTAGTAGAAGATTATTTTCTTTTATGTAGTTAACTTCATGGACTAGCATACTTTTTTGACCTTACACTGATGTTTTTGTGTGTGTATACCCATAGAATACAGTTCTGATTAGACCTAGTGTTTTCTTTAATGAAAGAGCTAATTTCAATGCTGTGCTTCTGAGTAATGATTCTCTATGGGTATGTAGAAGGTGTTGTGTGGGATAGACTATTAATAAAGTCATAGCTTTTGTATTAAATACATAATTTTTAAAATTCAAATATTAAAATTCAAAATTACTTGAAGACATTCAGTGGGACATTTAAAAAATATAGTATAAAACATAAATTGAAAAGATGGAGCTTTTCAAATCAATGGACCACTTAGTATTTGCAAAAACATGAGAATACCTATTTCGATCTCTTGGTTAGCTTTTCCCCCATCTGCTTGTAAACTCATTTGACACATAAGCAGAGGAGAAGCATCCAATAAAACAATTTTCTGTAGCAAAATGCCTATGGTTGGAGTTGCCAGCTTGTTTCAAGAGGGTGTGATGAGGGAGAGAAAAATAGGCATAAAAGGGTGACATTGCTGAGGAGATGGGCAGGTTTGCATGACTCCGTTGTGGCAATGTGTTAGCCTGAGAGCAGGTGTATGAAATTGCTGGAGCTGGCTCCCTGAAGCTGTTGCCTGTTGGTCACAGGAGCATGTCACACCTTTAGTATGAAATTTTAAGGAGCAGTACAGAAAAAAGCAGATTTTGTTTCTTCTGCCACAAATATAACTTGGATATCAGTACCAGTTATTAGAGCTGTCTTATGTGGATCGAGCAAAGCTAAGAAATGAGGCTGGGCAGGGCGAGGAGGAAGGAAGGACAGTCTTGAGACTGTGGTGACAAGTCTTGGCTCCAAGTAAAATGTAGAGGTATTTTGCACATTTCTGGCTGTATTAAATACTTGATATTTGAGTATCCTCATCGGAAGGACTGCTTTCTGATAGGTAGAGAAGGTTCCCTTGTTCAAAAAGTTAAGTTTGTCACTTTAGGGTCTATTTGTTTACTTTCTTCACTAGATCAGTTTAATTGGCAGTGCTCAATTCTGAGACTGAGGACAATCTTGAACTCATGAAGAATTGAAATAAGACAAGTTATGAATCCATGAAGAAGTAATTAAAGAGTGTGTATGTCTTTTTCTTTTCATGTTAAGCTTGTGCAACTAGCGCCAATGTTTCCTACTTCCTTCTCTTACAAGACCAATCAGAAAAAAAATTTTTTTGTGCTAGTGCCATACAGAAGTATGTATTTATAATCCATTTTAATATTGGCTGAAGCTAATAATCCCCTAGGGTTGTGGCCTCTGGGAACAGAACAATTAAGTTTCTGCAGGTTTTCAGGAGTATGTGAACGAGGTAATATACTGGAAAGCACACATAGGTGTTATTCAAATACTGTGCAGGCAGTATCTCCTATGTTTCTAAGCAATTTTGTTTGCTTATGGAAGCAGAGATAAAATGCATGCACAGTGGGATATTGAGGTGTTATGCTGGGGAGGAGCAACTTGTCAGGAACTCTGAAACAGCATGTATTTATTTAACTAGGAAATAAGCTTATTGAAATTTTAGGTAACATAATTCTGATACTGCTGCCTAGGTCAAAAGATATAATTGAAAAAATGGGTTTATAATTCTTGGCATTAGAAATTAGTGACCCTTTCTAAAAATGCTTATAGAGAATTTATAATAGTGATTTACAGGTCTGACATTTCTTAAAGTCTGCAACTTTATAAAATTTATTTTAGTAAAGAAAATGTTTTTATAATTAACACAGTGTATAGATTCATAGACTACTTCGGGTATCTGTCAAGATGACTGTGTTGCATTGCATTAATGAATTCTTGTTAAGTGTGTGAGGGATGTTGTTTTGTAAGTTAGATTGTGACATTACAGAATTTTAACCTTATTGCCGCAGGTCATTTTACGTCTTTATTGCCTACATCTTTATTTGAATAACTGTTTTTACATTTAGATGATGTATGTTGAGAAAGGCGAGACTGTCTTTACTGCTGCTGACCCATATTCAAATTTAATGTTGCATTTACCAAGTTAAATGATGGGCTATTAATTAGTTCTGTTTACAGAAACATGGAAATACTCATTAGGTTCAGTGGCAGTGTCAGGTTCATGTGGATTGCTACTTTGCAGTCAGGAAAAGATGCTGCACTTAACTTTAATCATATGCGACTGTAATGGGATCTTGTGCACTGCTAGCCTGTGTCAGCAGACACTGAGCAACTCTTCATGGAAGAATGCTAAATGAAAGCTGGTTTAGGAATTATGCTGGGGATCTCTAGACTCATTAGGCGATGGGTCAAGAACTCAGGTTCCTCCCCTCCTCCTGTCTTGCTGTGCAAATGTTGCAGACTGGCAGTGAGCATTTTGCAGACCATAGCAAGGAGGTCTGCGCCATAGGGAGTTCAGATTTTCTCCATTAAAGATTTTCTTTCCCCAGGCTACATTTATGACTTCTGCCCTGCTGGAACAGTTACTGGGAGGAACCCAGGCATTTGTCCTGTTTTCCTCAGTGCTGCTTTTAGCTCTATTTGAAAGCCAAACTCTGAATGAGAATACTATGTTTCTTATTAAAATAGAATTCTTTAGGACTTGAGCAGTTTGGTGGTGTCTTATTCTTAGTTTCTTCCAAATCTTTAGAATTTCTTCAGAATCCTTTCTTTGGCAGAGTGAAGAGAGATTAAATATATTGGGCCCAAATTAAAAAGTAGTGATTCTGGGCTTTTTGTTCTCACGCCACAGGAAGAACAGGTATCACAGTGGAGCCATGTCTTTTTTCCTTAGAGGTGCTTGTAAGAGCAATCCTGACACAGCAGAACAGTGTAAATTCCATAGTTAAATAATTTCCTTTCTCCTGAGCAAATAGCTTCCTTGATGCCCATTCCTTATACTGGTGTGCAGCATTTCTGCTTTGGGGGAGTATTCAGCAGAGAGATACTCACTCACTCCAGGATGTGCAACAATAACCAGTCTTTTTTCCAGCTTTTATCTCTAGTTTGAACTTTTTCCGCCCCACCACAAGATGCTGGTCTGTTAAAGAGCTATACTGTAGCAAGAATTTCCTGGCACATGGTTATTAAGAAACAAATGTGGGTGCAGAAAAATACTGATCTCTTCTGTTTAAAAGATACTGTAAAAGTCAGTTTCTTAAGAAAACACAAAGATTGGAATGCATTACATTTAGAGGAAAAGTGTGACCAATTGTTTCACAACAGTTATCTCAGATGATGTTGAAAGAAATCCTGAAATATTTTTATGGTTTTATTGACTGCTTGGAGTAATAAGTAGGTATTCAATTCATAAAAAGAGGTGAGTATTTCTGGGTTTTTTCCCTTTTTAACTCTGAGAAACTTCAAGACACTTAGAAGCTCTAGCATAACTATCACATTAGAAAAGCTGTACTAATGAAATGACATTGCAGTATGAGCATGCGTGATAAAATGCTCTGTTCTGCCTGAAGAGTTGTGCTTATGTTACTCTAGGTTTAGTCTAGAATGGAATTTAATTCTCTGTAAGCAGTCCGTGTTTAAAAGAGTGAGTAGCCAAAGGAGCTTTCCTTAAAATCTAGTGTGCTGAGAGAAGGGGATATTGGCCTTTTTCCTGGTGCCTTTTCTGGAAAGCATGTGTATGAAACAAGCCATAAAGGAGGAGACCTTGCATTCTGACAGTTGTTGAAGACTTCTTCCCTCTAGTCTTGGCATAATGGGATGGGCAGTACAAAGTACTTTAAAAATCAGAGAAATTATTTTTGTTTTCTTAAATTGTCTAAAGCAATAGGCAATAGGCAATCCCTACAGTGTATCTTGAGTAACTGTAAGAGGTTTGTTCATTATAAATATATTTGCTCACTCTTTATTCTTTTTCTCTTCTCCTTTATAAAAATTACTTTGCAAATATCAGTAGGGAATTGAAGACAAAACCACCCCCCATGCTTTGCTTTCTAAAAATGTTCTCTGAAAAATTCTCTGCAAGCAAGTAAAAATCTTTGATTGAGGACTTAATAAGTTCTTCCCTTCAGTGAGATTAGCAGTGTATGTTCTAAGTTTGGAAATAAACGGTGGGAGTTCCTTGATAGCAATAACGATAAGCTAAACATGAAGTTTCTTTAGAAGGAGGTGAAAGGGGGTTTTTGTGTACGGCATTTGGAACACTTACCGTATCGTGTATCAGCACTTTGCATGGCATATAGGGAAGACAAAGTGCTGTATACTTAAGTACACTCGGGTTTTACATGTCCATGTAAGGAAAAAAGGAAGCAAACACAGAAATCTTTATGTATTGATGCAACTCTCTCTCTTGAAAAAACATATTTATTTACTTAAGTATAAAATAGTAGTTCACCATGTTTCCTCTGTCCTTTGACTTGTCTACTGGAAACAGTAGATAAACGATGGGCTCCATTATTATTTGTGGTCTCTAAAATTTATACAGACAAGGTACTGGCTGGCATCATGAATAATCCTCAGATACACAATGCTACAAGTGTGATAGGCCTTACCCTTGTGGCTTCGTTGTTTTTTTTTTTAAATTATCTCAGTAGTAGTCTGTGTGGTAACATTACTTGGTAAAGATGTGAACTGTGCTGTGGATTCCCTTTTGACCTTAGAGTAACTTCTGGTTTACTCTGTATGGTGAAATGGGAGTATGGCTTAATCAGTTTTCCTACAGAACTGAAGTCTGGGGTTTTTTTGATGTAAAAATGGTTGATGAAGTACTTCTTCATCAGAAGTACTTCATTAGGAAGTGGGGACTTCCTAAAGNAGAACTGAAGTCTGGGGTTTTTTTTGATGTAAAAATGATTGATGAAGTACTTCTGTGGGGACTTCCTAAAAGTAGTTTGTTACTTGTTCTTGCTGAGGCATCCTCTTTTTTGGGTATTGGTCAGTTTCTGCAAATGTGGTGGTAGGGCCGGCCTGGTCTTCTATTTGTAAAAAATGTTTACTTGGCATAACCTTGGCCACTGATTTGAGACTACAGACACAAGAATGCCACTTATTCCAAGTGATAAGACCGTCTAGTGTTAGCTTTCTGAATATTTTACAAAACTTATAAAGGTTTTGAAAATTTAAGGAAAACTTTTGCAAATTACCATATAATTTAAATATCAGGAATATTATTTTCTTGTCCAAGTGCTGTTTGTTGCTCTTCTGCTCTTTTGACAAGCAATTTTAGAGTTACCTTGCAAAACATGTAAGCTTAATTAGTATGGACTGGTATTCATTTCACTGCTTCTCACTTTCTTTTCCCTCAGGAGTCATCTTGCCTGATATCAGGACTAGATATGTATGAGATGTCTTCCCAAATTAAAATTGACCCAGTTTGTTGGAAGCTTTTATTTGAGGATGGTTTTAACTAGAAGGGCTTAAACTTAAAAGCCTTGAATATCAAAGTCAATATCTTGTGATACCAGTTGTTGTGATACTCTTGAATGTGGAATAAAACAAAATAGTCAAAAGTTAAATAAAGCAATAGCTATGGCCTTAACAACAAATGCAGTAACATTTTATAGCAGTAAAACCTGTACCGTATTTCCAAATATCTCTAAGCAGTGTATAAACAGTTAAAGAAATGCCTACCCTTTTGGGGGAGAACAGCAGATTCCTGCCTGGCAGGTGTGGGAAGAATCACAAAGGGGAGAATTGACTAGTCTGATTCTATGACAAGTCTTCAGCAGATAATTTAGGGTGATGTGTGTTTTTTTGAACTTCATGTGTTTCTCTGTTCTGTATGTTACCATGTGCTTGTTCTTGTTTTTGAGGGCCTAATATAATGATCCCTATTTTAATTAATTTTTTATCATCTCTCAGTATTCTTAGGAAGAAGTGGGCAGTGTATTATGTAGTTGTTATTGCTGTGTTGCTATGTATATATATTTAAAATTAAACAGTATTTTTATGTACTCTTTTACACTATTTCTTAAATTTCATCTGCATTTAAGAAAAAAATGAGTAGTCTAGAGTGACTTGTTTTAATGAAATCATAATTACAGAAATCACAATTTCTTCAGGGTTTTTCCTCTAGTTGACATGTTTTCATTTTTAACACAGCATTAAACTGCAATTTTTACTTCTGTCATCAAAACAAATACAGCATGCAAACCATTCTGTTAAGTGGTCATTTAGAAAAGATCTCCAGATAAACTTCATTCTCCAAAGGATCACATGCTTAAAATACACATAATTTCCTGGGTTTAATAAACATACCAGAAAAAAAAATAGTGAATGCTAGTTATATAGTAGACTTTCTCTAAGAAGTAGTATTCTGTACTTCATCAAAGAACACTGAAAATTAAGTACTTCCCTGCTGCATTACTTAAAATTGCTGGCTGAACACTGAAGTGTTTTCATATCATAATGATAATTCTCAGCTAAAATAAGAAAATGTCCTTATAGTGTGTTCTTCAGATTTAAAAGATTATAGTTATGGCCATAAACTATAAAAATAGAAAGAATAAATCTGAGTCAGATCTACAAATAGTCAGTTGAGTAATATGCTTCATGTAGGAGATGGTTACTCAGGGGCATTGGCTGTTCATAGTATGGGAGAGAAGGAATGGGGAGGAGTGATCCACACACAAATTACCTGGTGCGTTCAGTCATTTGATGGGTTTATTGCAGCTCATTTATTGTATTCTTTAGTCACCTCTGAGTTTGAAGGTGTCCGTGTAGGGCACTGCAAAATTTCTATCCAGTATCAAGCTTACATTTAGGTCTTTTCAGAGGTCTCTTCAAACCTACTGTCATACAAGGAGACCTGACTTTTTTCTGCAAAGCCTTGCTGCTTTGGGGTCTGTTGTTACTTTGGGAACTTACTGTTACTAAAAAAATTCCTTGGATGTTTGTGATTTGATTGAAAAATTTTAAAAAAGCAGATTTGTTGGCTACTCTAGACTATTTGCAAATATACTTAACTTTTAGAGGTACGCTAGGTGAAAACTATGACAGAAAAACCCAGTGTCTATTGTACTCAGATTTAGTGAGTTTTAAGAGACAGACAATATGTGTGTTTGCTGCGCTTTAGGAATGCGTAGTTTTTTTGAAAAGTATGTTGGATATTACTTTGTCTTTATTTGGGGTCTTAGTACTGGAGTCAGGATTTTGTCTTAACTGGATGTATAGCACATAGAGTAAGATATGTGTTGTTTGTACTGGTAAAAGAGTGGATTGGAGGGTAAAGGTGGCCTGCAAACTGTCATACAGACTTAAGGCATCCTTTCAAGCCAGAAATCTGGCTTCATGTTTTTTTATACAGGTGAGCTACACTTTTACAGAGAGATTGAAACTTAGAAGATGTTCTGAAATAATCTGGAGGCCACAGATGTTGCACAGTTTTGAGTTTATCAATCAATAAACTCCAGGTTATGTAGCTGTCTTCCCAAGTTGTTTTTTGGTGTTTTTTTGTAGTAGTAATGAAACATACTGTACTGACTATACAGTATTGATTGACAGAAATACTTCGATAAACTGTTCTTCAAACTGGATTTGTACTGCCTGGCATTCTAGAGACATCTGCCCATATAATATATGTGTTTTGTTGTTGTTTTTGGGTTTAGTTTCTCCAGCAATGGATTCTCAAAACTGTCAACGATGAATTGAGAACACAATAATTTAAATTGTAGATTATATTAATGTGGGAGCAGTTGAAGGCACTTTAGGATTAGCGTTTACTGCTGGCAAGCTGGAAGAATGACCTGAAATAAATCCCTTAACATGTGGCAAGTGCTACCTCAAATGCAATCATTCAAATAAATATAAGATTAAATAGTTGGCTTGAAGAATATGAGCTGGTGATCTGTTGTAGATCATAAATGGAAGAGAATTTTTACTAATATGTAAGGGAAGGCACTAAAGTTCAGCTAACTTTTAATACCTTCTTTTAAGTATCCCTTATGAAAACCAGGAAGTCTTTAATCTTCTCTGCTCTGTGGTGTTGAGGCCTCAAGTGAAGCCATGTATCCTGTTTTGGCACAGTGAGTCAAAGTAGAGGTAACCCATTAGAGAGTGTCCAGAGGAGATAAAAATGATTAGCTGTCAAGGAAGCAGGAAAAGAGAAATGAGTGAGAACTGACAATTTTTGTTGTGAGCATGTCTCTCTCTCTCTAAATGAATCACAAAATATTAGTTGGAAGGGACCCAGAAGGATCATGGAGTCCAGCTTGTAAGTGAATGACCCGTAGGGGATCAAACCCATGACCTTGGCATTATTGGCACCATGCTCTAACTTGCGGTGTTTTGTGAAAAATAGAATAACCTCTGTGTGAGGATGAATCAAAGTAATTAATCTAGAGAGGGAGATTTAGGCATTAGGGAAAAATACAACTTGTGAGAATGGTTGATCTCTATAGTAATTTGCATATGAGGGCCAAGGCATCCCTATTGTCAGAAGCTTTAAAGAACAGGTTACACAAGTTTCAGGGATTGGTTGATTCCTCCATCAGATAAATGGATTAATATTCTTGAGGTCCTTTCCAGCACTCTAATTATCTTGAAAATAGCTGTAATAGAAGTGACTTGTGTAGGAGTTAGTAATGATTAGTAAGAGTTGTTGGATTTTTATTTGAGACAAGCAAAGGTTGTGGGGTTTTTTTGCTTCAAAGCACCACATAATGTATTTGTTGGGTAAATCCTGAGCAGAAAAGACTTATATGGCCTTGATGAGAATGAACTACCCCTTCTTAATTTAAATGCAAAAATTACGCTTCCTAACACATTGGTTTTGTTAAATGTATTTGTTTTTATAGATGTTTTTGTCTTGCACAGTAACTAGGTTAATATTACCTTGAGTGCCTTTCTTCACTGTGCCTTGGTTTCTATGATCATTCTGGAAAAGTGAAGGCATACTCAATAATGTAAAACTGGTATAGAAAGACACTATGTACTTCTGTGGTAGATTGTCATAATGCCTTTTAAATCAAAATTGCTTTTAAAAAATTGCTGCTTATGTATTTATAATTATTAAGGAGGAGGAATTTTTATTTATATATTATAATTATTATTAGTGTCTGTTTTAGGGGATAATACCTTCATTTCCTTTGTTTCTTCTCTTGACTAAAGGGGCTTAACCTGGACTATGTTTTAGGTATAATATTATATGACATTAGTTTTTAATGCTTCATTTGAATTTTTTTTGCCTCCCAAGGTCTCTGTCTTGAGAAACTGCCAATATCTTCCTCAGCTAGCAATCTCCATGTGGACCGTGAACAAGAAATTGTTACATGCTATGAGAAGGCTGGGGATATTGCTCTCTTGTACCTCCAGGAGATAGAAAGGGTAAGCTGGGGTGATTTTCTTGATTGAAGAATTGTGTGGCTCATCTTTCATTGACATGGTCTTACCAACATCTTGGTAACTCAACAAAAAGATGTCTGGTATTTCTTTTGATAGGAATTCAATCCACATTTACAATTTGACAATAAATTAGTATGCCTTAATGGATGTCTGGTATCTATCCTGACTGTTCTCTCATTCTGACGTCTTGGGAAACAGTGCTAATTGTCAAAAAAGGGACAGAGCTCCTCTGAGCTACTCTGTATTTTTAAGCTGCTGATCTGTGGCCTCTTGTTACTCTGTGGCAGTTCATTCAGCATGATGGGATTAGGGTGTCTTTCAAGCACATATGTTACAATATGTATATTGCATTTATATACTTACTAGCTTTCCAGATAATTCTTAAAAAGAATTTAATTCAAAACAAAGCTATGAAGATAGAAAATTAATCTTGTTGATTTTTTTTTTTGAGCCAATAACATGACTGCACCTAAATGCTCTTTTATAAACTACTTGAAGATAAAATTCTGACATAACATTGTATCTATCATCAAGTTCAATGATGTATCAGCCAGAACACTAACTGAAAGTGTGTTTCTTCAGCTGATAGGCACGGTCCTAGGGCAATGAAAAAATCATCAGATATCATAGCCAGATAAACATATGATTTTGCAATATAGATGAACTTCAGATAAATCTTTATACTTCTATAAACTGGATCAGGAAAATGTTCTTGGATTTGATAGCCCATTTGTTATTTTGTCTCATTAATGTATTTCTTACTGTATGTATGTATGGAACTACAGACACTGTCAGACTCTGGGGTACTAGATGTGTAGTAGACTTTGTTTTTATTGATGAAAGCTGTTATATCTGAGCTTCTTAATGTTAGACAAAATACAACAGAATATGGACAGTTCTGCAGAATATTAAGCAAGTTCCTGTACCTCCCTGCCTTTTAGAAGTTATGGATTATGAATTATGGAAATTTAAACTTAGGCTCTTCATTTGGTAAGAGCGTAACACTTAATAATTTAAATGCTTCAAGCTTTTTCTGAATTTAAAGTGATACATAGGCTCTTTTATTTCCTTCTCTTGATTTCATTTACACCATTAACTGTTGTCTTCTGTTCGTTACCACTTAGGAAAAACCCTTAAGTGATATAAATGCTTTTTTAAAAGAAATTTGTGGTGCCCTTTTTTTCTAGGAGTTACTACTGATTTTTATTTAGACTTTGAGGTAAATTTGGGCAAAAATGCAATACGCTTGGGGCTCTGTTCTTTGGCTTGTGAATGCTGTTAGAGTGAAGTGAGCTGGCAATATCCATCTGATCCTCTTTTTCAGACCCATCGCTTGCAAGTGTCAGGCCTGTCACCTGACAGCTGTCTTTGAAGGAGTTATAAGACACAGTTAGGGTCATGAAAAACAGAAGAAAGGGGAATTTGAGTGGCTGGTAGACTATGTGCACTGAACATGAAGGCAAATGAAAACTGATAACTCCACATTTGGACAGCATTTTTAATGCTGATGTAATACAATTATTTCTAAATTGTTTTTTGGAAATCAGTCTGGACATAACTTTTAGTCTTCTTACTGCTCTCTGCAGCAGTCTTTTCTAACCTAAGAGGAGTTTTAGATTTTTGAATACCATCACCTCCTGCTACTGAGTAAGGCTGCAAATACGCTTTTTCATTTTTTTCTTTCGTATACCATTCTTCACAAAAATTTCTGAAGAAGTATTATAAAATTTTGCTTAGCAGTATTTCTGCTTGATAAATAAATTACCTTTGAGGGTATAGCCAAGAGCAAAAAGGTTTATAATTAGGTGGCAATGGAGGTAAAGCTAGAAATGGTCTACTAGCCACAACCTACAAATGGCAAAGATTTCTCCAGCATTAAATATTAGCTTCCATGAAAAAGTACACAAACCTTGATTTTTAAGTTTTTTTTCTAATTGCACATTTTCCCCCCTTTTTCTTTTGTTCTCTTAGGTAATTAATGCCAATATACAAAACAGAAGCCCTAAGCCAGGGCCCACTGCACATGAACAAGAACTTGGTTTTTTTCTGGAAACAGGACTTCAAAGAGCACATGTTTTATATTTCAAGAATGGGTGAGATTTGATTCTTCCTTTATTGTGTTTGCTTTTTTGCTTGGGTTTTGTATTTGTGATTTAACTGGGCATAATTTTTAGCAATTGTGGATTCTGTAATTATGAGGTCCCTTATTAATAAAGTGGTAATATTTTGATTAAAATAGTAAGGCTGCCCATATTGTATTTATTTACATATTGTAAAATTTTTTAGCCAAAGTATATTAAGCAGAAAGCATTTTATAGCTTTACTTACTAATTGTAAGGACCTAAAGTACCTTAAGTTTTAACTATTTGAAATTTACTTTATTACCGAACACTCTTAAAAGTAATTGTCAACATATTGAAACTCTTGATTTTTATAATTTTGATTTTATATAATTTTTTTCCAAATCTCTTCAGTTATCACTTATTTTAACATTATGCTGCAGGATAAATGTGCATGAAGATCAACAGTATGTATACAAGTATACAATCTTCATTGTATCTGCTCTGTAGATCCCTTTAGATTCTGCATGGGAGTTCCTTTATAATTTATTTTCAATAAGGCTTTGCTTAAAGTTTAAAAATAAATCCAGTTACCACACAGAATGAGAAAAAGAATACAACTCTCCATTTTTAAGAACTTCAAAACTCGGCACAAATGGGTTTTAAGTACATTTCTGAAATTTGTTGAAATCACATAGTTAAAAAATTTATTTCTGGGGTTTCTTATTTCATTAGGAAAATGTGATTTTATTGAAATATTGGATCTCTTGATAGGACCACTGTTTTGTACCAAAAATGTTTCTTATTCTTTCAAATACATAAACCGGATATGAAGGAAACCATGCAGTGTCTGTAAAGAGTTCGAGATTTTAATGTACTGAAGGTAGGGTAAAAAAAGGCTATCCAAGTTTTAAACTGTCCAGGGATTTCCACATGAAAATGATCACTATGCTTTTGATCTCTTTCTTAAAGTATTGAAGTAGTGGTGCAATAACATGATCTGTGAGTTACACTTTAGTTCTGTTTTCATAATTTAATTGCAGGAGGAATGGAATGTTCTGAAAGCTAATTTTTTTCATTTACCAGAGCTAAAAATAAGATCTCTGTTTTCATGCCTGCATAAAAAATAAATAAAATATAGTTACTGAAAAAATCCCAGGGGCAGTCATGGTTAAGAATAAGCTAAATATTCTGCATTTTGAAGAATGTTGATTGAAGGCTGGGGTGGAAATGGTGCATTTAACCTGACATGTGTAAAAAAGATCAGCAGCAGACATTGTTTTTACACACAACATGTCAGATTAAACGCACCATTTAAAGCAGGTTGAGATTAATGAAGAGAACAAAGAGCAACTGCACAAAAAAAGTCATGCAGTGGATTGTTAAGGAACATCCAGACAGGAGTGTTTTTCCTAGACCATATCAGCTGGTCTGGTGTGAACTTTGAAAGGTGATTTTATTCCATATGCATTTTAATCCATCCCAGTGAAGTTGCTGTTGATCTTGTTAACTCCTACATAAGCATATAAATTTTTTTGCAGTCTTTAGTAGAGTGATCCCTTGCAGTTTATAAGCTAATTACACATTATATGTAGAATTTTTAATTTCTTCTTTTGGTTCCATTGGCCAGTGGTACTTTTTTTGTGGTATGATAGGAAGCAAGGTGTTAGGAAAAATAGTTCTGTGACAATCATTATTTTAGATGTTCCTGCTCTTGCATCCTTTAGTTTCCTTCCTTAATTCAGAGTCAATCACAGTTCTTTCAGTATTTCCTAATATGGTCATTGTTCCAGGCAGCTTGTTGTGTGGCTGCTTTTAGGGATTGCTTTTTTTTTATTTTTTTCATTTTTTAAACTTGGATTTACCAGAACTGAAGAGAACTTTAAATATATACTTTTTCTAATAGTGATAAATTTAATTTATAGCCTGCTTTTTCATACATCTATTTTAAGGATGTTTTGTTTCATTTTTAAATGTGTCATCCCTCCTGATGTTAGGTTTGTAGAAAGTAGATTTGAGATCTTTCCACTAAGCTTTGCAACATACTTCAAGTTTTAATGTAATCTAAAATAATTTTTGTACATGTGTGTCAGTTTCAAACTAGAAAAGAAAATAAGATAACTTTATTACGAGATGGAAGACCATAATTTCAACAGAAACACAGAGTATTGCTGCCTACCCACAAAGTTGGTTGATAAACTTCAAATCTCCCTTTCATTTGTTAACTGTACAAAGATTGTCTTTTAAGTCGAGTAATCAAGATTTTGTAGAGGTTTAAGTGAGTATCTTTCAGGTATGCATTATCTTGTATGCAAAGCTAGTAAGTGTTTGAAACTTAACTTAGCCTTTCTGCTAAGTGGTGGTATTTTGAAAATACATGGAAATGCAATTAGCNAAAAAAAAAAAGTTGAAATGGAAATAGTCTGAACCAGAAAAGTGTTAGTTTAGAGCTGTTAAGACACAAAACTGAAATGAATGGTTTCTTCTGAAGCATACAGAATTTTATTAAAGAAACAAACTACATACCCATTTTTCACTTGGGAGATGAGGAACATTTCAGCTTGGAAATGTGTAACAAGGAAGTTGAGGAAGTTGTTCTGAAACTTAGGGTAGGGTTTGTGTATTTTTTGAAAAACATTCTGAAATGTGTAACTTTATATGTCTTTCAGGCTGATTACATAATTTGTGCAGTAGTTGCTTTGTAATTTCATATTGAAGGAGTTCAAGGTCCTGATGTTTTTCCAAGAAAAGCTGTGAGCACAGGAACTTTGACGTTGGTTTTTAACGTAGCTGTTTTCAAGTAGAATGCTCCTGAGAAAGAGAGGCCAGGTGTTTCTTCTACCCTAGTATTTGCTTTGTATTCATGTTATGAGATTTACAAAATAATTTTGTCTTTTTTATGGTTTTTATTTGTGAGGTAATAATGTTCACAAATATATTGGAAGTGTATGCTCTTGAAGTAAAATGACATTCTGGTTGAACTCTAAAATTACGTGAAAACCAGACTTACCTAGCTTTCAGAGCTATATTTTTGGCTTGTTTTACACCTCCACCAAGGATATTGCTCTGGATCCAGACTGCAGTTTGGTCTAGTCTCCATCATGGTTCACATATTCTGTCAAAGCCTGAGTATCCTGGAGAAGATCTTTATTCCTCATGGGGCCACTACCTGTGCTGGCACAGCCACAGTGAAGCAAGACATTCCCAGTCTCCTTCAGCAAAGTTGTTTTGTATAGACTGGCTTCTTCTCCATAGAAGATTAGCCCTGAAAAAAGTAATAAAAAAATCAACTGATTTTTCTCATTTTTTCATATAATTGGTACACTTGATTTATTTAGACTTTAAATGTTTGACAAGCGCAACAAAAAGCCCTACTTAGAGTGTGGGATTTGTCTATGTAGAATTTCTTTTATCTATTTTTCTCTTTTCACTACAGCATATAACAGAAATAGCATAAGAATATTGCTCTCTTTCTGGTAAAGGAGGAACAGTGCATGGGAGGCAACCTGTAGGTGCTTCTATTCCACATGTATATCTATACAGTGCTCACAGCTAGGGATTTTAGAGTGCTGAAATCCATGAGAAAAGGATTTATGTAAATGCTTGACATAAATGCACATGAAGATCCTGTAAGATCAGCTCTCTACTGTATTGGAATACAGTGCTAGATACCTATCGCTCTGCATCTCTTGAGATCTTGTTGCACATCCTACATCAGTCTCAAAACAAGTTGGTGTTTAAGTAAAGAATAGAAAGTAAGACGAAAACATTGAAATCCTACCAACTATCACATTCCTTATATGCAAAATACTACTGTTGCGTATTGGAAGGCAAGCAAAATCACTTCTGTTGCAATTTTCCAAGCAGCTTTGTTCTCTATATACCTGCATTCATGTTTGTGTGTTTAGGAAGCTAAGGCAAGAATATATTCAAGATAGGAACAAAAATCACTTCTCTGTGATCCGTAGCAAAAATAAATTTTCAAAGGATACTTTGTTATCTGTCATATCAGATGCTTTCCTCATCCTTATTTCCAGTAATGTTCTTACCTGTTAGTTTTCATTGAAAAAACTTTATTTGAACATGAGAGGAAATTATTATTCCCTCAGATACTCAAGATAAAATCATCCATTATGAATGCTTTCTCTTTCAAACCTTACTGTACATTAATTGCTCAGAATTATGTCTTAACTTCAAGAGTTTAAAATAAGATTCCATTGGGAAGTTATAGGTAGGAAACCTGGCAGACTTACACGGAAGACTAAGGTGGAAATAAACATGAAGGAATCACTTTTATTCAAAATCTTATCAACTTTTATAATAACTAGTTATACAAAGAACAATGAAAGAGTAATGTTAGTATCTGAGTTGATGTTCAAAGTTGGTACTGTTAATACTTTGTGGTTGGAATTCTGACTCCAGCTCACTTTTTCCAAGAAGGTAACTAGCATTTTTTAGCCCTTGTGCTACATGTCTTGCTGACAGTGGCTGTTGACTGCATTTGCAAGCATCAGATTGAAGGTTTTGGTTTTATGGTGAGTTGTGACGGCTGGCAAACAAAATGGTCTTGGATCCTCAAACTGGGGAGTTATTATTTTGTACAATCCGCTTGCTCCCCTCAAAATGCTCGTTTTACTGCTGTAGTTAATGCTCTTGTTTTTCCACTGTAAAGAGGACCTACTGTCATCTTCCCAGACCTATGCTCCTAGCGTGCATTTTCCTTGTTTGCCTTTTGCTGGTTCAGGTGCTTGTGTGATCCTTCTGTGGTGGCTTTTTGTTCTCAAAGAAATCATGGCTTTCTGTCATTCTGGTGAGAAGATCTGATTCACTGGAAGGTGTGATAATGGCTGGTGTGGCTGTCAGAAACGAGACAGGATCATGGCAGGTCAGAGTAGGAAGGTATCAAGAGAGAAGGATGGTGGGAAAAGGGAACAAAAACTAGGAGATGAGAATGGGGAGGATGAGATCTTCCTCTTCAGGTCGTGAACCATTAGATGGACTAAATACCAGTGGAACTGCAGTCTAGGCAGTGTTTTCATTTTGAATGCATGAATGCCAGAATTGCTGCTTGAGTGGGCTCTTTCAAATACTTAGGCTTGTGTAGCTCTAATGGCACACTGAAGATGTTTTATTTATAAGTCCAAACATCAGTTAAGAATTTTCAAGCATCAAGCAAACATGATCTTCTGTAGCGAATTTGAGATGTCTGGGATATTTCTTTCTGCATGAGGTAAAGATGGATAAAACGAGATATGTGCCCTTTTTGTTTTGTTTTTTTTTTTTTAAAGTAGGCTTTAAAATAAAAGGAGTAGTTTAGATTCTGGCAGGAAATTAGGGATTTTCTACATTTTATTCGGAGAGTAATGTCCAGTGTTAATTAATGTTTTGTGAAAATTATATAGTATTGTGGATGTAGTGAAAGTATGAATGGAAGAGAGCTAAGAGAGAACTGTCTGAATTTGCAACGATGTTGCCTCTAGTAGATTGATATCGAAACGCTTCCCAAGGTGTTTTTCTAGTTGTGGATTAAGTTTTACTTCTTCTCCACCCACTTAAACCTGATGGAAAACAGACACAGACATTAGTCATAATCATCCAAAGCCCCATCCATTGTGCAGAATATGTAGCCTTGTCCATTTGGGCAGGCCTTTAATAAAGTTATGGAAGAGAGCCATAGAATTGCAGTCCTTTTTAATTTTCTTTTTAGTTCATCTTGTAGGGCTATACAAAGCAGTATGGTAAATGGCATCCCTTGGTATTAGGATGTTCTGTTACTGCTTAAGAGTTAATCTCTTGATTTCTTACATTTCTTGCTTTTTGCTTATGTAGTAACTTAATGTGAAATTGTTTCTTGGCCTTAATACTGTGCAAATTACTCTTAATTGGCCAAAAGTAATTAGTTAGAGTGTATGGATTTTAATCCTTATTTTTTTTTTTGTAAACATGTCAGTTATACTGAAGTTACTGAAATGTCCCTGTTCTGATTGGCATGCATATTAAGAGTTTTGCCTGCCCTTACTCCTTACCTTTAAAATAATTCCTTTCTTTACTTTCGTATTTGAGTTTATAGGAGAAAAAAACCAAACTTTAAAACTTACAGCGTACCTATGAGTTTACAAACATTGCATTTCTCTTTCTGTTTATAAATATAGACAGAGAAAACACAAGAGAAGGTGGGAAGTGAGCTCAGTCTTGTATCAGAGTAATTAATTAGGTTCTAACATGAATTGTTGTGGCTTAGGGTGCAAATGTATAGACACAAGCGTGCAAATAGGCCCCAAGGGCATGTCTGTATAGACTTTCAGTAGATCTTGTTTCTCAGCCTAACTGGCAGAGTGCTACTTAAAGATTCAAAGTAAGGGGTTTTTTTCCTTGAAGATTTAAAGCAGCAAATATTGTAATTATCTTTAAAAATGAGGAAAATGCAAATATGCAAATCAAAGGAGTTTGAGCTTGGTCTGACAGGAGGCAGTCATATAAACACACATGTATGTAACTGTCGGTGTCCATCTGTGGGCTGTCTTTGTCTCGTCTGAAATCACTGAAAACATGTCAGCTCCAAATGAATGTTACTGCACCTTAAAATTCCTTGTCCCATGAAAGGAAGGGATCTCAAAGTCATTTACAGACACTGTGGGACATTGCTGTCTAAGTTAATGTGCCCTTTTGCTCTGACATTCAATCAGCACAGCGAGAACTGCTGACATGAAGGCACATTATAGTGAAAAGCAGGTAAAAGCAGGGTGTGTCCTAGGCTAGGAAGGAAAACCATGTGCCAGAATAGCCACCACTCTTCTCCTCAATGTTACAAACTGTTAACAAATACAGGAAATGTACTTTGCTAAAAGCAGTACGGTGTGGAGGTCTACCATATTATTCATGGTATATTTTGCTTCATTTCTTGTCTCTCAAAGCATTTAACTTAATTTTAGGGTGATTTAGATTCTAGTTTTCAAGTCTGCTTTTTAGTAAATTTCATGTAGAAGATGCTTGACAAATCTGTTTTGTGTTTGTGTTGACTTGTGCAGTGTATCACTGTTAAATGCTTTATGAAGCAAAAGCTAATTCTGTATTTTAACTGCTTTTTTTCCTTGTACAATCTTACTGCTTTTTCCATAATACAGTAGAACTTCAGTCACAAGTTTCAGTCCCTTGCAGATGCTTAAAAAAGCGTAATAGGTAACTAATAGCAACGTGTCATGAAGTGTTTAAGGGCTTGTGAAAGTTGCATGCTTTTTCATAAAGTGTTTTGTTACTGTTCTTGTAACACATCAAAAGACATAAACTTCGTGTGGAAAAAATGCCAATTCTTAAAATTTCATTAAGTTATTGTGATTTGAAGTTCTACCACATAGTGTATGTTTCATCTGCACTGGGAAAATAAAAGTTCAAGGTAACAAGTCCTTGCTCATAACTCTTTTTCAACGATTTTGCAGGGAGCATTTCAGTTTTTTGGCAAGTCTGCTTTGGTGTTGGTTTTTTTTTTCCCCCCCAATCTTGTTTTAAGGGTCCATTTGTGACTTTGCAATACAGTCTTTGAGAGAGAACTCCATTCATGGGAAATACACACTTAGGCCAGAGGACTTAAAGCTGGGATTCCAGTGGACTGGTTTTGGCTCTCTAAAATACTTGGAATGTGGTATTATTGAATTATATGTATTTTGATTTTACAAAGGTGCCAAATGTATCCAGCTTCCAATGAGTTTGGAGGTTTTCTTGAAATTTGGCCTAATGACTTTCTGTCCTTCATTAGTGTATGAAGTTGGTGTAATAGTCATCAGCTACTGAGACCTGCCTGTGTGAAATGTATAAATCAGTATAATGTTTCACACAGTAGTTTTCATGCAGATGTTTACACAAGATGAATTTTTTTTAGTATGTGCTAATCTGGTCACTCTATGGTCAAGCTCTGTGGTAGTATGTGGGCTTTTACAAACAATTTTTATTTCTTGTGTGACTGGTGATTATTTCTTTTTAGCCAACCAGTGGCATATTTTGGTGTAACTTTCAACCTGTTCATACAGGTTTTGTTATTTGAAAATACTACTTTTATATAAAAGCATTTTAGAAAGTGAACTTGTGCTAATGAAAGATGCTGTCTGTACTAGTGAAAGATGTGTGGAAACTAAAGTTTCTGAAATATCCTGATAATCCTTTATTAGGTAAAACAGAACAGAGATGAGTGCTGTCATGTAATCTGAAGAGTAAAATAAATGAGTAGGTCTCTAGGTAGAGTGATAGGAGTTCTACGGTCCTATAGTAAAATCTCTTGCATCAAACACTAGTTTCAGGTGTTCTGCAACTGAAGTGAAAGAAAGTATCTGTATAAAAATGCTGGCTTTTTTTGAGTTTGTATGGAGTTGCAATTCAAAAGACCAGTATTTTAAATCTATTTTAAAATAAAGACAGCACACTAAGGAAAGCAGTTTTAACATCTGATTTATAGTGCAATACAATAGCGCTTTTACTTACAGAATCTTACACAATATGTGATATTTGTCTCTTTTGGCTCTGTCTTAGGTAAATGCTATGCAACTTGCACGTAACAACACACCTTAAGACAATATATGATGTTAAAGCAGTGATTTGACACAAATTACACTTTTGATCAAGTAATTTTGTTTCCTAACTAAACTTCAAATAGTGAAATGGTTGTCCTATTGTTGTGTTCAGGTTGCAGAATTCTGTTGTTCGGGTCAGCAAAAAGCTAACCCGTTCCTTCACCAGTTCAAAGACAAATTGTATTAATATAAAATAAAATATTCTCAACTGCTTTTATGTGCAATAAAACCTCCAAACAACAGATAAAGAGACGAGAAAAAGGTAAAGCTGTAAGACTAATCATTATGATCTACCGTTTGAGAACAAAGTTCAGATCTGCTAAAATTGTTAGTATGAATGATGCTTCTGAGGGTCTTGAATCTCTGCAAAAGCTGTTCAGGTAGCAGACGTGGAAGAAGTGTAGATGGAGAAACTTGAGTTGCAGAAGCCACATGAAAAGCCAGTCAAAGTCAAGAACAGAACACTGATCCCCCAGTCCTCTTCTGGCCACACAGTGGGCCTTAATGTGTTTGTGCTCTTTCCCTTGTAAAAAGGAGTTCAAAATTTTATGTTTTATATTGTTTTCAATGCAAGATTAACTCATTTTTAATCTCCCTGTTTTAAGGTGTCAAGAGGCAGCTAAAATGGATTTTTTTTCAAAGTTTACACTTGAATCCTAACATAGTTGACAACTAAAACTATTGTAGCAAAGAGAACAACTTATTTTTTTCTTTTTGAGGTGGTTGCTTCTTACTTTTTTCCTTGCTTTCCCTTGAACTATCTACTGATCATGAAAATGTTCCTTTTTTCAATAAAGTGTCAGAGAATATTGTGATAGTAATCAGTGCTGAGGTTCCCAGATGAATATATCTATATATCTATATCTCTGTATATCTATCTCACAGAAAGGCAATGAGGCCATGAAGAAAAAAAAAAAAAGGTAGCATGGATTTTAACAAGTTTATTGAGAAATATTTTAAGGTGTTACTTCATCCAAGTTGGAATACTGTCAAATTCTATGTTTGTATACAGGAACTTGACAAGAGGAGTTGGTAGATTTAGAGAGTTACTAAGAGCTGTCGAAACAAGAACTACACAAAACCTGCGAATGGTAAGTTATATTAAACCACTTCCCTATTGTAGCATCTGAATTTCGGTAGGTGGGGAAAGCATAAAAATAGTGAATGAGTTAGAGACAAAGAGTCAGATATGTAGCATATGATAGGGACCTGGTATCCAACACTTCATACGGTTACATTTCCTGGCTTAAGTGAATGATTAAAGCAAGGAATGTTTGGTACCCAGTCTCCCCGCTATTTCTTTTGTGTATTTGTGGTTGTAATTAGAACCTGACTGGTCTCTGATTGACCATACTTTCAACCTTAATTATAATTGCCCTATTTATGAGTCAATGTAGCTTCGTGTTTTCATAAGGTAGTAGGGGTGAGAACAGAGTGCCTCATTTTTGTGTGGTTTCTATTAAGTTGAAGCTATAAATTTATAAAGCCTCTTAAAAGAAAAACACAAAAGCAAAATCATGAAGATTTGTTACTTTTATTGTCAGAAGCTTGAATCTCTGATATAATAAAAAGCAGAGGCTTATGTCTTTTAGTCATGTAATGTAATGATTTTCAAAATATCCTAGATTAGTTTCCTAATACTGGGCCTTTAAAACTTCCAAACTGGTAGTAAGGAAGGTAAGTGATTTCTTAATTCATTCAATAACTGATTCCTAGTAAATATATTAAAATTATTTTAACATAGACTTTCAATGGAGAGGGATAATATTGCAAATTTTAATAAAAAATATGAAGGGCTTCTTATGGTATAGGAGTTAAGGTGGAAGATGCAGATCATATATGGTGCTGTCTGTGACTTAAACATTACACATCTGTTTTTGGGAAATGTTACTGGGAAATGCTGCCAATTCCAATGCAAATCTAGATCTTGCCTTCTTTCTACTGCCCTGGTAGAAAATCTTTGAGTTTTCATCATCATGATATGTAGTTGTGCAGGTTCTATGCATGTTTATGAGACATTAAAGAGGAGATTAACCTGATAGGTATGGATTATAGGATGACTTAAAAGCTTTAAATTAGTATTATTTAATTAAAAAATATTTACGTAAGTATTTCTACAGTTAAATATATGGTGACAATAACAGTTGGTCAAAATAAACCTTTTCATGCTGATTTTCAACCTTGTTTCACTCTTGCTGAGCTTTAACAGTAGCTAACAGCAGCACCTTCAAGTACAGGTTGTCAGAAGCCCCATTCAGCCCACAGACCATAACTGTCTGTGGTGGGTTGACCTTGTCTGGCTGCCAGATGCCCACCCACCTGCCCTCAAACTCCCCTTCCTTAACACATGGGGAGAAAATATGCTAGAAAAGGTCTGACATAGGTCTGAGATAAAGGCAGGGAGTTTGCTTACCAGTTACTGTCACAGGAAAACAGGCTCTTCTTGGAGGAAATTAACTTAATTTAGTCAATTAAAAGAGAATGTGATGGTGAGAAACAAAGAAAAAAACTAAAACACCTTCCCCCCCACCGCGTTTCCTCAGTCTGACTTCTGACTCTTCTACCTCCTCTCCCTACACTCCCATTCCCTGAGTGGTGCATGAGGGGTGGAGGGTTGTGGTGAGTTCCTCTCTGCTGCTGCTTACTCCTCGCATTTTTCTCCTGCTCCAGCATGGGGTCTCTCCATTGGGCTGCAGTTCCTACAGGGAATATGATTCTGTTTCACCATGGTTCTCTTAGCAGGCTGCAGTGTGGACAACTGCTCTGCTGTGGTCTCTGCAAACAACTGCTCCAGGTCTGGAGAGGCAGTAAAGGTTAATGAGCATCTTAGGTTATTGATTGTCTTAGGAGCAGCACTCGGGTTGTTTATCCTTTAGAAGTATCTGGATTTAACTGATAAAATTGAAAATTTGTTTGTTATTGCCATTATTTTTCTTTGTGTTTAGAGAATTGAACTGTATACTTTTATAGAGCATTGTGCCTGGTTTTTTGGATGTCATAGACTAACAAAATATATTCAATATAAGCAGTCTTCATTAGAAAAAATCTGAGCATTTTATAAGAGTTTGTATTCAGCATTTCTAGGGAAAATATTTATCTCTTGCTTTTACAGACAATAGCAAGACAACTTGCAGAAATTTTGTTACGAGGTATGTGTGAACAGAGTTACTGGAATCCACTGGAAGATCCTCCTCACCAATCACCCCTTGATGATCCACTTCGAAAAGGTTCAAATACTAAGAATTACGCACTCAGTAGAAGACCACGGGTATACACTGGAGAAAAGTATGGCTGAGTTTATATCTCTTTTCTTTCTATAACTGCAGTTGTTGCCAGTGCACTGGGTAATTGGGTTTATATTTTTGTAAACCTAGAAGGAATTTGGCTTTGTGAATGGGAATGTTTCCCATATTGTGGAGAGATAGATTCCCTGAAGAGAACTAGGGAAGAAACATGCTTCTCCAAGTGGAAGTTTGCACTGTATACATTAGGCCTTTTGTTCTCAACTGGAGAAATTTTTTCTTTTTTTCCTATCCTGGTGTATATGATACACTCCATATTTCTTATTATACATGGGGTAAAAAAGAAAACAGGAACTGGATGGCAAATCAGATACTGCACATTTTAAAAGCTGTGTGCTGCTTCTAGGCATCTATTCTGCTTATCATAGAAAGGAAAGATTCAATAGTATGGTCAAGTTGGTCCAGGAAGCATTATGAAAAAACAAAGCATCTAGACATAATAAAAAAATATCTAGAAATTTATCTAGCAGTTTCAAAGGTAATTTATTTCCCAAGGCAGCTACCTTTTAGCTAATCGTCTTAGATTAGTGTTGGCACTTTTTTATGATGCCACCTTTTTGTTCAGTTTTAATCTTCCATTGAATCAGGTAAGTCATATTTTTTTTGGATCATTTTTGTGTGGTATATCTCATAGTGGATTCTGGAGTAGCTATGGTGTGCTTCTTCCTTCTTGAAAATGTAACTTTTTTCTCCAAACCAATCACCATTAGGGTTAGTATTAAATATAGATAGCCATTTCCTCAAATTCAAAATTTTTCTTAGAAGTTAATAGCTCTGATCCCCAGATATCCCGTACAACCTCAACTATTCTGTGATTTTGTGAAATCAGTATGATCTGGGAATATCTTTTGAGGACACATTGTCTGTTCCATAGGAAATTTTTGACCCTCTTTCTTCAAAGAATTTATTATTATTATTGGTTTTTGGTTATATTGTTGTCCAGCTGGATTAAAAGTCAGACATTGTGGCATTGTAATTTCAGTCTTGTCTGACTACCTCTGGGATGTGAAGTCATTAAAAGCAGTCTACTGAGCTTTAGGAAAAGATGCAGGCATGGAGCTGAATGATCAATTTGCCTAAACAATGACTGTGTTTCCCTGCAAGTACATAATTAATAAACTGTACATACAGGCAGCCTTTTTTTGTAAAAAGGAAATACCTTTTTTTGTGAATACACCTTGATTGCTGCTTTTAGAAGTGCAATTATTGCCCAGACATGAGGAAATCTCTTTTATGCAGCCTTAAGTATTTTCTTACTCAAACCACTTGGTATTGCACAGCAAATCCTAAAGAACAGTCCGTTCCTCTCTTACAGTATAAATGCGTTATTAGTTAACATGAAAGCTTTTTTCCATAAAGTGACCTTGTTATGTGCCAAAGAGTCTGCTTCTGTGGCAGATTGATTATAGAAGTAAACGCTGCTTACATAATGGAGGGATGTTTTGTTTTAGTGTTCACAGTATCTTTATATTATAACATAAATGTCTGCAATATGACACCATTTTGAGTTGTTTAGCTTTATTTATTGCAGATTTCCATTAAGGAATATTTTACACGGCAGCAAGCCCACATAATTATGGTGCCTTTACTATTATTAAGTAGAATGGTCTTTATCTTCAAAGACTTCTAGCAATTCTCCTTCCTGGATCCAGATTAGTTACAGCAGGTTTCTTGGGCTCAGTCTTTCAAACTTATGTTCTCCATTCTCAACTCATTCTTCATGGCAACATGCTTCCTTCAGAAGTGGGGCTTTGTTGAGTTTAGTTCTCTCGTTCTTGGGATGCGCAGGTGAGGAGTTCCACAATTTCAACAGAGCATGTAATTAAGTCCTTTCATCACATCAGGCTGGTTAATACCATACCACATAAAATATGTCCAGCCAAGTATCACATCTCCAGCAGTGACTGAAAGCAAGTATCAAAGACAATAAATAGCAAGACAGATGCGTAGGCAATTTCTTCCTAGGTATTCTTCTGACCGCCAATTCTGACTCTGCAATGCACTGTTTTTTTTCTGTTGCCTGACATTAGATAACTGCATTGTGTTCTTTTGAGGATTATGGGTGTGATTTGGCAAATAGCATTTATGATTTTGTAGATCTCTGTGTAATTGCCTCTTCAGTTTTCTTTAACCAGTTCTTCAGCTGAGCATAACTTTCATGGTTTGCCTTTGGTTGATAGCCATTTCATGCTTTCAGTTGCCTCTTTTGCTCTGCCCTGTTACACGGAAATCACTTTACTCTCGTGCCTGCATCTATCAGGAGACACAGAAAATGTGTGAGTTCAGCCAACTTAATGGAGCTTTTTGCTTAGCCAGGTCAAAGAACTTTCTCATTAATTTCTGCACAGAGAGGATCTTCACTGTTTGAGACAAACATCAACATATCTATGAAAATACATTTTAAATAGCAAGAGAAAATAATGTTTGTGTTTGTTTTGATAAGTGACTTTTTAGTAGTTCTCTTTGGGGCAACATCCCTTTTTTCTCCAAGAAAGTAATTTCTCCAGCAGCTCTTTCCAATCATTCTTCTGCTTTCTGGATGCCATTGTCAGTCGGTCAGGTTAAATCTTCTTCCAAGTAGTTAAATTCTGCATAGAAGAGTAGATTGTTAAATAAGGAGCACTCTAATACTTCCTCATCACTCCTCATTCCTTATCGTGGGTGGTTCTTATTCATGACTAACTGTGTTTTGAAATTTCTTTGTTATGTAATAATAAAAATGTATTCTAAGATTTGGAATACTCTTAAAAATCTGGTGAGCAGTTGCATTGATTAAAAAATAAAAATACAACAACAGAAGAGCTGCCCTGGGGTCTTAGCTGTTGTGTATTACCACAATATTTTCACAATGTTGCTTTCAGACTGCCTGGAGTTCAGATGTCTTTTAGTTTCCATTTTCTTTCAGGCATTTAATTACTGCTTATATTTCTAGTGCTTTAAAAAACCCCAAAAGATGTTTTAGTGTCAGACAAGTTTTGTTTCCTGTCTATAATGTATTGTAGTTTAAACAACCTTAGGACCACAGGAATTGATTATTAACAACAACAAATTATTTTCTACATTTAAATAGTTAATTGTGGAACTAATGGTCTGAATTAACAGGGAATAGTACTTGTGCTAATTCAGAAATAGTTTAGAGGAAGAAATCTGAAGAGATAAAACAGAGTCACTGATTTGGGGGATATTTTTGTGTGTATGAGAATGAATAAATGAATTCCTGCCAATCATGTACCCAGTGCAGATTACTGTTGTCTGTCCACCAGCATAGAAGAGTATTTAGAAAGCTTCCAGTATTCAGAATAAGCAGTAAAGTCTGGAAACAAAATAGTCCTATGCAGACCTTCAGCAATAAGTTAGAAGGAAGTGTGCTTTATTACAAACAAATAATTTTATTGCTTGGAAGCAAGAGTGGTTATGGCAAGCGGGTGGAGATTGTCATGGCTCTATTTAAAAATATTAAAGCTATTGAATGCATCAGGAAAAAATTCTCAAACATATCTCATGAAGGACTGATAGAAGTGTATCTCCACATATTGCCTAAAATACAAAAGTTCTCCTGTTCTTGTGTGAGAGTTTCCTCTTGCCAGCATTTGAATCAGTGATGTAGATTCAGCTCAGACAGATTAGGTATAAGAAGCTAGTTAAACTATGGCTTTAGTGTTTACAGTTGTCAAACTGTGTTAAATTTTGGGATATTTGAATGAGTTCAGCTCTGACAGCTGTGGTAGTTTTGTTCTTTTATTGCGTTCAGCCAACTTTTCTGAAATGAAAATATAGAACATTGCAAAGAAATGCATTTTAACCAATTGATTTTTCTATGCAAGTTACTTTCTGTTTTCTTTTTTGGACATTTTCCAGTTTTTACAGTGCTTTTAATATATATGTGTGAACTACTCATAAAAGTAATGTGTTCTGCTTAAATAATTGAATTCTTGTTTTGAACAGCATCTTCTGTCCTCAAGAAAATACAGAAGAAGCCTTACTGTTGCTGCTTATTAGTGAATCTATGGTAGGTAAAATAGAGTGAATGTGCATGTGCTGTATGTGTGTTTTCCTTGTTTTTTTAAATTAAAATAGGACTTTTTTTTTTCCCATGCCTTACTTTGCCTTGTCTTTCATTTCTGTTAGGAGAGCAGGCATTTATTGCTGAAACTCAAGTTTTTGTTCCTCTGAGCCAGCAAGATGAGGTCTGCAAGTGTTACGGAGTTTTTCTCCTTTGGACTGGCTGTGCCTCACCTCCTTCCAGCCATAGGCAGGTGAACAAGCCATGTCTTTCATTTGGCATCGCTTACTAGTATGAACCACTGTTACACCAGTTGGTTGCTATTCAGACAGACACAAAATCTAAATTATTTTTGTTGTAAAAAGCAAATCAAAAACTACTAGAAGAGCATAATAAACATTGCCAAAAGTACCTTCCATTTTGCATTAAACTTCAGTCACTCAAATTTGTAAATGATTTTTGATGATACTGACATTCAGTCTTTGCTACTGGATTATTGTTTTTAAATGTCCACATTTCCTCAATAAATGATTCCTTTCAGTGGTCTACTTGTGCCCTTTATCAACCTTCTATATTTTCTGCTAGTCATCAATCAACTGCCATGTACTGACATTCTCATACCGTGTCAGTTTTATGTTCTCACATAAAATGAAATGCTGGAGCTTTTTCTGTTTTTTTAACTGGAAGGGTGAAACTTCTACAGTCTCAGGCATCATGCAGTCTGTCTCACTGCACATCAATGAGATGCAGTCTTTTAAGTTCTATAGGTGATTCAAATGCTTGCATGTTTTGGCAAAATTTCTGTTTTGCTACAGTTGAATAGGATCAGAACATTTTAGTGAACATTGTCCTAGTTTAACTGTTTTAAAGTGGCAGATATTTACATTGTAGTGCTAACTGCTTTCCTCATTCCTAGTGATCTGCCTTGCAATATTCATGACAGAATCTAGAAATTCTGTCTAGATTCTGATTCTCAGAATACAGAAAAATCAACTGAGCAAATATTTTCACATATCATTTGTCATTTTTGCTGAATTATATACGTTCAGCTGAGGCCTGTGCCTCTGTAATGTGCCTGAGCAGCAGTGAAGATGTACAGGATTCTGATGTGAACTGTGCTCTTGGTGTGAAGTGAGAGCAGTCCCAGTTCTGCAAGATCTGACTACTGATTGCTGTGTTTGTATGTGTAGTTCCTTACATATCATCATTAAGAAACCAAAAACCAAATTAAAAGTACTGCCTTATTAAGTGTCATTTCAGGTTACTTACAGCTTCTCCTTTGTGAATTAGATCTGCCTAATTACATCAAATGCTGTCACTGTAGAGCATATACCTTTAGCAAGCTTTCAATTTTTTTTTTTTTACAGTAATTATTGCAGATTATTTCAGGCAGAAGAGTTTCTTTCGGGGGAGTATAAAATCTTTGACATGATTGACTTACTTTGGCTAAGTCATTTGTTCAAATTATTTTTGGAGGGGGAAAGGGGAAGATTGAGCATAAAAATATTCATCATTACAAAGTTGCCTTTCTGAGAGTTGAGACCTGTTATTCCAGCTTCAGTGCATGCTAACTTTCTAGCTGTAGTAGTTGTGAAGTAGTATGTGGTTTATGATTCTGAAACCAATATTTGGGAAAGAAGTAACACTTAGAGAAGACTGAGTAATCGTTGGTGTTTTTATATGCTATTGTGTTATTAAAGTAGCATGATCCCTTCCTTTCATTGTCTGTGAATTAGAAGAAAAAGCCCCATTCAAGGCCAGGTTGGACAGGGCTCTGAGCAGTCTGGTCTGGTGGAAAGTCTCCGAGCCTATGGCAGGATGATCTTTAAAAGGTCCCTTCCAACCCAAACCATCCTGTGGTTCTGTGATCTGACATCCTCATGTTACAGTGCATGTATGTGTTGCTGCATGTCAGCTGAGTTGTGATAACAGAATCACAGAATGATTATGGTTGGAAGGGACTTCTGGAGGTCATTTTGTTTTGCTCACTCAGGGCCATCTGGAGCAGACTGCATCTCTGTCCAGACATCTTTTGAGTATCTCCAAGGAGAGAGACTCCACAGCCTCCCTGGACAGCCTGTGCCAGTGCTCATTAACCCTCACAGCAAAAAACGAAAACGTTTTCTGATCTTCAGAGGGGACCTTTGGTGTTTCAGTTCATGCCTGTTGCCTCTAGTCCTGTCACTGGACACCGCTGGAAAGAGCCTGGTTCCCTCTTCCTTGTATCCTCCCTTCAGATATTTCTAACATTGATAAGGCTCCCCTCCTGAGCATTGTCTTTTCCAGGCTGAAGAGTTGCAGCTCTCTCAGCCTTTCCTCATAGAATAGATACTTTGGTATCTAATGCATCCTACCAGGCATTTCTTGTACTCTCTCTAGTAGCTCCATGTCTCTTGTACTGGGGAGTCCAGAACTGGATGCAGTATTGCAGGTGTGGCCTCACCAGTGCTGAACAGAGGGGAAGGATCACTGCCCTTGACCTGCTGGCAACACTGATGCTGATGCAGCCTGGGCTATCAATGGCCTTTTTTCCAGCTGGAGCATCTTGCTGACTCCTGCTCACCTTGGGTGTCCACCAGGACCCCCAGGTGCCTTCCTGTCGAGCTGCCTTTGAGCTGGGGGGCCCCCAGCATGTATGGTGCCAGGGTTTGTTCCCTCCCAGGTGCAGGACTTTGCACTTCCAAGTCTTTTCTGAAGGCTTTGATGAGGTTCCTGTCAGCTCATTCCTCCAGCCTGTTGAGGTCCCTCTGGATGGCAGCACAGCCCTTTGACATATCAGTTCAGCAAACATGCTTGGGGTCATGAACAGGATCAGGCCCAGTATCAGTCTCTGGAATACACCTCTCGTTACTGGCCTCCAGCTGGACTTTGTGTCACTGATCACCACCTCCTGGGCTCAGCTTTAGGTGTGATTCTTAACCAGTGGGAAAATGGCTGAGCACATCCTTCCTTCCACTGAGGCTGCACTGAGTTATACTGCTCAAGTGTGTTACAGGCTTAAAGTGTTTTAAGTGTGGCCAGATGACACATTGCAGTTTAACTGTCACCTTAGAGTGTCTGAGACCATGGCAGTTCTGAAATACTGAGCACGTGAGTTCCTAAATACTTTCTGTTTTATTATTATCAAGAAAATGATTTTTCAAATACACAAGGTAGCTAATAATTACGAGACAGCTCGTGCTTTGGCATTGTCAACCATTGTTTCACAAGAAATGCTAGTTAACAGCTTGTTCAAAACTTGCAAGGAGCTGAGTCAAATAGTGATTAGAGGTGGAGTTAAAAAGAAGTTCTTGAAGTTGACTAAATATTTATGCAGTGTAAAAAAGAAAAGCCAAAGACTTCTTGATCAAAAGAAAGCAAAATGTCTGTTTGGGGGTGTGTGTGGGTGTGTGTGGGTGTGGGTGTATATGTATGCGTGGGGTTGTTTCAAACCAAGGTGTGGATTATTCATTTGATAATTCCTGAGATGTCTGTGCATTTTAGACTTCATGTATATCTTTGGAAAATTTTCATTATTTAATTATTCTGATTTTAAAGATGTATTGAGTATGTTCAGAGCTTAAAATGTCACCCTGTTAAAGTGGAGAAAAAATTTATTATCTGTTATTGTGTGTCATTTTTTGCATCTGAAAGAGGGAGAAATAAGCGGCCTATTAAAATTTAGTGTATTTAAGTAAATGTACTAAGGGGGCCATGCCCTGGGCAATTAAAATTAAAGAGGGGGATGCAGAGAGAGAAGTATCTTTGACTTCTGATTTCAGACTACCAGATATACTAGCATTTGTACCACTGGGAATATTAACGCCAAGAAAACTAGAAATAGATAGGATGGCAAGATAATGTATTTTCAGAGGCTTGATGGTAACGTGGGAGAAGCACTTGGTCATTCAGTGAGGTACTAGCTACTCTGAGACCCAAATTTTGTTCTTTACTCTTGAACATGATTTCTCTCTGAACATGGTCAATTAATTTAATCTGTTTCTAGCTCAGCTTTCTTTCTTCCCAAAAGGAACACTTTAGTTGAGGAATTAGGTTTGCAATGTGCCTTTCACAAAACAGGTTTGAGAGTACAAACCCTTACTGCAAACACGGCCTGATTCCAAAGCTGTGCCCAGAACCAGGATCAGTTTTCACTTCTCAGTAGCAGCTCCTGAAAGTGACTGTGAGTTATCCTGGGCATGTTACCATCCACAAGTTAGATGATAGTGTCATAATGCTGTGAAGATAAAAGAAGTTGATAGCCTTATTTTATGAAAGCTGGAATAGAGGATTTGAAGATCCTTTTAAAATGTTTTACTAGCACAGAAAAAGTAAAAAGTAATTTTAGAAGATGAATATCCATTGTATTGAAAATATACCTTCTTTTGTTTCTGAGAACTCTTCAGTAATTTTAAATACATAACTTAGTTTATGGATGAAGTATGAATTAGAATGAAGTAATTAAAAATAGGTCCACATAGAAACATCAGTCTTGCCACTAATATATAAAATAGGTGATTCTTTCTGTCTGTAAATTAGTATCAGATACTATCTCTCTGTATCCCTTATAGCAACCACTGTCTGTGAGGTTGAACAGAATGGTAGTTACTTGAGTGAAAATATAGCTTGAATTACAATGGCTGACTTGGTTTCTTTCTTTTTGTGTGTTTCAGGCTAACCGTGATGCTGTGCTGAGCAGAATACCAGAACACAGGAATGATCGTATCATCAGTTTGCAAAGTGCATCTGTAGTCTATGATTTACTTACGATAGCCTTGGGAAGAAGAGGCCAATATGAAATGCTTTCAGAGGTTTGTTGAGAGTAGTGAATATTCCTCTGTGTCATCGTTGCTGTTTTCTGTTAATCACATTCATTTTGGTAGTGATAAAGGGCTAAAACTAATATAGGACACTGTTATTCTGACTCCACTATAAATACAGGAGGTAGTTTCCACCCCAAAATATTTACTGTCTAAATTTATACAAGTGAGTTGAGGTGGCCAAACAGAGAAGTTGTGTGAAAGGTGTGGTAAATGTTTATTGCCACAGAAATTCACGTGATTTTTAGGTGGGGCTGCATGGATCTGCTTAAAAGGATACACATTAAATGGACAAAGCAAGAAGGAATGGCAAAAAATAAAAGCTGTTCTGGATATAAAAATGATAGATATAATTTCCTAGGAAAAATATTTGTAATGAATGAAAAAGGATTTCAGAAGAAAACTTTCTTTTACACTTCTGAATATTTGAGGTGATCCATAGTCTGTACAGTTTGTATTTGTTTTGAAGTTAATAAAAAGGAAATGACGTTAATAAAAAATTTTTCAGATCTTTGGGAAATGTGTTACTTACCTCAGTGTCTTATGTTTCATTATGTATCATGCTTGTGTTTTTTTTATATTGTGGCAACTTCTTCAGGAAACTGCCAAGTATTGTTAACAGGTGTATACCTGAGAAACAGCTACAGCTCTTTGGGCAGAGCAGATCCCTCTGCTGCTCCAACAGTGGTCACCCAGAAGCACGGTACTGTTGCTGACCACAGTTAATTACTGGTATCCAGGAACAGCACTTCAGCATATGTGCTAGGAAGGCATACCCAGGCATACCCAGGAATTGATTTTTTGAGAAACGGTTTCTCTCTCCCATAATAGAGGACTTCTATTACAAAAAAGATGAAAAAAAAGCGCTCTAGTTCTTCTCTGCTATATGTTGATAGTCACCCATTAATCTGCATCTCGCATAATGTTAAACCCTCAGTTTGGGTATTCTTTTTCTTGAAACTACTTCATAGCTGCCAGCTGGGATACAAGTCAGTTTAAATCAGTACAATGGAAGGTATTTCACAGAATAAAGGAGTACGAAGCTCACGCAGGACCAGCCCTACAACATAATCTAATCAGGAATATTTGTATTTACTTGCCACCACAAAGACTATCACCTTTATATGGTTTTAGGCGGGTGCACCAAAGGTGCAAGAGTTGGCCCATCCATGTATTTCAGTCTAGAACTTCTGAAACAAGAGACATCAACAAGAATTACAAGAAAACCCAAGAGACCAAAAAACCTTGAAAACTTTTATTTCTTTTATTCTTTGAGTGACTGGCGACCTTTCCATTTTATATAGTAGCCTAGCAACTGGGCAAGGATAGAGCAGCCCTGGGTTCCAAATCAGATTCTTATGTTTTGTCTGGTGTCATGATAGTTTTGTTGTGGATTTTTTGTCTATTTTAGAATGTTAAACAACCATTCTATTTATTGGAACATCACAGGTTCCTGGGGTTCTCTACTGTCTCCTTTGGGACACTTCGGGTAGCATTTATGTCACAATAGGTACAACTTCTTGCTTCCAGTTCTTCTTACATTTCTTAACAGGGGAGGGTTTTGGCTTCATCAGGAGAGCTAGAGGTATCTCTTAGCCATGTTCTTAGCCAAGTGTCTTGAAGTGTAGGACATTACCCTGAAGGGTAGAAAGAAAGACTTACAGTCCCCGACATAGAGAAAAGCATAGTACTTGTTTCCCTCACTGCTTGTGTGACTGCTCCTGTAGCTGACAGATGGTACTGCTTGTTCCTTCTATGCTTTGAGCACAGTTGAATGTTCTAAATAGTGGAAGATAACTTGACTTAGATCTTTGATTTTGGTGCCTTTTTGGAGCTTCTTGTGCTGGTGGTGATCTTCATTACAGAAGGGGCCATAAAAAAGCAGGGCCATAAATATCTGGAAAATAGGAGAGACTCCGTGTTTGACAAGCTACTTAGTTGGGGGTTTTCAGTCATGGCCTTAGGTTTTGAAAGCTGAAGTCTACCTAAGGTCTTTTCTTTTTGTTGTTTTGTTTTGGTTTTTTTATTTTTTCTAACCTAGCATCTTTTAGTCTAGCATCTTTGTAGTAAAATTCCAACAAAATTGTATGTATATTCTTCTGAAATGTTCTTTTTGAAAACAAGAAAGTAATTGCACTATGTTCGAAAAACACTTTCAGTACAAAATAATTAAAATTTATTTGTTATATGTGTATGAACTATCTTTCCTTATTATGAAAAAAATTATCTTATGAAGACCTGGTATAATAAGCAATACTTAATTTAGCATACAGACATTCTAGATATACAGCTGCAGCAGGATCTTATCAGGAAATGTTTAGAACATCTCATTTCCTCCTATCCTTGTCATTCAAAGCACAGTGGAAAACACAGATTTTAAGAAGCTCTTACAGTTTAGTGAGTAGAAGATATCTGCCCTCAAATCCTGCTGCCCGTAGTCTATAACTTTTATAATTTGAAATATAATAATAAACACAAACTCAGAAATGTTCAAACATTCTGTTCAGTTATATAATAGGCATTTAATTTTTTAGGGCTTCATTCTCTTTGAGCTGATTTTGATTGCTGTAGTGGAGCTGTTGTAGATTAAATCAGAAATTGAGAAATTATTCTAACTGTGGAAATGGTATGCACTCACAAGTTCCGATATCTTATTGCTGCCTTCTGGTTTAGCTATAGCTGATTATGTACAGAAGTAGTTGGTTGTTATATAAGAACATTAGGTGATCAAAAATCTGTCTCATCCTTGTTAAACTGTTCTAATGTCAAGTCACGTTCTTAGCTGAAAAGGGCTCATATTTTTATCGAGTTTGTATATAATGGGCTTTCAGTTTCTTAGGGTAGCTTCAGCTAAATGAATAAACTTTATGCTGTCAATCCTTTTCTAAACAAAAGTACTCTGGTTGTAATCAAGTTAGTTTTTAAACTTTGTAGGATGCAAGGTATTGAGCTTATAAATGTCCTACTAGAAGAGATATTTTCCAGACCAGAAATTTTCCTACATTTTCATCATTTCATCTTTCAGCTCTCTAACTTCAAGCATATACTTTTCAGACCATAGTAATAAACAACCAAATTCAGTAATGTGTTCAATATAGCTTGTTCATATAGTGATTTGTGATTTTTACAAGGCAATATCAACAGTTGCATTTTCCGTAGGAGAGGGATTGTGCAGAATGTGTTTTCAAGTAGTTAAGTCAATTGCCACTACCCTGAATATTATCTTACCTTGCAGTCTGGTGGTGACTACTGCTTGTTATGTATTTCTTGTTAGAGTCTGCAGGTCTTTGAAATTCCTTGTTGTTACTTTGTTCAGAAGAACCCAGTTTCAGAGGTTTTCATGTTGTTGTGTAGGTCACAAACACATCCATCCATTCATCCCTTACCCCACATATGCTAGTGGCCGGTTTTTGTCACCTTACAAAGAAAAGAAAAGTCATGTAACTTGCCACGTTTCTTACTGAGCAGGGCCAAGTAAATAGAACTTGAACTCAAGCAAAAGGAATGGTAGATATATTATTAGTATGTTGAAACTCAGGCTTTTTAGGATAACCTACAGTTGTGTCCTGTGCCCTTATAGTTGCAAAATCATAAAACCCTAAAGTATCAATTTCTTAAGCCTCGTTTTCTGCAGTTAGAATTGGTAATTAATTTTTAATTGAGCAAGGCCTAGAAAAGAAATTTCACATTTTTTACAGTACAGTGAGCCTTACATATGCATTTCTGTGAAGTATCTAAAATAATACAAGAAATCACACATAACTTAGTTGTTTCTTTTTGTGCTCTTTTTTGTTCCCATGTGTGAAAACTCCAATGGGAAAGTAACTCCTGTCTTGTTTTTCGTAATAGACATTTAATTAGCTTACTGCACATGCAATCTGATGATGAACCTGTAACAGCAATATAAGAAAGTATTTGGTTTTAGACACTTCATTCCTTTACAATAATATAATAAAAATTCTGTTAAGTAATAGTCTTGATACTGGACATTTTGTAGTAGGATAAATTCTAGCATGCATTAGTTACATATAGCAAATAATGCACTTCTGTTTTGTTTCCTTTTCAATGCTGTTCTTTGCTTCAGATTCTGGTCTAGTGTGGGAACACACTGCACACCTGGTTGTGCTTTCTGTAACGTTAAGGCTGAGTTTGTGTGGGAAAAATAATTAATGTTTTTATGGTTTAGCATATACAGTGTAGCAGTCAGAGCAGAAAAGCTGCTTCGTGTAATTGGACTCTGCAGGCTAGAAAATTAATTCCTAAATCAGTTTATTCCAGAAAAGTGTTTCACCTTTCTGCTATTTAGAAATGGCCTAATTAGCTAAAATTAATATAGCAAAATGAAATAATTCTTATTGAAAACAGCAGATGTGAAACATTGAAAATTAGTGTATAATGCTAATTTCATATATTTAATCTCAGTGTATTAAGAATGATTTTCCTTTTGGCATTCAGTTAGTTTGTTTAAAATCTCAGAATATGGAGTGTGAAGTTAAAATTTCTACAAATGGAAATAATACTTCAAGGTGAATCTTTATATACCACCCCTCCTTTTAAATGGTACTTGTAAGTGCTTGTGGTACCATTGCTTATTAAGCATTCACGACTTAGGAAGAGAGTGTGTACAATTTTCCTTTTCACTTAAGACTTATCTCCTACTTTTTACAGATAGTATCTCCAGTAAGCTGATACTCATCATTCCTTCATTCAGACTACATAATAGAGTACCAGCAGGAGTATTTAAACAAACATAGTAAATGGGAAATCAGTTTTCTGTTAAATTCTTTTCCATATAGAATCTGACAGCTGTTTTCATGTATTTGAATAATTTAAAATTTTTTATTACATGTATGTTAGATAAGAGTCTGTAAGAAAGTCTTAGTACTACTAGATAATACTACTAGATATTAGATACTAAAATATCTTCTCAGTACTTGAAGAACATGACCTTAAATAACAATTTCCCCCCATATTTAGTGTTTAGAAAGAGCCATGAAGTTTGCGTTTGAAGAGTTCCATCTCTGGTATCAGTTTGCATTGTCCTTGATGGCAGCTGGAAAAGTAAGTCTAAATTTTTTCATATAATTCTTGTATTGATGGCATTTGATAACAATGTTTAGCACCTCCATAGCTTTCATCTGTAGTGTTTTTGAAAATAATTCTGATCCTTAAATCAACTAAGTATGCCATGCTCCTAAATTTATTCCCAGTGCTGTACAAAGAATGTTGTTATTTGAACAGCTTCTAACTTGGGTGATGAGAACAACTATCTTGCCAATAATCTTAAAATAAGCTGATTGAATACAAGTAATGAATTATACCCAATCCTATTATCCTGTAAAACTTGTTCAATAAGTGTGCTTTTGATGACCTAATTTATTTTATACTTAGGTACAAATTAACGCTGATTCGTGATACTCTTGCTTTTTTTTTCCTTTGGAAATTTCTGACTTTATCTTCTTTAATATTGCTGCCTTTGAGACTGTGTATTCTGTGCAACTAATGGATTTGTAAAAAAATTTTATATAAACTAGGAACTTAAGTTTTTAGCTGCAGTTCTCTGTTTTCAGTTCTTTTTGCTTTTCCCTGTGATGTTACAGAAAATAAATGACATTCATTATGTAATGTAAACAACTACTTTTCTAAAACAGCATTCTCAGTGGGGATATTTTGCTTATTTTCAGTATGAGGGAAAGGAATGTATTTTCCTTAGAAAATATTTTAGCAGGACATTGGTTTTGAAGGGACCTGGTTCTTCGTCCAACTCTATTTACTCTGAGTTACCTTCCAAACTGTGATTGGATGGAGGCAAATAAGTTAAAAAAAAAAAAAAGCAGTGCCATTCTGTCTTGTATCGAACCTATTCCTATGTGCTGTTTTAACTCCTAAAGAACACCAAAACACTGCTTTTTTAGAAAACTGTCCCATTCCTTCTCTTTCATTTGCCTGGCTCAAATGCTGTGAGTATACAGGCCTAGCAAGGTTTTAAATGCATCTCAAAACTTTTCTGAATTGTGTACCGTTGGAATTACATTCTTAGTCAATGTTTCCCCAGGGATGCTTGATGATAGTTCACAGGAGCTAAATAACAACAGCAGTGCCTGAAGTCTTATCTTTCACCGGCTTGACGAGTTGTGACAAATTGTCACCAAAATGTGTAGTAATGTCTCCTTCACAAAGGAAAAATAAAGTAAATGGTGGAAAAAGGACTCTTCTATCTGTGAAATGTATTTATGCTTTTAGTAATTTCAATGGAAAATGTTTTAAACAGTCTGCTCGAGCTGTTAAAGTCCTGAAGGAATGTATACGTTTGAAACCAGATGATGCAACTATTCCACTCCTTGCTGCAAAGCTCTGTATGGGATCTCTGCACTGGGTAAGCCTTGCCCTCTCTCTTCTCAGCAAGAGCTGTACTAAAATCTTGATTTAGAGATGTAGCAAATACTTTTGCACAGTGACTGCATGCACTTGGGCATATGTAAAAACACAGCACAGATATGTATATGCACATGTACATCCCTGTTTGAATGGCTAATTTGAAATACTTTGCAGTGGTTATGTTTATCAAGGTAGCATATTTTGATACTGGTCGAAGACATAGCTTAAAATGTATGGAAATTGAAATGTTTTTGGAAGACAGATTATAAATGCAACTTAGACTTCTGTTATATTCTGCAAGAGGAAACTAACTTTTTGGAAGATAATGAGACAAATCTTTAATAATCAAGAGACTCTTCTGGTGATACCATGTAGCTGTGGTTTATGAATTCGTAGTAGGGACAGTTGAGTTGTATTTTAGATAAACTTGAAATCAGTGTATCTGTACAAAAAACATTAAAGTGATCATAGATCATCATGTTGTTTTCAAGATACTTGTGTAATTTTTAGAAGAATGAGTATATTTTAAAAAAAAGGAAAAGAGAAGGGAAAGGTCACATACAAAAATTGAGAAAGTGGTGTAGTAGCACAAGCATGGCTTGTTGAGGCTGACAAAAATACAGCCTTAATTAATATATATCCTAGTTCTGTAAATTGTTCCCTATGGATTGGGTCCGTATGGAGTAGCTTACTGTACTTAGCATTTACAGTTACTGGAATGGATTCAAATGGGCTTTTTTTTTTTCTTTCTAGATTATTAAATAGTGTGCTAGCATAGGTGTGCAGTTAAACCTTGATTTTTTACATAATTCTCTGTTTATGAGTTTGCTTCCATTCAGCAATGCAGTATTTGTAGCAGAGTTCTGCAGGGATATACTGTTTTTTTACAGGGTTGGAGCCATAGTTCTTGTGGTTGATTTTCCTAAATAAATGGTTAATGGGTCAAGAACTCTATAAAGTGCAAAAATGGTAGATGGCATATATGGACCAGAAATATCTTTTTTATTGAAAAAAAAAAAAGAAAAAAGGCAAAAGCACAGTAAGTGTGTTCTGTGCCAGATTTCTTTCAACCATAGGAATAGGTGTCTAAGCTTAAAATCTGTGGTTTTTACTCAGTGTTTAGCAAGAAAACTAAGTCTAATGAAATATGAAATAGTCCTTCAAAGCAATCATGGCTGAGATTTTAACAGGTTCAGTGTGCGTAATACACATTGTGAGCATTCCGAGCATTCTTATCGTTATAATGTAAGATTTAGCTAGTTTTAGACTTACACGGATGTTTTGTAATATTTTCAGTTGGAAGAAGCTGAAAGATTTGCCAAAGCAGTTGTTGATCTTGGGGACAAAACATCAGAGTTCAAAGCAAAAGGCTACTTGGCACTGGGATTGACTTACAGTCTACAGGCTACTGATGGTAAGATAGGAATAAACATTCACATTTGGAAATTCCCATGCTGCCTAAAAAAGGATACCCGGCAGAATGGTAGACATACAATTAATGCTTCTGTGTGCAACCATTTTTTCAGTCAATGTATTAAAGCTTCTTCAATTAGTGCGTGGAATGAAATTTCATCATCGTTCATATCACTGATTAAATATATCCTTTTTAGCATCGTTGCGAGGGATGCAAGAGGTCTTGCAGAGAAAGGCTCTTCTTGCATTTCAGAGGTGAGTGGGTGTTGATCTTTCCATTTCGTTCTGCTATATGTAGTGCAAAGCTTATATTATGTGCTAAAAAGAGAGATTTGTAAAAGATTGTGTAATGACAGCTTCACCTCTGGGAGTCTCCCATGAGAACAGAATGTATTTCTTTAGCATTTATTTCCATCATTTTCTGCCAGCATTACCTAAATTGATTTCTGAGGATTTCCCTTTTTTAAAAGACATTTGTGTTGCTCTCTAGTATAAAATATTTGTTCAAATATTCTGATTTAGAAGGAAAAAACACACGATGTAAGGTTTCAAGTCATGGTTCAATGAGATAGTGTTTCTAAGAGCTGTCCACTGATCAGATTGTATGGGAGGCTTTTACAATTATCTCTAAAAAAGCAGAGCAGTAATTGAGGCCGTGCTTCTGGGGCTGAGGGATGAAGTGCAGGTGGTGAGGTAGTAAAGCTGGGGAAAATGAAAATTCTATCTGGAGATGTAACAGTGTAGGCAGTGACAATGCAAATGTCATCTTCCAAGTGCATTACCTGAAAGCAGTGCCATTGGGGATGACAGTAGTTCATTCTCATGGACTCTGCAAACGAAATGACAATAAACATGTGAATGAGAACATTTCTACCCTAATTATAGAAGAAACAAATCTTGATGACAAAGCTGGCAAAGGGGCTGCAGCATCTAAATATGTCTTGTATGTTTATATACCCTTGAAAACCCTTCTTTGGTGAGATAAGCCTAAATGTAGGGAAACAGATTTGTGCATTAATGTGAAAATGAAGTCCTGGCTTTTTGGAGGTGATTTTGTATCTGAGGGGATAGCACTGAAAAAGTGTTTTGCAGGTAACTTTAGAGTGAGGCTAGTATGTGTTGGTCCTTCTTTGTTCTGTGTTGTCTTAGCAATTCCTCTGTATGTAAATATGTTTTAACATTGGTCTTCCTGTTCCTTAGTGGTTTTAATTAGTTTTTTACTACTTCAGCATTTTCTCCATGTTGAAACTGAACTTTCTACCTCCTGGTTTATACCTTAATTCCTCACCCATCCCTCTTACCACTACTGACTTAATCATCACTGTTTCAAAAATACTGTGCTAACTGTTTTTCACCAATTCTGCTCACTCGCTACTTTTGAGACCCTGATAGTGAATTGCTTCCTTCTGAGGTTTCTTGAAACAGCAGGGGATGAAATGGACCATAGTCTGAAGCTAACCAATTCGAGTTCAGTGTCTGCTGACCCTATTCTCCAGTTCAGTATAGCAATTCCCAAAATTCTGAGTTAACTTCTTGGATGGCTCAAAGCGCCATCCAGCCTGGCCTTGAATACTTCCAGGGATGGGATCATCCACAACTCCTCTGGACATATTCCCGTGCCTCACCACCCTCATAGCGAAGAATTTCTTCCTAATATCTAATCTAAACCTACCCTCCATCAGTTTGAAGACACAACCCCTTTTCCTATCCATACATGCCCTTGTGGAAACCTCCTCTCCAGCTCCCCTGTAGGACCCCTTTAGCTACTGGAAGGTGCTGTAACATCTTCCTGAGCCTTCTGTTCTCCAGACTGAACAGTCCCAACTCTCTCAGCTTGTCTCTAAAGGAGAGGTGCTTCAGCCCTCTGGTCATTTTTGTGGCCCTCTTCTGGACTTATCCCAGCAGGTCCATATCCTCCCTGTGTTGGGGACCGCACACCTGGACACAGCGCTCCAGGTGGGGTGTCCAGAGGGTGGAAGAGAAAGGGAGAATCACCTCCCTTGCCCTGTGGTCACACTTCTTTTGATGCAGCCTAACACATGGTTGGCTTTCTGGCCTGTAAAAGCACATTGCCAGGTCATGTCAATATTCAGCTTCTTATCACTGTGGAATTACTCTTTCTCAATCTCTGTTCAAATATTGTTGCTTGGTTGGGTCCCCAGCATAGGGAGGACATGGACCTGTTGGAATAAGTCCAGAAGAGGGCCACAAAAATGACCAGAGGGCTGAAGCACCTCTCCTTTAGAGACAAGTTGTGAGAGTTGGGATTGTTCAGCCTGGAGAACAGAAGGCTCAGGAAGATGTTACAGCACCTTCCAGGAGCTAAAGGGGTTGCCTTTCACCCAGCATAACAGTCGTGCCCACTTTCTCTTATCACATCTGAAAAATAAATTTTTCCCGGAGAAGGAAGTTGAATTCGCCATCTCCTACCAGTTTATAAAACAAGCAGCCTGTACTGGGCTGTGTATTTTGATGTGCCCTTATTTTTTAAATAATTTTTTTCTGGATTTTTAAAATCACCTACCTAGAGGGCCAGTTCCTGAAGAAATAGAGGTCTTGAAGAAATACATTTACTTTTTGGACCATTGCCTGAGCCAGATTTCAAGGCTTACCAATTTGTGATGGTGGCCATTCAAGAAGGTGCTTGTTGCTCTCTTCACACAGTACTGAGGGGGTGTTTGTTTCACTTTTTT